>JAUCMS010000025.1:9481639-9528698 GCA_032357445.1 Enteromius radiatus | reverse complement strand
GAAAACCAGGCACTGCTCATCACCTCCAATACAGTCCCAACAGTGAAGCATGGTGGTGGCAGCATCATACTGTGGGGTTGTTTTTCAGCTGCAGGGACAGGACGGCTGGTTGCAATCAAGGGAAAGATGAATGCGCCCAAGTACAGGGATATCCTTAAAGAAAACCTTCTCCAGAGTGCTCAGGACTTCAGACTGGGCCGAAGGTTTACCTTCCAACAAGACAATGACCCTAAGCACTCAGCTAAAATAATGAAGGAGTGGGTTCACGACAACTCCGTGACTGTTCTTGAATGGCCCAGCCAGAGTCCTGACTTAAACCCAACCAGCTCTGGAGAAACCTAAAAATGGCTGTCCACCAACATTTACCATTCAACCTGACAGAACTGGAGAAGATCTGCAAGGAGGAATTGCAGAGGATCCCCAAATCCAGGTGTGAAAAACTTGGATCTTTCCCAAAAAGACTCATGGCTGTATTAGATCCAAAGGGTGCTTCTACTAAATACTGAGCAATACCTGGTCTGAATAATTAGGACCATGTGATATTTCAGTTTTTCTTTTTTAATAAATCTGATGTCTACAATTCAATATGGGGTGCTGTGTGTGCATTAATCAACTGATGAATTATTTTAGCGAACAGCTGCAATATTACAAAGAGTGAAAAATTTAAGGGAGTCTAAGTACTTCAAAAGACAATATTAAAATGTTTTTAAAGAAGTCTCATGATCACCAAGGCTGCATTTATTTAATGAAAAATGCAGGAAAAGCAATAACATTGTGAAGCAGTATACCAATTTTAAACAATTAGATTCTATCTATATATTTTAAAATGTATTTTATTTATTTATGTTTATTTATCCATTATTATTTATCTATAAATCTAATTAATATAAATATAGGTTTCTTATTTTCAGTAGTTTTTTTTTTTTGCTTAAAAACTTGATACATTTTTTCAGGATTCTTTAATGAACAGAAAGTTCAAAAGAACAAGAATTTTTTTTTTTTTACAATCTCTATCTCTAGGTAGTGTACATTTTCAAAAATCATGTTTGTTATTATATTGTCATGCTTTTATTGTGTTTTATTGTATTAGTTGTATTATTTAGTTATTTTTAACCCAAATGTAGTTTTATTGAGCTTAATTGGAATAATAAAAAATATATATATATTTTAAATGGTTAAAAATGGAGTTATCTGTTTTTGCTAATTAATTCTTCACCAGTCTTTTGACTGGCAGTATATCACAGTTTGAGCAGCAAAACACTAAGATACTGATAATAATGGTAATAATATTTGATAATAATTTTGTACTGATTTCTGAAGGATCGTGAGACACTGAAGACTAGAATAATTGTTGCTGAAAATTCAGCTTTGCATCACAGGAATAAATTACATTTTTTAATATATATTAAAATAGAATATATTAAAACTGTTATTTTTAACTGTAATATTTTTCCTAATTATATTTTACTGTAATTTTGGTAAGCATAAGAAATAAAAAAAAATCTGAATTATTCCAAACTTTTGACTGGTATTGTAGATCAAAACTTGATATCAACATCTACATGTAATATGTGATATCTGACTTTCCACAAAACAAATGACCATGAAATTGATATGCCAACAAACTCATCCTACCAGCTCCTGCCTAGTCAGCAGAAAGGAACCCTGCAGTGGGAAACTCTACAGTGTACAAACATGATTTGAGTCGAACATTCCTCCGTTTTGTGTTAAAAATACCCTACACCAACAAGCCATTGTTTGGGGATTGTGCGTGTCACATGGGGTCATTGTGGCAACAGCTGGCCCTTAACAGCCCTCCACAATCCACCCCCAAACTCATTAATACTGCTCTCCCTCTGCTTCAGCTTGCAACCATGTGTGAAATGATCCTTGATGATGGAGATGAGGTAATGCCTTCAGCAGCTCTGACATCACTATAGCCTTTCCCATCCAGAGCAATGACCATCACTACCACAATCAGCTTTTTGTCTTAAACTACCTTTCCTGAAGGAGAAAGAGATGAATGTCACACCTGTGAACATTAGATGTTGAAATTGCCATTTTATCTACTAATAGATGTTGATTAGATGCTTAATTACCCCAAAAAGCCCCCTCTTTACTCTTTATTAGTACTCATAAAGCATATATTCTGCATGGCCATATTCCTATTCTAATCCTACCCAATACTAATACCTAATCTTAACAACTACCTTACTAACTATTAACAAGCAGCAATTTAGTTTATTGAGGCAAAAGTAAAAATAGCAAGAATTGGATCTTAAAATAAAGTGTGACTGCCATCATTTAATGGGTGATATGAATAATTCTAATACACTATTAATCATGATCTTGTAGTAAATGTGAAGTATAATCAGCACAAATATCAACAGCTTAATGTGGTTGCAAGTGAAACATTCTCACTCTGGTAAACAAAACATGGTGTTCTCTGTTAGTTCCTTTTCTTTTTTACTATCCTTTACGTAAACACTCATAAATGTGACTGAAACTGAGTTTCAATTGAATGTTCTCTCACTTCTGTTTCTTTATTAAGAATATTTATGTAAAAAATAAGCTTTTTTTGCTTACATCGTCGCTGTCACTGTCAGTACAGCTGATTTATGGCTTTCATGTAATCAGTTAAAAAACATTTTCAGTCATGACTAAAATGATAACCAGGATGTATTGTCAGCCTTCTGGACCTGCAGGTCATTTACTGGGATCTGTCACTCAGCACCCCTCCATTACCTTGAAGGATGCCAGCTGCACCCCAGAGACTGTTTATCAGGCAATCAAGGTGACAACAATGAAAACTAATATGTGAAATATATGTTATGGGAGGGACGAGCAGTGCCCGGGACAGGTTTATCAGATATCATGAACACAGTGGAGAACGAAGGAAGGAGGAGGAGGTGAAGTAAAGGATGACATCACCGAGACACAGTATCCTTGAGCCTTGCTCTCATGTCATCACATTCACACACACGTGGATGTTGTGTTTTGGTAACGGATGACGCCGTTGCAGTCACACAGAAACATGCACATGGATAAAGGCAATCTATATCTCTAGGTAGTGAACTTTGGTAGATGAATGTATTGTTTGCAGCTGACACTGGTGCAAAGGGAAAAGTTATTTATTTACAGTACAGATACTGCCTTTTGTGTTATTGTGCTAAAATGTCACCACAGATGAGATGGGAACAAACATTGCTTAACCATTGATCTTTCTATCAGTTGTTTGAGATTATGTCACTGTACTCTATGTACTTGTCTGACCTCAGGGTAAAAAAAAACAGAAGTAAACACTATAATATGCATATTCCTACTAGTAATAGGCTAATACTAATAATAACAACAATAAAAATACAAAAACATGTATTTAATGTATCTCTGTCTCTCTCTCACACACACACACACACTTTATTGGTAGTTATATGATAATAACGTTATTATTATAATTATTAATACGCTATAATTTTGCTGTACTCAATGTTTATACAAAAAATATTTTTAATGTAAAATCTATCTAAAATGTATTTAATTATTAATACAATTCTATTAATTATAATAAAATATATTTTTTGGTATATTTTTGTTTAAAATAAAACATAATTATTTTATTTATGTTAATTTTACGTGATCACTCTGGTAGCTAGCAATAAACAGTATTAACTGTTTCTAAATTAATCAATTTCATAGCAACACCCCCTATGCATTTAACACTGAGAAGACTCGACATGTGCCACCCAGAGCAGTTGGCGTGGGGCTGTATGCCCAGACATGTACCTGCGTGGGGATTCCCCTCTGCTCTGTGGCGCAGCCTCCTCTGCTGTGGGTAATAGATCCCCGTATCTTTGCAGCCCTCCATCATCCGCGTGGCACCTGCATTTAAACAAAGGATGCAGTCGGAAGCTGCTGGACAAAGGTCAAAGGGGATGGAATGGGGAATTCCGTATTCAATTAGCATAATTAAATCGACCATTAGCTAAGTTTGCTATGAGCGCTGCACATCAATGATCGGCGACTGTTTGATGTTAACGAGTAAATATGGGCTACTTTGTGCATAATAGTCAACTTGTGCATGACAGAAGAAAGTAAACAGCATATTATTAAGTGTTTTATCTGTTTAAACCCTAGGCCTAATTCAAATTTTATTTTTTTTTACTTTTTTATTGACTCTCTAGTGCATAATAAAAGTTGCACGGGTATAACCAAAAATATTAATTAATTACGCACGTTTTATTCTCTATTCGTTTGTTTGTTTTTACAGTATAGCGGTAAGCCAGTCATGTTTAATGTGTGCTGTCTTAAAAAACACAATGAAGAATTACCAAGGGTGTAACTTTGGTTTGAGGTTGGTGATAGAAAATCCAGGAAATAATTGAATATAATGATAAATTCTACCAAAATGAATATCACCAAGATTTCAGAGAATCATTTTATAAAGTCAAAAATGTGTTTCAATAAAATGTAAATAATGTGAGACTTAATTTTTCACTGTTAAACAAATATTTATTTCAAACTACTGTACCTGAAAATGCATAAACAACCACCATTAGTCAATGAACAAATCTCACTCTCTCTGTTCTGAAACAGCTCCACCTCGTCTGTCCTCTAATATAAAAACGTCATGATCGAGTCTAACATTAAACTAGCATCCAGGGTCTTGTCTGGATTGTATGCATGGCAGAATTAACCTATAGGCAGTGTCCGTGTTCGTGGTGTTGCAAAGCACCGTTTCTCCATAGACTAGTTCAAAGAGCATAAATCATATATTATATTATATGTAACATTTTATATGGCAAGAAAAAGACGAATTACCGATCAAACATAAATTTATTAATTTGATGTTGCTTTAAATGTACAATGTATTAACTGTTGTGAAAATTAAAGTTGTAATGCGTAACTGCGCGCGGCGCCGGCAGGATCGCTTGATTTTTTCCCTTTTATAAGTGGAAACAGCTTACAATACTCGTTCAAGAATAAGGCATTGTTCAAAACTATTTTAAATATTTCTTTTATTTGTGTACAATCACAATAAAAACAGTTGTGAATTTGTAAAAAAAAAAAAAAAAAAAAAAGGAAAGAATTGGATGCCGCTTTCTGTGCTTAAGGTCTGGCCTGAAGCCCTTCTGCTAGGATTGGAATCACGCCCCTGAGAATAACTATATAATTACTAGCACGGGTCAAATGTTATAGCAGATATAAAAGTTTGCATCAAGCTTCAGAGGGCTATAGTGCATATTAAATATCACAATTTTACACTCACGTGCATGTCATATACGCTGCCTCAAAAAAGCAGTCTATTTACACAATGAAAATAAACTTGTTGCCTTTCTGAATTTGATGCAGAATTCAGTGACGTATACAGACAGTGCAGGCGCGGTTGGGGCCCGTAGCACACGCGGGCCTGCTCATATCGCAAGCCCCTGTTTTAATCCTTCCTCACATATTTCTTAGTGTAACCCCCCTGGGTCCGCTTCCACCACGACTCGTCCTCATTCCGAGCGGGTCTCGAACCCAGGTCGACGGCATGGGAGTCGGGCACTCTAACCAGGAGGCTAAAGGCCATGACCTCTATCGTCAGTAGCTAGAGTGCCTCTTTTTGAGGTCAGGGGAGTGAGGATTACCTGCACAGCACTTACTCGCTGGCCTCCGTTACGCTAGCGTTCACTAAAGTAATTGTATAGCAAGAGCAAGGATACGTTTGTGTGCAATGTGTTCTGTTCTTTGTGCATGAGCGCCAATAGAAAACTGATAACATCGGCAACAAGCGAGGTGCAGCCCAGGGGGCCCCGTCGTGATAGCCTGCATTGGGGCCCGTCTTGAATAAAAGTTACGCCACTGGCAGATTCCGTTGTGTTTTGAATCAATAATTAATGCACAATAAAGTCACACAATTTTATATTTATTTATTGTCATTTTCAAATATTAACGCAGTAAGCAATGCTATTGTATACAAAACAGCGATTCCATAAAAGTACTTTGTAAACCGATAAGCATCAACAGGATCTACACTATTCGCGTTACGAATCGACAAACAACAGTGGGCGTAAAGGGCTGTTGGTTCCTGTGCTGTCTTGGCTGTGTGTGTGTGTGTGTGTGCGCGCGCGCGCGTGTCTCCTCTCTGCCTCTCACTAGCATGTCAGGACTTGTTGTGAGACGGGCGAAGAGGCGTGGCCTTTTATGCGAGCACTTCGCGGGAGTGAAAGCAACTTGCTGTCATCAGAAACCTACAGCTTCATCTTCACAAGCACACCTAACTGCCGATCTGACAAAATTGATACGGTTTTCTTTCCTCCGGTTGTGGAATAATATGAACGGACATCTAACGAAGTGTTTTTAAAGCACGACACGTATCTGGTGTCAGAGCATTACAAACCTGGAATAACATCTAAACGTTACTGACTTACAACCCATTTTGAAGGTAAGCATAAATGTGTTTTTATTCTCGTTGAGCATGCATCTCTTTGTTGCTTGCAGTCATCGATGTTCAACATTATTTATTTTGAAGACCGTAGATAGCATATTACTGCTTATTAGCTTATTGGTCAAAAATATTATTAAAAATGACAAAATCAGCCAGATTGCATTAGGTTACACGGATACAAGTAATTTTAGGGTTAGATCAAGTAGAAACATGTCGTTTAGTCAACAGCATTTTACCACTTTTTACAGTTCGTGTAAAAAAGGGGGGGCCTGATGTTTTCCTTCCTCCTGTTGAAAAATCCAGTTAAAGATGGTAGCTGTGTTTTGGAGTACAGTCGGTTCCTGGTTGGTCTGGGCTGCTCAGTTGTTCAGGTGCAAGCTGCTCGACCCGCAGCCAGGTGGTCGGTCAAGCTGGGTTTGGAACTTGGTAACTCGTCAACCAACCAACAAACAGCGTAGACCGCCCTAGACCAGCGAAAAACCAGCTACTGTGCTGCAACTAAAAGCTTATCTTGGAAAAACTATTTTTTTAATGTTCAACACGCAACGTGTTAGTATGACAACTGGATAATTAAAGATAATAATAAAACAAGCATGTCAGCTATGCTGTATTTCAAAGAACTGTCAGTTTCCAAAATCGTACACCTCTTCAAATCTTTAACCTTGCATCACTCAACAAGTCGCCGGCTGTGCCACTTTTCCGACGCATCAAAATTTCCACATCAGCCCTTGCGGCCAGTTGAGCAAAATCGATAAAATCAAAGTCAGTTTCGTAATTAGGAAAATGTAATATGCATTCCGGTGGAATAAAGCTTTTTAAAATGCATTGAGTGTTAGAGAGACTCGCTGTATCGCGTAAGGTCGAGTCAAAGTGCGGGAGAAGCAGTGCGTAACATCGCGTGCACGGATTTGTTTACAAACACATCCGTGAACACGAGGCTGTAGTTTCTGCCATCTTGTGGACGCTCAAAATATAGGTTGCTGGGTCACAAATGAAAAAAAAAATGCATTGCTGGGATGTTTTGGTATTTTTGTCTTTCTGAAATGTAAGTACATTATTATTATTATTATTATTATTATTTAGCCTATTACGTAATATTCAATAATTGTAAATGTATTTTATAATTACGTGGGGTTGATGATTTTATTTATTTTATATCATTTTTAAATATTTATTCTATTAAGTCTAAATTATTTCACATTTATTTTTTATCATCTTTTGAGATTATTATTATTATCTAAAGTCTAAATGATTTCTAATTTCTGTCAACATTATTTGGGTTAGATATTTAATTTATATATATATATATATATATATATATATATATAATTTATCATTATTTATTAGTATAAATTAGTGCAAATTTATTTTTTATCTTTATTTTGGGATATAGAATAAAATAATTTTGACTGCTGTCGATTTTAAATTTAATTTGGCTAATATAAGTTATCGTTTGTGTCCAGCTGTATTTTTCCCCAAACAGATGGCATGCAAATATGACTGATGTATGTAATGAGCTTTTCTTTTTTCCAGGCAGTATCTGGTATGGCCCGTCCAGAGATGGAAAGAAGGGCGGGTGATCGCAACCCCGGAGCACCAAATGGAGGATGCAGAATGGAGGTGCTGCATCCGGACACCTGGCCCTGCCACCGGCACCGAACCATTGCTACACAAACCAGCAATGTCTTGCCAATACTAACACAAGTCCCCACACAAGATGCCTTCAGCTCGGACAGTGTCCCGCAGCAGGACAATCCACTCAGGGATAACACAGGTAAAGTGTTGCAACATAGAGATTTGCGTTTATG
Organism: Enteromius radiatus; assembly: GCA_032357445.1. Lineage (NCBI taxonomy): Eukaryota > Metazoa > Chordata > Actinopteri > Cypriniformes > Cyprinidae > Enteromius > Enteromius radiatus. Next base: position 9,520,463 of record JAUCMS010000025.1, on the reverse strand, counting down.
CAATGTGCATTGGTGGAAATCATTAGCATAATATATTTAAATGAGATTCAGAGGACAAAATCACTGGCTTTGACTCCAAGGGTTAAAATGCACCAGGAAGTGCCCTCCTCCCCTCCCTTGTCAGAGAGCTCTTGCTGAGGCATGTTTAGACATGTTCTTTTCTGTTGGCTTCCTGTCAAGTGCTGCACGGTCCACAATGGCGGCCTGTCACAGAGAATCGTGTAACATCTGAATGTCACAGTGTCTCTCACTCCTCACGCTCTCTTTTCCTCATGTTTTTAACCTCACTTTAGCGATCAGTTAACCTTATCTGACAATTCTGCTGACACTCCTCCTTAAAGGCTTTCCCCACTAGCTGATAGCCTGGGCCTGGTCCCTCCCTGTCCTCCAACTGTCCACCCTATCCCAGCCCACCCCTCATTCCTGTCCACCAATGGCTGGATTTCAGCTCAGGCTGCACCGGCTTGCAGTTACCCTGGCAACAAGCCAGAACCCGGCACTCCCGCTCTCTCTCAAGTCACCTGCACTGAGGATCAGCAGATTCTTTCGGCTGTGCCACTAATCCTCTGCATGGAGGCATTTGCTCTGCGCACACTTGCGCGGAAAGCAAGAAAATTATATCCTCACTTCTTTTAAAATGCTAATGTAATAACACTTAAAATACATTTAATACATTATAATGTTGCAACACCTAAATTCAGGTTAGCATTTTTTGTTGATTTAGTCAAAAAGTTGGTCATATATTGATTATTGGTCGTAGATTTAACTTTAATCTTATTAGTATTAGCCAGAATTTTTATATTCATGCATTCCTATTGTGTAGCTAGAAAATGAATAAAATGTTCTTTTACTTTGAAGGGAGAAAAGATGGCCACAACTGAGATGTAAGATGTCTTAGGCTGAAAGATTTACACTTGTAGTGTACTTCAAACCTTAAAAGTATATTTTTTAAAAACCGTACTTGCACATAATATTAATAAACCACAAGAGCATCTTTAGAGAGAGCACACGTGTTTAAGTATACTTTTAAAAAGTGCTCTTTATAATGTCAAAAATATTAATTTAAAGCAAATTTGAAATCATCACGTTTCAATATAAGTGCTATGTGCTATAGTGTACTTGTTTTTAACAAAGGTACTTACAGTGAAGGTTTACTTTAAAGACGCAAGTATGACAGGTGGGCATTGGGATTTGAAAGTACGTTAGCTATTTGCTGTTTATGGGTGTTTAATTGGGTCAGTTGGATACCAGATGTCATGTAATAAAGTTAAGGAGGCCATATTTATGTCTTAAGGAGCTACAAAATGTTAGTGCATTGTCTTATGTTACAATAGCAGTACTCATCTAGAGATGATGCATATTATTGTTGTTGTCCTTCTGTCACATAAACAATGAGGACTTGAACTTTGCATTTAATCAATAAAAGTTAATGAGCGGTCATGCAGTTAATCAGACAGCATTGGTGCTACCGTTACTGTAGAGAATAGAATGTGAATATTATATAGAGCTGATAGAACTGACCTAACAAAACAAAACAAACACTGTGGCTCAACATATGACATCACAACCAAAGTGCAAATAGAGAATTTGGCTCACCATTGTGTATGAAATCTGCTATTGTAATCCCTGCTGAATCTGTATTTGGTTAGATTACCCACTCCTTTGCATGTGTGCCTGTTTATTAGATGTTAAATACTAGTGGCCTAAGATGAACCTGTGCAACAGTCCCATACATCACGGATTTGTCATGGGAGTACTGTTAACATCGCACCAGTGGCGTTTTACTCAAAGTAGTTACCCGAAATGAACCGTGACAATAGTTTGACAGAATTACCACATAGTATGACAACAAATGACGGCTCAATGGATCAGTTGCACAACTAGTCCTTTAAGTACAACTAGTATGCTGATAAACACAAGTGAATGTGCCAAATTTTTTACAAATGTTTTAACAAAACATTAAAAATGAAATGTGCATTTAAATTTACATTAGTGTTTTTTTAATTACATGTATATATATATGACATCTCAGCATCCATTCCTTCACCTAGTTAAAACATTTAGTTTTAAAGTCATTATACCACAATTGTACGTATGAAATGATATGATGATATGAAAAAAAATCTCAAAAAGAAAAAGAAAATATTAAGTATATTGGCACAATTTTTTCTTGGTCTTTGAAAAAAAGTAGGGAAGCAGTTTAAAATATACATTTTCAGTACTACTAAGTGAAATTCATATGTTACTGCCTACACACGGAAACATGCACATTAAAAAAAACAACAAAAAAAAAAAACAGGAAGTGGTATCATATAAAAAGGACCCCTTCAGACACTCATGATCATGTCAAGTCTCTCAAAATATTTTTATGAATTGTTATTTTATTAAATAAAGCGTTACTTCAAGTTGCAAAACATCATGTTGTGTTACTCCCCAACAATGTATTGATATTTGTGAATTACAAAATATATATATATATATTTTTTAAATGTGTTCTCATCTATTTAAGGGAATTTTGTACCATCAGTATTCTTGATATATTTTACTATTCTTGTTTTTATTTAGGTACAGAACAAGATCTCTCCAGCTCCAGAGAAAGGCCGCTTCCCCTTCCCGATCTGCTCCCAGACAGCCACAGCTCCTCCGAAGACTCGACGTCCAGCAGCTCCATGGCCGAGGACGATCCCAGGCTGGAGGAGCAGGCGGTAGAGAGGGTGGCCCTACAGCTGAGGACCATCGGAGACCAGATGAACGCTGTTTTCCTCCAGAGGGTAAGAATCATGTTTGTCTAGTTGCGTTGGTTTAAATGTGCCACAGCTTGTGCCAAAGCGTCATAAAGTAAACGGCCAGAGTCTCTTTGTTAATATGAGGTAGTGTGGCAGGGCGTTCACAAATCTAGCCTCCGGTGACTCTTCTAGTAAATGGATCAATTTGATATTCACAAGGCTGTGGTGAGTGTTGTGAGTGGAGTCAAGTTTCCAGTTGTGGCTGAACTTAATAACCCTTCCTCCTCTCTCAGTCTCTCTCTCGCGTTATGGATCCCTGTTGTATCGCGTGAGGAGCTAGGCAGTGAAGCGAACGGGAGTAAACAGAGGCTAATCTCCCCTCCCCCCCCCAAGCAAACCCACCTCCTCCTCCTCTCCTCAGACAAACACACATGACGTCAGTGCTTTGCCTCAGCGTGCAGCTCCCCGCTCTTTTATTTACCTATTTTTTAAGTGCGTGTGCCACTTTTTTTATATAGATTTAATTGCTTTTACACATTCGTCCCAGTTTCCCGCACATGCTCACACACCTGCACCGACACACGCGATGTAATAAAACCCAGCACGTCTCGTCGAGGCAGCTGCCGGAGCGGTCACGTGCAGAAAGCCTGCGACCTGTCGTGTGGCCTCTCTGAACTGTGATAGCAGTGTGTTTTTACTGGATAATGGCTTTGTTTACTGAAGCCGGCAGAAGAATGACATGACAGGGACTTCCCTAGCAGGGCAACAAAAGCTCAGTGTGAATGTGCAGCATGCATGCTCATATATACCATTCTCTTTCACTGTCAACATGTGAGACTGGCAAACCACAGATCCTCCTCCCACCATCTTGAACTCAATCACTTCTCTCTGTTCCTTGTCCTCTTTGGTCCCCCTGTAGTTGTAGCCTTCAGTCGTGCAGACACTTTCTCTTAAACGGTCTTGTGTTTTGTCTTCTTCATCTTTTTCTATTTCACCTACCGGGGATCCTCAGCAAAATTCTCTTGTAGTATATTTATCATGGAAGTTGATTGAATGAATTGAAAACGATTTATTTTTTAATTTTAGTAGTAAATATAATTTTTTGGAAGCTATATTAAAATAAATATTAAATATTTCCTATTAGAATATTTTGTATAGGATATTAAACATTGAAATTAATAAAATCTTGGCAGTTTCTATAATTAATATAATTCGTTAAAACTATTTGATATATAATAAAATATTTAAATGTATTATATAATCTTTAGTGCTGTCAAATGATTAATCGCAATTAATCACATCCAAAATAAAAGCTTTTCTTTACATAATATATGAGTGTGTACTGTGTATATTTGTCATGTATATATAAATACAAACACATGCATGCATGTATATATTTAAGAAAAATATGCTATGTTTATATTTTAAATATATTTATATATAATTATGTATAATATATATATAATATAACACGTGTATAAACATGTATACATATTTTCATATCAAATATCTCAGATGTCTTTAAATATATATAATATTAAAATTAATATACAATAAACCTTTTTAATAATATAGTATTATTTTATGTAGAACAGAGTGTAAATGAAGCCAAATTTATCCTAATTTTAAAATGAAGGCCTGTCTTCATCGGTTATGTTATTAAAATTATTTAAACAAAACTATTGTTGAGAAAACCAAACTGTTCTTATTGTTTTTCTTTTTCTTAAGTACAGTTTACTTGTGTGATTACTTGGGAAAAAAATGTTTACTTAATTGACAAATGATTATATATATATATATATATATAATGATTATTTGTGTTAAGTGAATTCAATAATAATTTAAATATTTAATCTTTTAGGCAAACATGCTAAATAAATATGAAAGGTGTGGTAACCCAGACCTTTTTAACATTGTGTCTATATTATTCATCTTGCACCTTTCTCTGCGTGTAGCTCATTCTTTCACTGTCACTCTCTTATTTTCCCTCTCTTTTACTTGATCCCCCCTTCTGAGGAGTTATTTTTAGCGGATGACTCATAGCAGCTGTTGACGAGTAATGTGCTGCCTCTCCTGACTCTACTTTGCAGACATTGTCTGTCTGGGACTGCCTCGCCCCGCCCTGCGTCTGTGCACACACACACGTACACATCTACGCTAACATAAACCTCGACACACACACTCCCACTCAAACACACCTTGTAACAGCATTATACGAGCGTTGCTAATGGTCAAAAAGTTTAAGCTATTACCTCATAGCTGATTGCAGATAGAAGAGGTGGAAAAAGTTAATGACACAAAGTCAAGGTTTCGAAATTCGGTTTCCACACAAGGAAGGAGCTGACTCGACTTGGCTTCATACGCTTGTGAAAATGAAGGGTACTTAGCAGTCTTCAACGTGCATCTGTATTCTATAATATTTCTTAATAACTGTATTTGCAGATATATTAATTAAAGAGTATTTTAACTAAAAGTGGATTTTATTAATACATTTAAAATAAATTGTATAAACCTTTGTCATGGTTTAAAAAAGCACACTTATTTTGAAGTATATTGTTTACCATAAATGCTTGCCAGTACATTCAGTGCAGTACAGTTCAATGACTTATAAAAATTACATTACATAAGAAAACATACCATTCAGTTCACACTTTAGTATATTGTTACATTAAAATGAAGTATATAATTTCAATAATAAGTAATTTTAAGTAAAAAAAAACTTTTTCACAATAGGTCGGCAGATGATTAGAACAAAATCTGAAACTTAAGTAGGTCAGCTGTTCGGTTTTACAGTCCCTGAGCGCTTAGCTCCAATGTACAAAAACAAGTTTTTATGTTCCCTTTCGCTTTTTGCATTACATAAAAAATACGATGAGCTCATTCTTCTTTCGTCTTTTGTTTCAGAATGCCGTCCCACGCTGGCAGAACTGGAGAGGCCTGTACCACGGGCTCTTCGTATTCGTCGCCGACACCATCAATGCTCTTTACCAGCACGGCCTCAGATAAACAGACGGGTTACGTCACAGGAAGAGTGCAGGCGCTCTCCTGCTGACCACTTAAAGACTCTGGGACTTCTCTGCAGGATCAGATGTCATGTTTGTGTTTTTGTTTTTGTACATCTTTTCCCATGGATTCTCATGTAGCATTAGTGACTGAAGAGTGTGTCCCGATATAGACGTCAGTACGAGCATTTGGCTCTCTGTGCATTTGCATCGAACTATTTTGCATCTTTAACTGCAATGCTGAGGAGTTAAATTTAGCCGGGTTGCTCTCAAGCAAACAAATTGATTAGATCTGAGTAGCGCCTCGGGCCCAGAAGTGCTTTGCTTGTTGTGGGTTCTCCTCTCAGCTGCCTTACAGGAGCAATAACTGCGCTGCACTATCAGTCACCAGCGACCCGCACACCATTAATGGAAAATGGGTGATCGAGATAATGGTATGCTCACGCACTATACTAATGGAGCACAGTTGGATCGTGCCTTGCTAACGCTGTGTACTAAAGCCATCAGGGACAATCACTGGATGGTGTGCGGGTCAGCCGAACCTGTTGCCCCCATCTGAATCTATACTTCGGGACACAAATTTGCCACTTAATTCAAAGATTGGTCACCTCCAATGGAGGTACAGGAGTCAGGCTGGAAGCCTTGTGGGAAAGCCAGACCACTAGTTATTGAAATGGCTGGAGAGCAGTGTTAATATTTGTATCAATTACAAGTGTACATATTTTTTTGAGAAGAAAAGGACTGGATGGAATAAAATTGGAGGCTTGATTCTTATGTGGTTTGTATATTTTGATTAAATGACCTTAAAGTACTTAACATTAAGTTCCCTTTTTTTCAGTTTCTGTTTTTTGTTTTGTTCTTCAAATATATATATATTTTTTTTGGACCAGCACTGGAAAGCAGTTGTTTTAAAAATCCAGTGGATTTCTGCTCTGATTTCTGATTTATTTAGATTTACATGAAATAAAGAGTCCTGTAAAAAAAAAAAAAGTCCCCTTAAAAATGTACCTTGCGCATAGAATTCTCAAGTAAGTATTTGAGAAGCACAAGCTAATTTATTTTGTATGTCCATCTTGGTTATTTTGCTGATTTGTTATTGACAAAAAATGTTCTGCGATGAGCAGGTGGATTAAATGGAGATATTCATTAGTGTTGTGTTTTTTGGACCAAATATCTCTGTAACTTATTTGTTGACCTTCCCCTGAAAGTTGTTAAATAAATCCATTCATATTTTTTTCTGCTCTTAATTTATTTGTCTACATTAAGGACTAAACTGAGCCAAAATTCCACAATACTTGAACAGACATGTTCTTTATGAATCAACGTGTCAGATCCAGGTCTATCTGGGATTTATCAGATACATAACACTGTTAGGGGTTTCAAGCACTTCCTTTAGAAACCACATTTGAAAAACTGTGGCAAGTCGGTGGGAAAACTCTTTAAACCACTCACATTTCTGCTTGCTTTGGCTTTGTAATATCGGTACAGAATTTTCATGGCATATTGTGGAGCAGAGATGTGTTTCCTGTGGCTGCCTGTCTCATGACTTCCTGTAAAAAAAAGTTGTGTGGTCTCTTTCCTGTGGCCACCTTGTGACTTCTCATCGATACATGCATCCTCCGAAGCATAAAGGCCTTATTTGTACTGTCAGATTTACACTAAGCTCATGTCGCTCATTTTCTAGCTTTGTACTTTTGCCATTTGAAATTTTCTATGTAAAATTTCTATTTGAATTTTGTATTGTTTTTTTTTCCTTACCATTTTCAATAAATATGATAATTACAACAGTGTTTTGGGTGTTTTTTTCTATATGATTGTCTGCACATTTGACAAGTTAAATACATAATTTCCAAAGCCTAGTCTTGTTTTTAAAGCCAATGTGATCCAATCAATAATGTAAAGATTAGGGGTCTTCAACATGCCAACAAAAAACACAATTTTAGAGGCTTGTTTTCTATAAAGGGATAAACTTTTTTATCTCCCAATTCTCTTTTATGTACAATATAGAGTTTATCCATTCTGACTTTTTTTAAAGTCACATTTGCCTTTTTATATTTTATTTACTTTCTATGTTGAGACGATTCAAAAAGATTTAAAAAAAGAGCATTAAACAAACAGAACAAACATTTTCCTATGCAGATTTCATCAGATATAGTGTTGGTACTGTTTGACTGTACATCAGGAGTCTTATCAGGACAAGATGTGACAGATTGTGATGCTACGATTTGCGTGTGCCCAGAACATTTCTCATGCAGACTTCACCAGAGTGTTCCTAAAAGAGCTGTTTATCATGTGATCAGCATGTTGTTTCTCCCGTCACGTTTATGCATTTATAGCTGGGAGCAACACATCTGTTCTGGAGTAAAAACATCTCGCCTTGGGGGTTCCTTCACGATAAGAGGAAGGTTGCTTAATTAAAATGAGTAGATTAACGCAGCGTCCGTAATTAATCCTGCTCTCTCCTCAGCTATAGTGGATCTTAATCAGTCAGGGTCTCTTTACAGCTCGGGAGGTTTCATTTCTCACTAAATTGGCAGCGATGTGGAGGACTTAAGTAATTGGACTTCATTACTATACTTCGTTATCTTGGTAAATTTGTACTTGACGAACATTGAAAATGAAAAGGCTACTAAAAGAAAACTAATATTCTAATATAAATTTTAAGTGTTCATTAATCATTTGTCTTGTGAAAAGACACTGTGAGTAATCACACTGCTTTTCATCTAAAGCAATGCAATTTAATTATACATACTGCTGAAGATAGACTAAATGGATCTAAGCAACAATAATCAGTATATAGCCTAAACAACAATACACCACATATGCTGCTGACAATTAGGAAAAGAAGGATATCGGGTATAGTTTAACATATGCTTACAACTCTTTTTTTTGGTAATTTTGAAAATAACAAGGACACAGATATAGCAGATCATTTCAGAGATGGTTTAGGGTCTTTTTTCATATTGTGTAGTACCTCCAAGTGAAAAACGAATCATTCTGCTTCCGGTTCTATTTATCGTTGTTGATTGGATGGCGTCAGGTCCGAATTTGCGCGCGAAGGGACAGGGTTTTAACTTAAATGTTTGCATGTGTCTTTAGAGAGACGTTAAAAATGTATAAATAATAATTGTTTAGAAAGTAGAATGAATTTCTCGATTTGCCAATGTCTTATTTTTGGCTACTGAATTTCAGTCAAGATTAACATAATACCCAGACTTCACTTTTAAAGAGACATCCTGTCTATTGTAGGAGTTTGCCTTTCAGTGAACTTTACCATAGCTGTTTTGTTATTATTAGCACAAGACAGTTAAAAATCTTTTCCATGCTAATGCTTAAATCTGCAATGATAAGAAGCTTTAAAAGGTCTGGCCTATTAGTGGTACTTAGTAACCCATGTTTCCACTGTCAACAAATTAAAAAAATTAAAAACGGTTACATGACTTGCTGCCACTCCCACTTGAGCACCTGCTCAACCAGTCTGACCAGTCTTCTCAGCTGACTCAGACTGACTCACTGATGCCGTGTTGTCATTTAAGGCACACTTTTATTATCCATTTAAGGCCCGAAAGTCCTGATTTTGCGTGTCTGCAGCAGACATCGTAATACGCTTCAACTGAAAGGCAAACAAATGTGACGCATACAGTAATATTTGTCCTAAGATGAAACATGAGGCTGTGGGTTCAACATGTGCTTTTACTATCAGTCGTATCGAAAGTTACATTACATTCTTTAGCATTCCTCTTCGGCTCTAACTGGACAAGCAAGGTAATTTCCTTCTACAAAAACATCAAAATCAAAACATGAGTTAAACTTACCTCGGGGGTCATAAAGCCTGCAGTACCAGTCCAGTAAACTACATACCTGGGCTGAGCTAATAAAAGCATTTCCCGTCACGAACGTCATCAAAAAAACCCTAGACTTGAGAAGATACGTCAAGATGCGCCTCAGGCTTTCACTACAATGTCAGAATGATAACAAGCACCAGAAAATCCACCCGGCCTCATTTCGGCGCAGGGATGGATGATTTGTGTGGTTTAATTTTCAGAAATAAATGGCTCAAGGGAGCATCAGACATTTTTGCATTCATTTTAAATTCCCTTTAAAGCCGTTTGCCTCTTTTTTTTTGCCATTTAGCATCACAAGAGACCTTTGGCAACAGATTAGAGGAAATTATTGAAATCAATGAAAATAAACATTTATTTTCTACTGGGCTTTTATTGTTTTAATACAAAATGTAGAAATCACATAACCTTGGTGAAAAACGTGTGTGCATCAATATTTCAAAGCATGTGGACAAAATGTTCTCGTTGCTCTTGGCATCGGTTGATGTGTGGCATACTGCTACGCAAAGGTACCATCCAAAAGACAGATTTTGATGCCTGCGGCCACTGGCAGAAGACGAACTCCGTGGTGTTTTGGGAGCACACATGCATCGCCACACATCTCCCAGTGTTCTCCAGGGGCCACTTATTTGGATCCGAAGTAGTCGACCACCCCGCTGCCCTTCAGGCCATCGAAGAAGAAAAAGTTCCTGTGCGGAGCATCTCTCTGAGACAGCGCCTGCCGAACACATGCAAACAAATCTTCAGACACGTCTTGACGCCAAAGACCTTGAATTCTGTAATTAATGGCTTTGATCAAACGCGCTTTCTGTTGTGGTGACGGAGACTGATGGACGAGGGGCAGTGAGGAACAGAGAGCCATATGCGAATTGCAGCCTGTTTCATCATGCAGGGAGATGGCGAGACAGCCTGGCTTCACTCCACCGCCATGTGGGTTCAAGGCCTGCCCAGACACCGCCTCTGAGACCACGGCGTTCACTCCATCACCCCACACAGCCCTCATAAAGACCCCACCGCATCTCGGTCCGGCCTATGACATCACCCTCTAAGAGAGATACTGACATTTACCATTTACTGTATTCTGTTGTGTTGTAACTGTTTTTTTATGGCCTACACTACAGCAGATCCTCTTTCTGTCCATAATCCAGGTGAAATTATCCACTCAAGACTGACTGATTACATCACTACGCTTAGGGTTATTTAATCTGGTTCGGTTTATGGAATCATATGAGATGATTTCAGGCGCTCTCCACTGGATTTCATCAGTGACCGGAATATTACCTCGTCATTTCTGGCATTTGCACACCGTCAACAGATAAAACTTTTGGATTTAGCCCAGATTCTGATGGAGAGGGCAGCTGCCATACGCTTCTCACTGCGCCTCATCAGAAAAATCACTTTCGCTGCTAGCGAAAATTAAGGGCTTTGTGATTGTGTGGAGAAGCGGATTGAAAGGTTGTATGGAAGGAGAAAGGCAAAGCTAAAAAATACATTTCACAAGTAAAGTTAAAGAAACCTAAACTACTTCCAGGATCAAATCAAAGATCTCACCTTGACTATCTCTTGTCCAAGGACCCCTCCGACTACAGCACAAACTGGAGACATCTCAGAGAAACAGTAACTGTGAGGAACAAACACAAGACAGGAGTTGGAGTTAAGTTGGAGACAACAGACCAAAGTATACTTCGGTTTTTAGACTTCTTTTAGACTAGACTTGTAATTATTGGACATGAATACCGCAACAAACTTAAAAATTGGAAAGCTTTCTTTCTTCCCATCCAGAGTTTCCAAGTTGGGGCAGTGTCGGTGAGAAAATATGGCAGACACCATAGATAAGTAAAATTAAGTAATAGTAAGCAGCTGTATTGATTGATGGCAATTTTTATTAAATAAATGATATTATTTTCATTTCCAATAAAACATATACATATACAAAATATGATAGTATTGTAGAATTATAGACTTAACTAGAATATATATAAATGGTTCAATTTACAGCACCTTCGTAAAATAAAACATTTAATAAAACACACCTGATGTGCATTCTTAGATACTTATTTTATACAAACTTCCCAGGAAGACTTCAAAGTACAATTAGTGTTTCAAAGTGTACTTCATTTGATGGTGTGTGTGAGAACAGAGTTAATCAAGAAATGTGCACAATATAGTTACATTGTTCACCTGTAAAAGCTATAACAAATTAAAATGTCTTTGTCCTTATTTAAATTACAGTTGTGTGTTTCTTCTCAGAAGCGCTTGCCAATGTGGGTGTTTTCACTGGTTTGTTGTTGTTCCATTCCATCTAATCCATTTCCATTTTGAATGTGAAACAACAGGCCAGGCCAAAAGTTAAAATCTGTGCGCCAAGTACACATGGGCTAAAGTAAGAGAATACTGGTATTAACGATGGATTGACTAATCATTCAAAACAACAAAAAAAATAATTAGTTGATGAATAATCTTGATATTTTCTTTAATATTTTGGCTGGTTTTTTAATTAGCATGCTGTGCTTTCGTTGTTAGGTACAATGTGCATGATAAAACTCTCACATTTAGGCAGGTGTGTTTTTGGATGGTACTTTCTGTCTCATTTTTTTTTTTTTACTTGTGTACGTGTTCTCTACGCTAGAATCTGTATCTACTTTGACATTAGTAGTAGTTAAAATAATCCATCTTTAAAAAAAATGCCTGTATTCAGTTCCATTCTGTTGCACTCTGTCTACTTAAAGAGACGCCCAGTCTGGGTTTGGTGAACCAGAAACCAGACTTATTATCATCTTCTACTAGTTGTTCATGCAACCCACCCACTAGCTTTTCACATCCTTGCTCGGTAAGAAAGACACAAGTTGGAGGGAATGAAGAGAACACAGTTTTTGCATCTGTAAGTACCTGACAAAGGTGTTGGGGAGCAGCTCTGAGCTCAGGCCCATGGTCTCAAGAACATCATCACGGATTTGCAAGAGCAGCTGAGAGTCTTCAGCAAAGCTGTCTGGCTGAGGATCACGACCTTTGTCTGTACGAAACTTCAGAAGCACTGTTGGAGGAAGTAAGAGAGATTGAGTGGGTTTTCCACGTTTAAACAGGACGTAAGTGGTGGAGAGATATGTTTGAAGATTTGTGCAGCACGTGAAATGGCATTAAGCCCCTTTAGGCTATTTTCCAAAGTATTACTTCCCCTTTTTGACTGCCCACCAACTACAACACAATGAACCCCAGCCCACTGCTTTTCCACCTGGCAGCGTAGCACATACACTTACATCAAAGAAACACGCACCCACTCATTTATGTTATCTCACACTATCTGGCACAATTTCAAATTTCATAGCTGAATTTCTTGATGGAATTTTCTCCAGATTGTGAAAACAACATCTGAGGGTTTGGAAAAAAAAATAGATGTAATAGTCGCACCACTGGGGTGATAAAACCTCAAATAAATCAGTGAGTTAAGACAGAGGAAACGGCTCTTCCTCAAAAGCTATTTGAACTGATGCGTGGTATTTTTGAGCACAGCGATGTATTTAAAGTATTGCTTCAGTGCACAAATAGGAAGTGTTATTTTTTCCATAAATGTAATACTAGATGATGAGGGAGGGGCAGAGGTGCAGTCAGAGTCTGTTATAATGATAGAGAGCTGCGGAGGTGGCATGTTTTGTTTTTGAGAGCCACTGCACATGACTGGCCATGGACAGCCTGTGATGGAAAATAAGCCAGTCTCAGTGAGGACACCAGGTGAGCGCTACTATAAAAAGAGAAATGTTGACTATAATTACACAGATCAACAAGCCCTCCCCCTGATAATGGTGCACAACAGACTGCAGGAAGAAACTCCAATGTCTTCAGTTGCTTAAACAAACCTCCCCACTTAATCCCCTGTTCACGTCTGGTATAGTATATAATATTACTGCTATTGTTAATAATTTGTTGATTGTCTTTGTTAACCGAATGAACACTTGTGATTCACATTATCTGTCAGTAAGGTTTATATACTGAAAAGTTTTAATTCTTTTACTGATTAATGAGTGTGGCATTTATAGTTGACAAATTATTTCTATTTCATTAAACAATGTTGTTTAGAACTTTATTAAATCAAAGAATCCTGAAAAAATACAATAATACAAATATTTATTAAGCAGCAAACCAGAATATTAGAATAATTTCTAAAGGATCATGTGACTATATTTCGGATCCTATAAATGCAGCTTTGTTGAGCAAGAGAAATATCTAGAATATAGCACTCAGTGCTGTACAACGTAGGAAGTTGCTATTTACTGAACTTTTTCATTATTGGATTAATTAAATGTAAAAAAAATATTCAGAAGGTGTACCTTGTAGAAGGAAGTAGTCTGCTGGAGTGCGCTTCAGATTGCTTTTGGCCTTCTCGTTAGTCCAGTCGACCTCCAGGGCTTCTTTGAGAGAGCAGAAACTGACGGACTATATAAAGAGAGACGGCGGTCATATTAAAGGGATAGTTCATCTAAAAATGAAACGCATCCTTAGTCTTTTACACACCTTTGAAGCATCCTAGGTGTATGTGACATTCTTCTTTCAGACAAATTCAATCTGAGTTATAATAAAAATTGTCCAGACTCCTCCAAGCTTTTGACTGGGTTTAAATAGGTGATAGCCATTCGTGTATTCATAAATGTGCCTCACATAGCTCCGTGGGTGAATAAAGTCTTCTTGTAGCAAAATCACGCATTTTTGTACAATAAATATCCATATTTAAAACTGTCTGTGGAAACCAGAAGCAGTCCGCATGATGTAAGACACATTGTGTTCTGTGATTAGTGACGAATGGAGAGAGAACAAAAAAGCACAAAACGAGGATTTGTAAAGAAAAATTTAAAACTACATGAAACTACATTTCCCAGAGGCACACGCTCGATGCATACATCCGCAGAGACTGCTTCCTGCTTACATTTGAAATATGGATATTTATCATACAAAAATGCATGGATTCACTACAGGAGGACTTTATTCACCCCTGGAGCAGTGTGAGGGATGTTATGAATACTTGCGCGTTATTTCACATCTTCTGCAATGTAACGGATATCACCCATTTAAACCCATTTAAAGGCTTGGAGGGGTCTGGACAACTCTGATTGGGCAAGTCTGAAAGAAGAAAGTAACGTACACCTAGGATGCTTCAAAGGTAAAAAAGGAAAAATTTTCATTTTTGGGTGAACTATCCCTTTGACTTAACCCTAAAGGGTCATTTAAATTTGACTTAATGTAAAAATATAGTTAACAGACACCAAATCAGCCAACACACACACCTTTTTCACCATTGTAGTCTCATTGGGGTCAACCTTTGGTTTCTTTGCCTCAGGACCGTCATTGGCCTCAGTCAACGCTTTCACCACTTTAGGCTTTTCTCTGGCAAGTTTTAATGGGACTGTCAGTTTTTTCCACATGAAAATCACAAACACAACCACCTTTTCATCCACATTTCCTGACTTACTCTACATAGTGATGCTCCTGGCCAAGGTCGGAGAACATGTATCCATGATAGCCATACACATCTCCACAGAAGACCTTGATGTTCCTGGAGACACAGAGCTGGTCCACTCGCACCATGAGGTCTTTGGAGCACCTGGTCAAACAAACCTGGACAAAACAACATGCTTTAATATGTGCTGGTTTTCAAACCAGTGAACTTGATCTCATGAATACAACCAGAAACTTGGAAGAACAAAGGTCTGGCAATGACAGACAACTGACCAAAACATTGGAACTCTTATCCAAGGTCCCAAACATCTCACACCCCCAATTTTGGGTTTGAGATAAGAATGGGGTGGCGTATTAATACCAGTTTGCCATACTGATGGCATGTGCCATTATGCGTTAACTGGGTGGATGTTCAAAGACAGATAGTTCATCACTTTATCTGCTGACTTGAGTTTGTTTACCATTGATTTTAGTTGTTTACTGTCCTCGTCAAAACACCATAACCTCATTACTTAAAGTACACCTGAACTGAACTGATTATCAAAACTGATTATTAGCAGGCCTTTTTTAAAGGATCTTCAAAGGTTATGCAATCCACTTCAAAACATCAACAACAATTCTCAGAAATACTGTTGCAATAAAGAGTGCCCTGAGGAGTAACACCTTCACTACTGTTCAAGTTCATCTGGGACCAAGGTGCATAAAGAAACATTATGAAACATGTGGCGAGACATTGTCTTTTGACATGTTCTTCCTGTCAGCATTGCGTGCCTCCAGGCAGCCAGGCGACTCAAAAGAACACATCTTTATCAAGCAGTGACCCCTAGAGGATGCAAAGAAGAAACAAATCATGCCACAAAGGAATATTAATCAGAGCCACCAGCAGCTACCATATGCTTCCACTAAATAGCTGCCACTTGGCATTACATGACGTCTATGCTGGCAAATATTTAATTCAATTTAAGCTCTTGGCCTTAGTCCTCCTCTGTCTTCAGCCCTTCAAAACGTACACCCCAGTCAGGCTACTGGCCACCCGCTCCCTACATGAAGGCTTCCTGCTCGACCTTGTCCTGGAGCTCCATGTTTGTTTTAATGTTTCACTATTTTCTAAACAATGAGAGTTCATATGTAAAATTACCAAAAGCACTATAAAAGTATCATAAAAGTGGTCAATATGACTGTATATGATGACTAAAATTTAAGCTTTATTGGAAGTCTGATTTATTTTTACAGGCTTAAAAGCTCTTCTGACCATTAAGTGTGATTATAGAAAAGAATGATCTGTACATTACTCAACTTTCTTTTTAAATTATGATATATTCTTCTTTTTTAATCAGAATTTAAGCAACTATCTCACACTTGTGTATCAAAGCCCAACATATGAAAAAACATCATGCTTGGTAAATTATAATAATGCGATTAAAGTCAAAATGATGACATAAATCAATTTATGAATCAGTTGAAATTGTCATCAAAAGCAAAAAGATATATATATATTTTTTATGTGACGTCACATTTAGAACAAAAAATTACAATTGATTAAAAATGATTTGCTGCAATTCCAAGTTTTTAGCTCAATTTGAACTACCATAATTCCAACTTTTAATTTAATTTATGGCAGAAATGGGCTTTTTGATTCACAAAAAACACCTGCACAAGCAATTCCCTGTACTTGTTGAACAAAACATCCTAGTACATGTTGTCTCGAACAATCATTTCATGCATATACAGTTCATCCAGATGATGAAGTAATTCAGGGTATTGTTAGCTTCATCCTGACTAAACTTGCATCGTTTATTAAGAAATAGCCTGGCAATAACACCACACATACACCAGAGAAGACAAAGACATTCACTCACAATGTTTCCTGTGTACCTCTCAAAGAAATATCAAGAGAAATAGATAAAAGAGAATAGATGATGTTAAACCCCCTCCTCTTTCTGTGTCCCACAATCTCTTCCCCCTCCTCCTGAACTCTCAATAGCACTCCCAGAGGGAGGGTTCAGACAGCTCTCAGACAGAGAAAAGATGAAAGTTTGCCTGTCTGTGCTTTGAACAGGGTATGTACACTGACTGGATGTTCCACAGCCAACAACAGAGTTCTGATTTAAAGAAAATATGGCCCTGAATATATCATATGCTTGGAAAAGAGCACACGCTTGAAACAGACCAAACTAAGTCTCAGATAAAAGTCTATGTCTAGATCTAATGCTGGCGGTGGGTTCACGCTAAGGTTGAGCGAAAAACAAGGCAAAAAAGAAGTTCTAATCACATTAAGTGAAAATGATCAAAAGTGTATAGAGACATCTAGTGGACATGGGAGACAAAAAAATAAATTATATATCACTGATGCACAGATAAGCCTCAATCACAACCTGTCCATCAGACTTTTTCACAGAAACACTACATTTCCTAATAAGATTTGCACTGGTTTTGTAATAAGTGACAACAAATTTGGCCCATGGCATTTTGGAAATAAAGATTCTCATGTTTTGTATTTACAATTCTCTCATGTGTCCCTAAAATGTTCTTGTGTCATTTTTAGCTGATGAACAACGAGACGGTAGCTCACAATTTAAGACTGTCTCATCTACATCTATTTACCCCATTAAACAGCTTGTTCCAGGACTCACCGCATCAAACTGGAAGAAAAAGTCATCTGGTTTGCTTTCCACCTCATCAGTGTCTGCCTTCACTTCAACCATTGGGTTGAGTAACTGAGCTCTCTCCAGAGAGGCCTGGGCCTGGTTCTGACCATCTGCATCTACAGGGATCAGGAACTGAGCACGTCTGGACTCCTCTGTTACCTGAAGCCAAATAACACTTTGTTATGTACCTGTTAAGATGCTCTTATGAATGGTAAATTTAAAGGAACGATTCATCCAAAAATTCATACAAGCTTTTGTCATTCCAAGCCTGTAAGGTCTTCAGTGGAACACTTTAAACACATTTTACCTTACACTTTCTTTGCTATTCCACAGAAAAAAGTCAGACTTGAAAAATAATCAGTGTTCAGTGTGAATATGATACCTGCTCATGGTCCAGGAGAGTCAGTCCTTTGACCCCAGCCAAAATAAGGTTCTTTGCTACTTCTGCACCAAGACCCCGGAGACCAACAAGAAGTACTCGTGATCCCCTAAGTCTGAAAGTGCAAAATGCATATGCATGTTTATGTTATGTTACATCATATTGCTTATTATTCATGCACGCCTAGTTTAAAAATGTATTAAATGTATGTGGATTCACTCTTATACACCTTTTTTATTTCAGACAAAAAGCATGCATGTGAAAGATACTTAATGCATTTGAAATCATAGTTAAAATGTTTATGCATTATTCTTAAACAATTACCTATAAACACTTTAAAATAATATGAGTACAGTTGTTCTTTGTGTACGAAACAGTTATCAACAGACCTCTTTTGAGCATCGAGACCCCAAAGGCGAATCTGTCGATCATATTGAGCAGCCTCCTCCTCGCTGATAATGTTATCTTCTTTTTCGATGGTATCAATCATTTCTAAATATTTCCGTTTTTAATAATATCCTGTAACGAATAAGCTGAGAGATTAGTTTGACTATTCTACGCTGTGTTTTTTTCTACTGCCAATTCAATGGGAAAGAAATGCCGCTTAGTGATACTCGTTCTGGCGCGCAATGATGACGTATGAGCGGTGGGAAAGCGCCAGATTCAGAGAGCAGCAACCATAGACATATATGAGCTGCAACAATAAACACATTCAGTTCTGGATACCCTGTCTACCTCCAGCAACTCTAAACCTTTAAAAACATAAACTCGTAGTCTATATGATATTTTTGAATTCTTATAATATATATTTGTGTAATTGAATTATTATGTACTGTGTAAATGTAACCCTTAACTATATGTATTATAACTAACATTATATTAAAAACTAAAGAGTAGGGTTTCCTCCACTATAGGTCAATTATGTTTATGTACCATAATTGGAAATAATGTCCTAACGTTATGCGATTCTGTTAGAACTGCATAAAAATTGAACATAAGAACGATAAAAACACATATTTTTCACATATTGTCAGCGAACATATTCTGTATAATAAGATCATACTAACTTGATTTTCATTTAAAATTGCAATTAGTCTTATCCATAAAGGGTAAAATAAGTTTATTGAAATGTAGCTACACCATAGTTCACATCGTTAAATTATTGTTTACTTGGTGAATGCTCACAAAATACAATTATTAAATAGTTTATTCAAATATTTCAGTAAGAGTTGACTGTGTCCCAGTGTAAATGTGTTGCTGCTGTTTACGTTCATAACAGTGGTTCTCAACCAGGGGGCATGAGCAAACTTCCAAATCGATCCTAAAATGACTCCAAATTGTTTACATTATAATTTTTATAATTTACATTTATAATATTATTAATATATAAAAAAAAATTAACCTAAATGCTTAATAATGCAATCACCGGAAACTGAAATATATATATTTCGACGTAAATTCATAGCGATTTTGAAACTTCGGGAATCACAATATGAATTGTCGATAAATAATAATAAAAAATACATAATAAAAGTTATTATACAGGGGCCTTCGATGAAAAAATATAACCTATTTGTTCTTCGTGACCCGATCGGTCATTTCCGTGACAGACGACGTCACGACGCATAAGCCCGCCCCTTCTCCTCGGAGAAGAAGCGTCGCCATTTTAAGTGAATGAGTTTCATTTCACATCGCAACTGTAGGACGGAGAACCTCAGGAACGTTTTCAACCTGTTTCTCTTTTAAACTGTTAGTGGGGAATTGTCTACTATGAACTGAATCTCTTCCTAAATCCAATCAACAAGTAGATCAAAGTCAAGTAACGCATAAGACAGTTGATTTTTTGCACTGAATGTAGTACGTTAGAGGAAATGGCTGTGGAAAGCATGACTGTCCATCCAAACTCCCCAACAGCCAACCACGAACACAACAGTCTTCTCACTGACGAAAGGTCGAGTAATATCATCATATTTCTATCCAACTATTGATTTGTCCTTTGCTTTTTTTCCAAAAACAAAAAGCACGGGCATTTGCTTTTTTTTCTTTCAAAGGGATTAAAGTCGCCTTTTCTGGGAACGTACAGAGGTAACGAAACGCCATCTTGAAACGTTACACAGCGCAATCTGGAAGGTCATAAGCGAATCAGGAAAACATTCAGAATATGATCAAATTTACGTTTTCAGTCACTTTTCGAAGCTTTTTAAGCGATCGAAGACCAAGGGGCCACTACTACGCCAAAACATTGCTCCAGTAACTCAACGTTTTCATCACAGATACAGAGCAGACGGACAAAAGAAAAACATTTTTGTTATTAACACAAAACTATAATTCGACGTAATGCCAAAAGCGCACTGTATGTAATGTGACCGATAAATGGTAAAATACATCCCCGGTAACGCATTAAGGAATTTGGACCTTTAACCGTCGCGAGGCCTGGACAACGCTAAAGCTAGCAGTGCTAACAGTTAGCAGACGCCTTAGAATTGAAATACAACAATAACACTGCTAACGGAAGCTAATGAAAAGTGACGGACTAGCATGGTTTAAAACTTGTCCGCGTGATTAATCAGTTTTTAATCTAATTTAATTAGTCATCGAATATTGTGCGATTTAGTTTAGCTTTGCGGAGTAGCATTATTTACACTAGGCGATGTTAATTTGTAACAGTTTAGCACTTAGCATGTATGGTAAGTGTCACGAGCTACGCACTTGGATTTATTTGGGGATCTCACTAAAATAACTTAACTATATATGCTCATTTTATCAGGGGTTTGCATGTTTGAGTTTTGCGTTTGTATTTTAAAGCCAATAACGTTAATGTAAACTATATAATCGTTCCGCTATATTTATAAATAGTTTTTGTTTTTTTTTGGAGTTGACTGATTTATTTAAATGTATTTATTTTCGTGAAGCTATTTACGAAATCAAATTTTAACGTCTCAATCATTTAACTTTAGAAATTCCATTAACTGTACTACATTTTAATCATACAAACTAATAATGGAAATTTGGCTTGTTAAATACTGTTCCTAAAGTCCTCCAAGTCAGTTCATAAAAATAACATCGCTTGTTAATAGTTTGTTGCTTGTAGGTTTCCCTGTTTTTCATATTCTAGTTTTGTTTTCTAGTTAGCTTTGGGTGCACAAACATCCCAGATGAACCAGTGCTTTCTCCAATGTATCAAAAGCATTCCAGGTATTACCAAAACGTGAAACAAAACACAAGGTGTTAAACCATACCACAATGGTTTGCAAATGCCCAAAAATGCAACCTCTCACCTCCCTGAAAAGTCATTTATGCATAAATTAGTATCTCACAGTAAGTATTTTCAGTTCATTAGCAGAAATTTAGAGGCCAACATTTTGTCTTTGCATGAAATGAGCCTTATTGCTTGTATACTTACAGTAAACAACTTGTTAACATTTATTTTTTAATTGGAGGTAGTTGTCAAACTGTCTGCCAACACATGTCTAGGCACTCTATTCCTTTTAGCAGTTGTCAGTTTTCCCAAGGTGCATTTAATAATATAAGTAAATAATACAAGTGTGGCCCTTATAATGTATTGCCTGGTCTGTGTCTGGCCATTTTTAAATGTCCTATTCAAAAACTTGGAGGAGTGAAAGATTATTCACGCAAGTGAAGTTGTGGTTGTTAAAAATGTTTGGGTCTCTTCACCCTCTTTTAGATAACTGCTAAAGCTTATTCACAATTCTTGTGGTAAAGTCTTTTTGCTAAATTGAGACAGGGATTTGTTGTTAATGCTGTTTTAATTTATGAATCGATTCGCTCTGTAGTATGTTAAGGATTGAATTACTGTTCAGAGAAGTAGATGACATGAGTTTAGCTCTAGTAAATGAAATATCTGATTCATACAGTCAGTTGAAATGGGACTTTGTATTGTAACTGTACAAAGCTTTGAAAGAATCCTAAAAAGTATCCACCTTGAAGTTTAAGATTTAAGTAAAATGGGTTTTGTGTTCTAGTGAAGTTTATAGAAGTGGATTAAGACACTTGTGATGTCACAAAATGATTGCTTTTTTGTATTTGTTAAAGAGAATAGGATACGTTATAAGAAATATGCAGATGTGTCCGCTGATTTACCTTCTGTGGTAATCATTTATCTTGTATTGTTTGAATTATATCTCACCCACAGCTTTGCATTGCTGTTCATCTGGTAGCACCGCTCTTGTCAGAGGTTGCATAGCACAGACCTGTTGTTTTTATAGGTTAAAGTTGAGGGGTTAGGTGATAATGTTTTGCCAGTGCTTCTTTGTCTTATGTGGCAACACCTTATCACTGGATAGAAGTTTTAAAGAGCTGGCCTTAATGAATGTAAGTTCTTTATCCTGTATATACTTGTATACATGCTAGATCTCCTATAAACAGAGTGCTTTGAGTTGTTTTCAGCAGGGCACAAATGAGCAGTGAACATTTGACACCCTTAGTATGATGACTGAAGCACCTAAATTAAAGTATTGCATCTGTAGATTGGCAGCCCTGTTCATAAAGAGTTCTCTCTTGCCCTTCTGCCTACCCTCACTCTATATACTTGGGAAAATTAAATGTCATTAAAATCAGTTAAGATGTCTCAATTTTGCTTAGATATCTGCAGTGCAATGAATTGTTAATAGCCCAACCAGCCAAAATCCTTTTGTCAGAATGAGGGAATAAGGCCCACTTAAAAAGCAATTAATAGATTGAATGTTCTGTTCTGCACAGTTCATGACAACAGTATCCTTTTTTAAATTAACCAGTAATAATAGACTAGAAGCAAATAAGAGGTCTCCAATGGCAGTAAGAAAAATTCCCCATTGAATCCTGTTCAGAGTTGTGACATTCTTTTTGTATTTTGTCAAACAGGCAAGAAGATGGGGAACTAGAAGAAGGCGAGCTGGAGGATGACGGCGGAGAGGCAGAGATGCCCAGTGGTGAGGGAGCTGATCCCCAGGATAAACCTCGCCGAAGCAAGGAGCACCATGCCAGTGAATCAGATGATGAAAAGTCACATCGACGGAGGAGAAAGAGAAAGAGGGAGAGAGAGCGTGAGAAAGAAAAAAGGAGGGCCAAGAAAAAGCGTAAATCTAAGCACAAGGTAGCCTAAGTGTTTTTGTGTTTATTAAAAGTCTCTTATTCTCTCCTTTTTTCAATATTTATTTTAAATATATTTCAATATATTTTAAAATGTTATTTATTTATTCCTTTGATTTTATTACTGTCAAAAACAGTTGATGATTAATGTTTATGTGGAAACTTGTGGAATTTTGGATTTATGTTCAAAAGAGTAGCATTTAAAATTGAAATATTTTGTATATACTTTGAAATAAATTGAAATATACTTTGCAATGCAGCGTCACGCATCCTCCAGCGATGACCACTCGGACTTCAGTGACGAATCAGATTACAGTCCTAGTGAAAAGAGAAAATACAGGGAATACAGCCCTCAGTATCCTCCCACTGTGAGTAAATTATTATTTTTATTGATTTCTTCATTTATTAAAAGTTACATTCATGATGCAACAATTTTCTATACCAGCCAGTCAGATTTGGTTTTAATCCCAGTCTGAATTTTGGTCTCTCTTAGTCTCAAGGAGGATACCCTTCTGCTCCTTCTGGTCATGGAGGTCCCATGCCAAAGAAAGGTGGCTATATGAAGATGGACAAGCAGGGGTATGGTGGCTATGATGACTACGAGGAAGAAACATATGAAGGTGAAGAGGATGAGGACATGGGTGATGATGACTATGATGATTTCACCAAGGAACTGAACCAGTACCGCAAGGCCAAAGAGGTTGGAGGTGGTCCACGTGGCAGAGGTGAATGTTAATGTCATGACTGAATGTTGTGATGCATATTAACAAAAAGTGGTATATTTAATTTCTAGTAATCATGTTGGCAAGACAATTATCACATGTTCAGTGTCTGCATACTTCATCTGGCTCAAAGAAGTATGTGAATTCACACCAGTGTGTCAGCATTTTCGTAATTTAAATTTGGTGACCTTTATTACTGTCACACAGGTGGCAAAAACCGCATGAAGAACCACAGAGGTCGAGGCAGAGGAGCAATGAGGGGACGTGGTGGCAGAGGAGGAGGCAGAGGGAGAGGACGGGGCAAAATGGGAGGAGAGAATGATGATGGTGATGGCATGTACGATGAGATGGAGGTGAGTCGTAATTCACAAGTTATTAACTTTATTATCAAGTTACATCAGGGAATTTTGTGATTTGTGAAAACACCATAGAAAGTCTTTTAGGGGATAGAGGTCTGCACCAAAATAGCTAAAATTGCATTTTGCGAGTACAGTTTATAAAAGTTATTTCCTAAAAATCATGAATGACTGAAAAAGACAGGATTTGTCCATAATTCGTCAGGTATCACAACCATCCCATAACTTGTATTATCCTATCTGTCATTAATTCTTTGCAAGTGTTTTGGTTTTACAACTTAAACCAGTCGTTTTTTCTTTGATTTAACTTTAAACTTTTTTTTTTTTTGGGTGGGGGGTAGTATGGAGATGATGACTTTGACAACATGGGAGACGATGACTTTGATGACTACTCAAAAGAGCTAAATCAGTACAGGAAATCAAAGGACAGAGGGCGGGGTGAGTTCTGCTTGAATAAAAGATGTAAGAACACACCTAAATCTCAAATCATCATTGAAGGTAAAGTATTATTTATTTGAGTGTTTGTAATTTCTAAACATATTTTTTGTTTTCTTCAGGTGGAAAAGGTGGGCGAGGTCGTGGAAGAGGCAAAGGAGGTCGAGGAATGAACCGGGGTAGAGGGAGAAATCGAGGGAGGGGCCGTGGAGGAGACCAAGGCCCCGATGAAGATAACAGTGGAGATATGGACATGGGGGTGAGACAGTTTGTCAGATTGTCCACTTTGTTCATAATTAATCAGCAAAACATAAATTAGGAACTCAATTGTTTGTTCTTTGACTGCTTTAGGATGGATCTGGAGGCCCGAGGAGGAATGATCAGGAGAAACACGGGCCGGACAAGAAAGGAAAAGCCATCTGTAAATACTATATTGAGGGCCGCTGTACATGGGTAAGAACTTCAGCAGATGTAAAATATAACAATAATTGTAACAATCCAGATGTCATTGTCTTTGAGAGCATTAAAATAAATTATTGTATGTTTACATGTCAGTCATGTCTGACTAACATGAGTTATTTCTGTATTAAATGCTGTCAATGTGTCATCAGGGTGACCACTGTAACTTCAGTCATGACATTGAGCTGCCTAAGAAGAAAGAACTCTGCAAGTTCTACATCACTGGCTTCTGTGCGCGAGCTGAAAACTGTCCCTACATGCATGATATCCTTTGGTCATTTTGCTCGCTGCTATTCATGTCAGCGCTTATCTATATAAGGATTTTCATGGTAACGTCATGCACTCTGATTAATCTTCACATGTCGAAATAACTCCTTGACTCCACTGCACGTGATTTCCCTTGCAAGCTGTTCCATACCACAGGGAACTGTGTGAACGGTGAGGAGTGTATGTTCTCCCATGAGGCCCTAACAGAAGATACTCAAGAGCTGTTGGATAAGGTGACCTTCATACTTATTTTAAATTCAAATGCAGTTGTTTCATTGTTGTTTCTGTGCACTTAGAGTAACCCTTCTGTTATTATTTTCATTGAAGATGCTGGCAGAGGATGCAGAAGCTGGTGCAGAAGATGAGAAAGAGGTTGAAGAACTTAAAAAGCAAGGCATTAACCCGCTTCCAAAACCACCGCCTGGTGTTGGTCTTCTCCCAACTCCACCAAGACCTACTCCAGGGGATTCCTCTGCACCCGCAGACTTTGGAATACCTGGCGCCCCACATGGTAATATCCTGCCAAGTGGTGGTCCAACAGCTCCAGGCCCTGGCGCTGGCCCTGTTCCTGGTCCTGGAGTTGGGCCATGCCCAGGCCCCCCTCCTCCCTGCCCAGATGGAAGCACCTTCCAAGGGCCACCAAACCCCAACGGCGGTCCTCCGCCACCTATGGGTCCACCACCTGCTTGTGGAGGAAATGCTGGAAAAAAGATTCCTTCGTTATTTGAGATTGTGGTCAAGCCCACAGGCCAGCTTGCACAAAAACTAGGTGTCAGGTTAGCTATCTTTATCTTTCTGTCATGTAATTTTGGTTTACTTACTAGCTGAATATGGCACATATTGACACAGATCCACTCTTTACAGAGGACCAGGTCCTGGCAATGCTGCTGCAGGTGCCGCGGGACCTCCGGGTCCTCCAGTTCCTCCTGCAGGACCCCCAGGTGCACCTCCACCTCGCTTTCCTGGGGCCCCACCACCAGGACACATGGGTCCGGGCGGTCCTCGTGATATGCCTCCAATGGGTCCATCTAACATGAATCAAGGCCCTCCACCAATGGGCACAGGACTGCCAATGATGCCAAACTTTTGCCAGGGAGATGGACCTCCAAACCCAGGCATGATGCCTCCAGGTGGTGGACCATCTGGTAGTAACTTTTATGATAACTTCTACCAGCAACAGCAAGCCATGTCGGTAGATGGAAGTGGAAGAGATGGTGAGTTAATTTTGTATTTTAACTTAACAAAATTACCTTTTATCAGTACATGCATTGCCTGAGAGTAAGACACATGTCCCTGCACCATGCTGTACTTTCTGAGCGGATGTGAGCTTCTTGTCCTATTCTGTTCTACTTCTGAAACAAGATATTAGTATTCAGCCCCATTCTTCGCTTCCCGGTACAGGTGACAACTTTCAAGGTGTGGGTGGTGGAAACTTCAATGAGCAGTCACCTGGGAACCAGAACTCTGGAAGCATAGAGGGTGCAGCTAATGTAGGCCCACCTAATCAGCCTGGGATAGCAGTGCCAGATTTCCTGCCCCCAGCGCAGCGTGTGCTGTTTATGAGACTCCAGCAGAAACAACAGGAGGATGAGGAGAGAGCCAGGAGACTGGCTGAAGGAGGAGGAACTGAGAGGGAGAATGAAGGTACTAATGAAAAATACTGTCTTTGCTTTCATCTTTTAATACGAAATGTTATGATGAATAATTTCTGCAAATCAACATGTATTATTTTTATATAAGAATGTTCACTCTTTACCAAAGTACTTTACAAGCAAGCTGTTGTTTTTTTTTTGTTTGTTTTTACATTTTTGTCATACAAATAGTTGAGGTTTTCAAAGCTCTAACTTCAAATGTATATGTTGCCAAGGTTATTTCTGGGAAGGAGACATCTCAAGGGCTCTGCTCAAAGCTTGACCCTGCCCAGGACCTCATTATACTGTAAACATCCTCTGGCCTGGGGTTGTGCAATCTTGCCACAAAAAAATCTTGTCCCTCCACTAGATGGTGCTTTCTTGCAAACTTACAGAGGCTGATGTTTTCAGATGACACTGCCAGTTAAAAGAAAGTCCCATTGATCTCTAAAACTCCCATTTTACTTTCAGGAGATTCAGCAAACTGGTATTCCAGTGAAGATGAAGATGGTGGTGGCAGTGTCACTTCCATTCTTAAAACCTTGCGGCAGCAAACACAGGCCCAAGGCCCTGCCAAGCCGGATGGACCTCCCAGTGACCCTCGTCTACAAAAGTCTCAGCCTGCACAGGCACCCAGTCGACCAGCAGACCCCCGGCTAGCACGAGACCCACGACTATCCCGCAGCACAGACTCTTCTCAGGCCCCCGAAGCCAGTGCTTCATCCTCTCTATCTCCTACCCCTTCAGACCCCCGTCTTGCCCGGCATGCATCCGCCCATGCTCCTAAACCCGAGCCCCCACTTGTGTACAAACCCCCACCGTTGACCACCCCAGCCAGTAATGAAGAAGAGGAAGGTGAGAGGATGCTGAGGGACAAGCCCGTGCCCATTCCTCTTGATCCTTTAATGGGCATGGCTTTACGTGATCCCCGCTCCCAACTACAGCAGTTCAGCCACATCAAAAAGGATGTAGTGCTGAGCAAGCCTTCATTTTCTAAGGCAGTGCTGTGGAGTCCTGAAGACCTCATCCCTATTCCGATTCCTAAACAAGACTTGCTCCCACTGCCCCCTGGGATTCCTCCAGTTACCGCCATGGATCCTCGTCTGTCACGCACACAGCCCCCTCATCAATCTGTTTCTCTCCCTCCTGCTGTTCCTCCTGCTGAGCAGCCGAATCAGTCCTCTTCTTCCCTACCAGACTTTGAACTGCTCTCCCGCATCCTCAAAACAGTCAACGCCTCTTCATCCAGTCCTTCTCAAGGCACTTCTACAGGAATCTCGTCACCTCCAACCGCCTCTGCCGAGAAACCCATTGATCCTCGCATGGCAAGAAAAGCCCCTGCCGACCCCAGACTCCAGCCACAAAAATCAGCCCTCAAGTCCACTTTGGAGGCTTCTGCTCCTCAAGGCTCTCCCCCAGCTGCCTCCTTATCTCCACCTTCCTCCAGTCCCACCATCGCACCCTATGACCCTCGGCTGCTGTCAGCAGGAGGGTCAGTTCGAAGTGTGGGAGCTAGTGGCGTAGGGAGCAGCGGCGGTGGCAGTAGCGTGCTGAGTGGCATCAGTCTGTATGACCCTCGGACTCAGGGCTCAGACAAAGCAGAGGGTTCAGGGGCCTCTAGAAACACTAGTCCTCCCCCGGAGCCCAAGTCAAGTGAAAGTACGGCGGCTTCATCTAAACCCAAATCTAAAGAGCCCCTGTTTGTGCGCAAGTCTGCACTGGACCAGCCAGAACCAGAGAAAAGCTCAACAGAGCAGACTACGGATCGCTACAACAGCTACAACCGCCCTCGACCCAAACCTTCACCTTCGCCCAATGCAGGGACTGCTGCAGGTGTCCCAGTTGCAGGCGGTCCATCCACAGCTGGTCAGGGCCCTGCTGGTCCATCAGAGCAGCCCGCAGGAGTCCACAATCTTCCTGTATCCACATTGTTCACTATGGTAAAGCAGGCCAACAAGCCGAGCGGCACTGGCAGCCCATTTGGCGGCAATAGCCCCGCACAGCCCGATGTTGCCGAACAGGACAATGCCTCTCTGAAAGACGTTTTCAAAGGCTTTGACCCCACAGCATCACCATTTTGCCAGTGAACTCTACTAAGCCGCTTTAGGACTTTTAGGTATGCGGCGTCACGATATATAAAGATATTCATTCTTGCCAGGTTACACACCACAGTATTCACACATAGATTTCTATTGGACGGTTGGATTTAGGAGGGATTATATCTGTACTAGTGAAAGAAAGATGGAAAGTAAATGTCTATTTTAAAACCAAATGAGAAACGTTTAAATAAAATGTTAATTTTAAGGACCTTCATGGGTGTGTACATCAAGAAACACTGAATTACATACATTTTTGCGTTGCGAAAGACAAACACTTTAATCAGCTTATACTGAACATGAGCATTGGATTATGACCCATTACCCTCACTAAATCATCCTGCTCGGGTTTGCCGGTTGACTTTTTAGTTCCACCGGGCTTCAGGGAGACTTTATTTACTGCCACTCCCTTTGCCTTTCTACGGTGGAGCTGAACTAGTCCACCTTGTTCACCGGTTCACTTTTCATTTGTTTCCCACCAGTGATTTAGATATTTTTAAGAATTTTAGCTCTGTTTCCTCTCTGCTTAGACTAGTTAGCTCATTTTTCATGTCTGTATGGATTCCCCTTTATATTCCTACTGCTTCAAATTTGTGTTTAGTCTGTTGATGCCACTCCACAGATGAGACCTACCGTTGTTTGTGTCACATGTGAAATCATTTTAATTTATTTTTTTATACTTTTTTTTTTTTTTCTTTGTAAGGTGGCTGTCAGATTGAACAGTTTTATGAATGTGTATATATATATATAAATATAAATATATATACATGTGTATAGTACATATTCTTCCCAACTGGTTTGTAAATTAACTTGATTTGTGCAACAGCTAATGTTGATGGAATATATATCATGTCATTCTTTTGTTTTCTCACAGCTCTGTCGCGCTTTCCCTAAAACAGGCAGTATGTCTCAATGACTGCTCTGAAGTATCTTCTTTTTTTTTTTTGTTTGTTTGTCTTTGGGTTGCCTCTCTGCAAAACGACAGCTTTGTAAATTGAAAAGTGTCCATATTTGACAAAAGGTAACATTTTGTAACCATTCATTGTAAGTGAAGTGAAGTATTTAATAAAGGCAATACCAGATTGAAAACGAGCAGGACCTCAAACAAATTGGTGAATCAGTGGTGTTGGTTTTATCATGGTTCTTTCATGCATATGTGTGAGTCATTTCCTCTAGATTCCAGGTCTACAACATTCTTTACTGTTTTTACAAAGGTATGGCAAGAAGGATGAAGATTGTGTCATTGGCGTTCCAAACCTGAATTCATTCTTTTCTTCTGAAGAACAATGTAGGTAACCAAAATTTTAGTGAGCTTTGACCTCTGTAGAATGAGAAAAACAATATCTTGGCATTTCCACAGAATTAAGTCAAACTTTCCTAATTAAGGTTTTGGATAGGCATAATAAAGATACTGAACAAATTTTCTTTTGGGTGAACTGTACCTTTAAGTTCAATATAGGTTACCTTTTTGGCACTTCACGCATCCCCAATGTCATCTGAGGAGAGATCTTTGAAGTTAAAATTGTGTCCATTTATCACAGTACAGCATCCCTAAAATGAGAAACCACAGAAAAAGATCCTATTTGACTTTGTTTGTACATTTAGTCGGTTGTAAACATGTTTCTATACAGGGTACCGCCACACCCTGCTGTTTTTATAACTGGAGTGGCAGGGGAAACTGGCCTTGATTAAACTGAGGCTAAATTTGCGTAATGTAGCTTATTTTAGCCCAAATCCTTTGTTTTAAACTCTATGCAAAGCTTTTCTCAGAACAAAACTACAGCTGCCTGTCACGGATATCTACCGTCAACACTAATTGAAAATAGAAAAGTTAAACGTCATAAGAATGATGCATTGGCTGAACCTTTTCAACTTTTTGAGACTTGCGTAAATGTATGATATTAATCTAAAAGGATTGTAATTGCTCTTTTAATTTCTTTAATAAAAATGTATGTTTATGTACTTTACAGGGCATTAAATAATAAGGCAGCATTCAATTTGCAGCCAATGCGACATCCAATTATTTTTTATGTGTATTTATGTGGAAAACAATGTCAGAAACTACTACCAATAAAAACATTTTACCGTCAGCCTATTTTAGGTTTTACTTTAACTGGAGGCCCTGCTCTCAATCTAGAACTGTTTAGGAGATTAAGTCGTGCTAAACGTCAGGCCAAATTTCTACAGCAATCATGTTTGTGATTCCCATGTGGACACAACTACAACCTTCTCTTTGGTCCCTCCACCCTATTTCCTGCCCTCTTTGAGGAATTCCACCCAGTACTCATTTTTCTTGGGAAGACAGATCTGAGCCAGGCACTGGAGCGGGAACGAGATGTCTGCTTAAGAGACCTCAAAAACAAAACCGGCTTCCTTTGGAAAAAACAGACAGGGAAATGCATTGAGTCAACGAGTGGAGCCTTCCTTTTCACTCAAAACATTTTCTTCCTATTCCACTGCTGTGGATAAAGGGGAAATAACATATTAAAATAGATTGTTATGTAAAATACTTCTCTGGTTTGTGACAGAAATAGCCATTTGCTTCAAAGTTTGAAATCCCAAAATCTGAATGGGTGGGAAAAACATTTGCAAATAGTTGTAATACAATTGCTAAAATTACACTGCTTTTTTAAAATATGTAAATGCTTATTATTATGGACAGGATCTTATTCCAGTCAATTTTGTTGTAATTATGATTATTTATTTTCATATTGTTAAACTCTCTAGCTCTCTAACCTACATTTATGTACATCCAAACGTTTAGTTTCAACTCGATACGCGTGTGTTTAAAGTGTGTGAAAAATCTGCTTAATGATAATTACTGCGGCCAATTCAAACATAGTATACCGAGTTCCCACAGCAGCCCCTCTGCCCTCTGGGAACTATCTGCTCTAAATGGGTCATACAGTCTGTTTATTTCCTTTTCCCAAGTCTGCTCTCATTAAGTAAATCACACCGATTTTGTGACATGTCAATGAAACTAAAGTAAGCTATTTCAGACTGGGCTAAAGATAAATATGTGAATATTTTATATTTGTTCTATTTCAGTCCTTTGTATTGTTTTCTTATCTTTTATAGTAATCACTGCCCACACTGGCAGCCATGTGTCCTTGTGAGGAGCAGACTAAATAGACCATGAGTGGAAACGTAATGTGAATAAACTAGTGTACAACTGTTTAAATGCTGTCCACTTATGTTTATGGCAGGCTTTAACAATCTCCTTCCCATTTTTGAACTCTAGTTACTTTAATATGTCTGTACAGTAATTAGTATAATTTATTAAGCTGCAATGTTATTTATTCTTTAGATGAGGGCTTAAATGTACAATAAGAATATCCAAAATATGCCACACATCAGTGAAAGTCACAATTGTCTGAGTCTAGTGTGATTTCACGGTAGAATTACAGCTCTTTTTCCATCTCAGCTTAGTGTGTCATCCTCCCAGAATGCCTTCTAACCGTCCTGCGCTCTGAACACTGTGAAAACACTCCAGAGCACTAATGCAAACCACATGCCCTATCCCAAAATTCCCAGAATTCCCGCTAGTAAGGTCACTTAGCTAGTCAATTGTCCTGCAAAATTGGTCTCTAGTTCAGCATTCCCCATTTACTGCCCATTCATACAATATACACAGTAACATCTTTGATGGATTGACGACTTGAGAGGGCTTCTCAAAAGGGGGTGCTGGTTGACCTGAGGGGTCATTTTAGCCCTTTGCGTCAGAGCTGACCAGCAACTGAACCCTCCAGTGCTAAAACACTGATTAAATCAAGCAGAACAGACATGAGATCTTCCAAGAAATTATATGTGGAGGAGGATGGTCTCAATCCTCACATGGTTTCTGCAGTAATCTGTAAATTGAGTGTTGTACGAATGTATGTGACCCTTTTGAAGACTCACCAGTTGCACAAAATGACACAGACGTTTTAAGCCATTATAGTTTTGTCTGTCAGTTGAGTAAGGGGAATTTCTAGGTCACTGAATCATAGTCTAAAGATCTTTTTCACACAGATAATGAGACATTATGGAATAGTGTTCAGTCTGCTGGGTCATCACTATGATGCATAAAGTGAAATCATGTTGAAATTTACAGGAAAAGCTCAAAGGTTTAATCCAAAACACTGAATACTGAACCTAAAATGGGTTAGACTGCGGTGTGTTGAGTGTGTGTTAAAGTTATAAATGTCAGGTCTGTGAATGTTGGATGTCAGATAATAATTCCAGAGGTAGTCGTCGATTTTAACATTAACTAGAGCTTAAACCCACAGAGCCATAAAACAGAGACCTGTTTTAAAGGATGGTTGGAAAAGGCCTTGTGTGCATATTTGTAGTCTGAGATCAGCTTGGCTCATAGTCCTGTCAAACAAATCTTTCTAATTTGGCGAAAATGTATTTAATAAGAGTTGGTTCTCTTTGCTGTTTTCAGTGTCTTTATAATTGCTCACTTCTGTGAAGTGTGCTGATGATCTGTCTGTCCGTCACAGAGACTCATCACATACATCTCATTGTATGTCTTTTATTATTTGTTATACTACTTTTTATTGAAAATGATTAGTGGTATTTCGTTGCCAGTAAAGGGATATTACAACATTGTTTCTGTGCTTATGCAACATGATTTGCTTTGTTTTAAGACTATTATTGAGACAGACCTACAACAGGGTAGGGTTTGTCTATCCCATGAGTCAATGCAGCATCATCATGGGAAAAGACATTGTCAATCACTTGCTATGCTGAGTGGCCTGAAGGTAGAGAAAGAGTTCACCACTAAATGTCTTCTTTTCGTCATTGTCATGTCATTCCAAATCTATCCAACTTATGTTTTTTCAAAATTCCAAATTTGCATAATGATAAGGGTATGACATAGGTATTACAATATTAAGATGATTCATTAGGACATTTTCATTGTCCCCGGAGTTCAAAAGGCTTACAAAACATATTAAATTGTGTTTTTTGAAGAAAAAAAAGGCTGTAGTTTCCTATAAGGGGTAGGTTTAGATTTAGGGTCAGTGTAGGACAATACCACATACCATCTGTAAAGTATAAAAACCATTACACCTATGGAGAGTCCCCATAAATCACAAAAACCAACATGTTTGTATGTGTGTGTGTGTGTGTGTGTGTGTGAATTCACTTTAGGCGTCCTCCTGTCCTCCTCATGTATGGCAAGCCGTTTTAACACTTAATCTATAAACCACGCTAGTATCTATTTCCATGCCACTAGTACTTATTTTTTAGATACTAGTATCTTTTCCATTAAGTACTAGTGCTTATTCATGAACTACTAGTGCTTATTCTTTAGGTAGTGTCTTTTCTAAAGTTACTAGTACTTAATCATTAGATACTAGTACGTTTTCATTAGATACTACACTCAAAAAATGATTCCCCAACACTGTTCAGTTTATTAAAAAAAAATATTTTCATTTAACACAATTATGTTTGACACTAAAGACACTAGAACCTGAAGAATACTTAATGGAAAAGAGTTAAAAAAAATAAGTACTAGTAACATGAAAATAGATACTAGTGCTGTTTGTAGAATAAATGTTAACACTGCTTGCCATACCTCCTGCCAAAGATTTCCTCATTCACGAGCATCGTCCCTGCCCTTCTGCAGATCGTCACCCTCAGCTTCAGCGCGCTTAAGAGGTTTATAGCTACCCTACCGAGAACAGCTTATCCACTAACACCCCGGAATAACCTACCAGAACAAACGAGTGATTTCAACGCAGATATCCAAGGCAAGTAGAGATACTTTCACCTGTAGTTTTGCATATTAGTACCTAAATCTCAATTTACTTAACTTGTCAGTGCTGAGATTTATTGTGTCGTGATGAGCCATGTGTTGATTACTTGTTGAATCAGATGTGCAAATGTCATTTTACGATAAAAAACAAAGAAACAACAAAAAAACATTGAAAACTTGTTGCTGCATGAAGGTTTCATTAAATAGCATTCGTCACACTTGACAACCTTTGATTTAATTTGTTTTTACGGAAACTGAACTCAGAACTTTTAAAATCTAGTAAAAATAGCAAACGTTATTGTAAGTTAAACACAATATTATGACATAACGATAAAAACATTGTTTACAATGTGCTTAAGGAAAGTTCATTATTTAAAACTATACTGTCATATGGCTTTTTCATTGCACAAATAAGGGTTTTAGTCATCCACATTGTTCTCTCATTTAGTTATATAAAAAAATCTAATTAAATAAAAAATTAAATAAAAACGATGCAGTTTCAAATATTACAAAGTAATAATCTGATAGGCTACATAACCAAGCCTCTCACTTTCTAAACACCCTGGTGGGTGTAGACTAAGGTTATGTTAAAGCAATGACACCATGTGGTTTACTAGGGAAATCCGGGAATTGACTGATCTCAAGGACTAAAGGTGTTTAACCATTACATAATAGGAGTGTGTTAGTGTAACAAGTAGAAAGTGATTTTCTGAAGGTCATGAGGTTAGATTTCATACAGGACATGTAAATCATGTTTTCACAATTGCGTCACAGGCCAATCAATCTCAGCAACAAGCTGTGAACAGTCAAAATGGTAAAAACATATGGCTCTCATAGTGAAACAATAACAAAAATGTGCTTGTTTTAACACATACTCTGCCAGTGACAGCATAATTAACGTCTCTTGGGTGAAGTAAAAACAACCACTTTGATGATGTCAGTGCTGTCCTCTCCCTTGTTTTCTCATGAAATGGGCCTAGT
Organism: Enteromius radiatus; assembly: GCA_032357445.1. NCBI lineage: Eukaryota > Metazoa > Chordata > Actinopteri > Cypriniformes > Cyprinidae > Enteromius > Enteromius radiatus. The sequence goes on along the minus strand of JAUCMS010000025.1, from coordinate 9,484,640 downwards.
TGCATGTATATTTGCATGTACTGTATATATATATATATTCAAGTTTTACAACAACTTGACCTTTTAAAAAGATCATCTGTCTGTCTGTCTATCATTATTCTCATGTCTAAAGTAAAGTTTCACAGTTGTGTTGTGTTGTAATACTGAGAAAATAAGATCTCCTTGTTCAAAAGTGATAAATGTTGATATATTTTAGGGACACTTAATGGTAAATAATGCATCTTTGCTGCATGTTATTCTGTTGTGTTCAGTGAAGGGAAGGTTTCCAAATGTTGTGCAATCCTCACACTACATTAAACTGTTGAATACAATAGCATACGTCAGTGTGGATGTAATTTGATGGCTGGAGTTCAAAGGAGAACAGAAGTGAGGATTTGTAGACTCGTTCTCTACTGCCAATAATGTTCTGGGGCAGTTTTATAATATTCTCGTAAAGGCATGCATGCAAATAACATCCTAGCCATTATATCTTTTGAAAATCCAACAAAATCTTGCAAGCATGTTGTGGAAAGATGGACATTTCTGAGGGTTTGTAATTTGTAGGTAAGTAGCTGCAAAAACTAAAAAGGAGAAAAACAGAGTTGCTTTCTTTGTCGTTGAAACTGCAGAGTAAACATATGTGCTTTTCTTTGCTGTTGGTTTTTTTCTACAACCCCACTTTTGAGATTCACAGGTTGTAAATCTTTCTTTTCTTTGTTTTTTCCTCAGGCCTGCAGTTGTGATGATACATTCCAGGAGCTTCTGAACAGTTCAGGCATCGCTTCCAGCTGCCGGCGGGAAATTTAGAAGTGAAATAAAGGAGACAAACCAACCCAAACGTATGAAAGAGTTAATATCAGACTGAGGACTAGGTTCCTCTCCATTTCTGAGACGAACATCATCATACGTTTGACACAAAATACTGGGAAACAGAATGCCAGCCAAGACACCCATGTACTTAAAGACATCCACACCAAAGCGAGGCAAAAAGCCGAAAATACGGGACGTTCTTTCAGGAGACATGATAAGCCCGCCGCTGGGTGATGTGCGCCACAGTGCCCACGTCGGGCCTGAGGGAGAAGGGGACATGTTTGGCGATGTAGGATTCTTGCAAGGCAAACTCGATATGCTTCCGGCCCTCAATCAAACACCCGGCTCTCGTTCTCACAGCATTGACAGAAGAATGGATGAGATCTTCGATGTGAACAGCAAGAGCCACACTTACCATCGCAGTCATGATTCTCATCACAGTTCTCTCCTCAAAACAACCATCTCCATGCCGGTGTTCATCACGCCCGTGCAACCTCCTCCGAAACCCCCACGTCTGCATTTAGACGAGCAGCCGTCCCCCGTTCACAAGCAGCAGAATCACCATCACAGTCCATCACAGCAGCGCTCCATGTCTGTGTGCGAGGAAGGGATCGGGAAGCGCAGGGACCCCTGTCGTGACCTCACACTCTCTGCCTCCATCGCTGTCCTGCCACACATGGTGCCTTCCACGGGTTCCTTATCCGAGGCTTCCTCGGATGACTCCATGTCGGAAGGCTGCGGTCCGCTCGACCCAAAACGAGGCTTGAGCCTGGACTCTGATGCAGGGCTTAGTAATGAGGACCTGCGGAGCGAACACTGTGAATCTCCGGCTATCTCCCCCAGCATGTCTCGCTCGGAGTCTCTAATGGGTTTGGACCTGGACCTGGGACCATCCATTTTGGAGGATGTTCTTAGGATCATGGACCGTTATAAGAGTGTGGAAGAGAGGCATGAGATATAAGGGGACTCTTTCAGATACTGTGATATATGCGTCAGCTCACCCATGCCATCTTATTATGCCTGTTTCAGAGGACAATCAAAGAACCACAGATGCTGCACATTTTTATCCATGAGCAATTATAACAAACAGGCAATAATCTTTACAGTTTTGACTCTGAAAAATACAATCGATTAATCCTTTCATTCCCATAAGGACAGTGTTAATGGATAACATAACAAGAGCAGTGTTTTGCTGGGTTTTGGTCATTCTAGGGTAACTGGAGATGTAAAATGTTTAAGCACTAATGATTTGTTTTTTTTTTTTTTATATTTGCTATTACTTGTTAAGCTTTGCAGGAAAAGGAATTGGGATTTTGGCTATGTTATAATTTTCCTGGAAATTGTCATACGTTTTGCATGAAGTTCAGAATGTATCATTTTTAGTCAGTGTAGGTGAATATTACCAAGTAATGACCCAAATGACTTCCACTGGAGTAAACGTATTAATGCAGATATGTAAAACATGAGATATAGGTGATCTGATAATTCATTTCCCTGCCTATGAATACAAAGGAAATCACTTTGTAAAGGTTTATCTTTGATGGAGTGTTATATTACAGTATTTTATTGCATTATAATATATGAAATAAAATGATTATGTAAATAAAATATTATGAAAAAAAATGCCTCAACTCTTTTAATAATACAATTCTTTCTTTTTTCTTTTCTTATCTTTTCTTTTCTTTCATGTATTATTATCAAATATCAAATGCAATGTTTATTATATACTCTAGAATTTAAAAAAAGTATTTAATAAAAAATAATTTACATGCTTTTATTTTTTTCCATTTCCTTAAATTGTTATTATTAAAATTATTATTGTGTAACCATTACACTAAACTCTATTAAATAACTAATGGTAGGGAAGTACAACCAGTCGGGCAGAATTTTTTGTTTTAGTAAAAGTTTAGTCCGGACTTTTCTTTTGTTATTTAGGTCTAACCCCGAAGGTGCAAAATGTACTTCCGCTGAAAGGTTGAATTGACATGCGCATTATCCAATAAGATATCAGCATGGGGAGGGCTTTCAAGAGAACAACCAATCACAGAGTCAAAATATCATACGCGTTTTAGCTGCGACAGTTTTTCGTGCTACTAAAAACGCCTGTATAACTCGATTGAAGTCTGTATCCGTTGTTTTTTTTTTTTTCTCTTCCTATGTTAAAAATTTTCTTTCTTTTTATATAATTGTCTCTCCTCCATAACTAACTCCC
>JAUCMS010000025.1:9402806-9469865 GCA_032357445.1 Enteromius radiatus | reverse complement strand
GCATTTAATTCAAGATGAACCCTTACCATAGGTGGCTCTTCATGGTCATATTTACGGATGCTGCTCATGAACTGCAGGTGTCTGTTCTGCTCCTCTAAAGTAACCACTTCCTGTTCCCGCTCCTGTAGCTGCTGCTGGGCCCGGGCCAGCTCGTCTCTCAGCCACTGGTTTTCCTGGCACAACCTCCGCACCTGAGCACGCAACTTCTGCTTCTCTGCCTCCAAGGATCCCAGGTGTGCTGACAGCGCCATCATCACCTGTATAAGCAGGAAACAGACAGCTGGGTGAATGGAAAGGCTCTTAACAAGAGAGAAAGTGAGTGAAGTTGACTGTGTTCTGCTCACTTGTGCCTCTCCTAGGCCCAGTTCAATTCTCTCCAGAGACTGTAAAATGATGTTGGTCTTCTCCTGCTCCAGGCTGCCGCTCTCACTGGATGCCTGGCTCTGGAGCGCTTCCTGAAGGCTGTCCAGCAGTGTGCGGTTCTCTCCACGCAGAGCCTCCAGCCCCGCGATCACCTGCTGGGTGCTGCATAGGATTTCCTCCCCTGACAACATGTCTGACACTCAGACCCCTACATGATGATGCAAATGATTATTCAGAGTGGTAAATTGACAGTTAATTTGAGCATGCAAGCGATAACAAATTGATTAAAGGTGAGAAACATTTATAATGTTATAAAATTCTTTTAAACTTCCTATTAAAGTATGAAAGTGCTTCCACAAATATAAAGCAGCACAACTGTTTTAGTCATGTGACACTGAAGATATTGGCTGCTGGGAATTCACCTTTGCCATATATTGTATTTCTATGAGTCTCAGCATTCAGATTTTACTTGCAGAGCAACTTCTGCTAGATAAACCTGCACAGTCCTAGTTGTTAATGTGGGTGGCATAATAAATATGCACTGCCAAGAAACATCATGGGTGATATTTCAGGGAAAAAAAACTGTCTGCAAAATGTGTAGACCAACTCCACACAAACAACTACTAAACAAGCAAAAAAGAGTCACAGGTAAAATGATATTAAATGCAGTATTGAATATCAGAAACTAACCTTAATTCACCCTAAAGCCAAGATCTCCTTTGGCAGCAAAGAAAGAAAAATCTTTATAATAAAGATGGGATATATGTTTTAGGAAGCACAAGAGAGTACAACACAGAATACAGAAGTTATACACCATTAAAAAGTAAACGAATAAATACTTAATACAAGACTTAACCCATTAATTTTACAGAAATGTAGTTAACTGTAAAAAATGTCAAAATAAAGGTGAAACACCTGTAAAAATTAAAAACAGAAAATTACTTTTAGACAATTTTAGATAATAAGAGCATAATCTTCTGTTAGCCTTTAAGAAAGAAAAGTGAAGGGAAGCTTGCCTGCCACCTCAATACATGAAAACAAGCAGAAGGGTTGCTAAGTAAGAATCAGTTTACAGGTAGCAACAGAGATGTCTCTGGGGAGGTAAAGGACTGAGCTAATGTTTACGCCAGGCTGATGAGGTCATCAACACGGATATACAGGTTAAGTTTAATTAACTATGAAAATAATAAAATAATAATACATGCACTAGGTACCAGTTTGGCATGCTTACAGGGTGGAGTGGACCAACGGCTTTTTTTGACTTCAAATTATATTTCTCTATTTTGTGTGTTGCTGTTGAAAAAGCTTTTCAGTTCTGATCTGTATAATATTACATTGAATACCCTGGCTTAATGAATGCAGTTCAACACTTGAGGGAGTCACCATAAAAGTGTCATAAATGTGTTTATATGACTAGTGCTGTATATTCCAAGTCTTCTTTCAAAATTTCAGCAAATTCAAACTTACACGCAAGTCAGTTTGTTATAAAAGTTATTGTGTGGCTTTAGAAGACTTACTGGAGAGCTGTCAATCATTATTTACTGTCAATATATTGAAAAGAATGGCACTTGAAGGCCTCAAGCCTTATAGAAGAAAGAAGGTCATAAACATTTGGAGGTTTCGGTTGAGAATAATGTAAATAATAGCAAAATTGTCATCTATTTGATTTGTCGATTGAATAGTAAAGTGTTAATTCTCCCATGAATCTTCTATTTCCAGACACATATATGAGATACATAGGCATAAATAGAATCACAGAGCTATATATGCTAGGGAAAATATAAGGTATCACGAAAATTAAACACGTTTGAATAAAAATGCATTTTGACAATTAAGCTGGCCAACCTAAAATGAATGAACTGAATAGATATTTCTTATAATAAACAAACAAACAAAAACACTCTATAATGGGTAGACCTCTTTAAAAGTAATTTTTAGTTACGAAGGCTATTTCAGGAAAACAAACAGTGATAACAAACGAGAGTGTAATAGTCTATTAAACCGCACTGTAAAGCTGTTTATTCTCCCAGGTCGTATAAAGAGTGTGTTGGCCAGTGAGTGTCAACAGCTGATATTTATTTACCTGCAGTAACTCGGACAAGTGGCCACGACGCGTCCCAACTTACAGCCAGACAATTGCGACTAAAGTAATCCACATCACATCTTTATTTCCTTGATGTAGTGGCGATTAATGGATGGAACGACCAAGTAAATCGTCGGTCGCGGTCATTCATTCACCTGTTGTTGCGTCGCAGACGGGCTGAATTAACAGCGCTTACCTGATCCGTCAGTTCATTTACAGCGGCTGCGCCGAGAGGTGCGCGCGCACAGGCCACCTATCTGCTGCAGCTCTGAACTGCGGCTGAAGGAGCTATACTATACCACATCAACAAATACATCAGGCGTGCACACTTAATGTTTTTTGATGACTAGTCACAAATATGCTTCAGTCAGGTATGCAATTGAAGCGTTCAAATGCAACATTATACTTAATAATATAAATTGGTTCAAATGTAGAAAAATAGGCCTAACCATTTAATTTAAATTATTTTATTTATACCAAAATAATAATTAATAAGTCAGGGTTTGTAAATGCTATGACATTTCAGGTACTGTGAATTAGAATGACTTAACTGCTTCAATAATGGCAGCATTAATGAGGCAGCCTTCTTTTATTGTGAAAATACAGAATAAATAATAAAAGTTGCCTGGCTAGACAGCATTTTTGGACATTATAGCAATAATCTGCTTCTTTTATCAGTGCTTAGCAACAAAATAATTTCACATTACTTGCTACAAATGCAAAGTGAATGTAAATATGTTACATCAGACAGTCACAAATCATTCTAGATGGCCTCTATGTTAAACATGCATAGGGAGGAGTGTCGCTGTGACTCCACATTGGCAGAGTTTCAATAAAGCTGCTTAGAGTGAGTTGGGGTAAGAGGGAGGGGGTGTTGTCAGGGTGTGTAAAATAAGCAGCATTAGCTTCGGACCCATCAGACAGGCTTAACTTAACGATAGGAACCATGCAGATCAGGATGCATCTAGGAATCGTCTTTGGTTTAACATAGAGCAGTGTGAGGGTTGTGTTGCAGAGTGCAACTGAAAAAAGACTAGTGGTGACACTGCTGCTGCATGGAAAGAGGAAAACCAGTCTGTGATTTAGGAAGAAAAATGAGTGCAGGGAAATAAAGTGGAAGGAGCGTGATAGCAATGGAGCAACTGTGAGCAGATATATGAGACTGGAGTGATTAATGGTTCAGCTGCTAGAAGAGCCAGGGGCAGATCTACTCCCAATAAGGGCAGCTTGGCCGGGCCAGTGCAGGGCAATGTTCTCAAACAGTGAGAGAGCTAATCTATATCTTTAAACGTGATGAGGCCAAAGTCAATAGAAATACTAAAACCCCCCTTTTTATCTCTCCCTCTCTGCTGAACCACACTTAGCAGTTTATGCGGCACTATTGAATTCAGTTTATGTGTCGGGACACTTCTGTCTGTAACTGTCAGTAAGATGCTAATTCAAAATATATATCAAATTCAGCAAGTTGTTAGTTGCCGTAGCAAAAAAAATAATTGAACAGTGGAGTTTTTTTTTTTTAAATATTACCCATCTTAAATACATGGTTATAAACATGCAAATTATCAGTAAGGATGTACTGCACTTTTATTAATTTAAATAGATAATTCATACTCATTATATCACTTCATCTTCTTATAAAAGACACATTCTTGGGGAAAAAATAAATATTTATAATAATAATTAAAAAAAAATTGTGCCTGCAAAAAAGCTAAAAACGGCCTTTATACAAAATAGAATGCTTTTACATATTCACATTTATCTGTAAATATAATATTATTAATATTAATAATAAATTATAATATATACGACATATTACTGCATACTATATTAATAAAAATGAACGGTTACACTCTAATTTAAGGTGTCTGTGTTACAGTGTAATTAAACTGTACATTTAAGTACTAAGTAATATTAATTACCAGCATATATTAAATATAGGTTTAGGTTTATTGCATGTAATCATGCAAAATTTTGCGCTAATACTACAGCAATCATATGTAACGTGTAACAAGGATACCTTTAAATCAATCATGAGGGGAACAAATAATGTGTTTTTTAAATGTGTATTTGTTTTAGACAAGCACCGCTCATTAAAGTATAAATGCCTGAAGATGGCCAGAGATGTCGAGGTTTTAAGGAGACAGGTTACGGGAGAGCAGTGCTAAGCACAGAGAATGCAATGAACATGTCTGCGTGAAGCCCCCCAAACACCCCAGGTGACGCTCAGAGAACAGCTGTTAAATCTAGCAGTAGCTGTGCTTTCAAGGAGTTCTGTTAATTCCACATTTAGAGTCGACGGGTGTCTGTGAGTATAAAAGTGGGATATGTAACACAAAACAGAGACAGCAAAATGTGAGTATGTGAATCAAATGCTTAATGACCTTTCCACTGACAGTAAAAGCAAAGTGACAACATATCTGGCACCTTAGCGCTAAACCATATGACTCAATTACAAGTTACCCAGCAATGTTTTTTTCACTTAGATGTACAGACCCATACCGCTGCACTGGACAGACACACTACATATAGGGTGAATTTCATGCATATATGCATTTTGATTATGGCCATTTTAAATTGTGAGGGCAGAGGTCAATGGACAGGCAGAGGGAGGGATGGACAAACGAGGGACTCATAACTGAGTCAGTGCAATTCAATCTGGCGAGATGGCATGGAGAGAGAGACAGCCTTGCAACCTAGCACTAAACATAGTACCTGTAGAGTAAGCCAGCTGACCAACTCTGATTTCAACGGAAGAGACCGCAGCGGATGTGCACATAGGTGCTCAGAATCTCAAGTAAATCTCAGCTTTTTATGAAAAACTGAGCTACAGTAAAAGCAAAGGGAGAATATATCTGGCACATTAGCACTAAACAATGACTCAATGACAAGTTATCCAGCAATGTTTTTTTCTGCTAAGATTTAGAACTAGAAAACACACCACATGTGGGGTATCATATTTGCATTTTATGTGCATAAATGAATTTGAATATGATTGTTTTTTTATGCAATAAAGCTAGAGGGTAATAAATATTATTATCATTATTGCAATTAATTTAATATAATTGCAATAAATTATTGGATACAGTTGAAAAAGCCAAGCCCTCTGAGAAAAGACAGTTTTTTTTTTATGCTAGATTCATGTTATCTTCACTAAATTTAAAAAGTAATCAGACACAAATTGTTACCCTATTTGTGGGAAATATATAAAGGTCACACATCAACATCAGTCCCACACTTTTGTCATGGGGTCGCTGGACAGGTCCCATCTCTGCCTCTTATGTAAGACCAATTGGAATAAACTGGCTGTCTGTTAAAGCTGACAGCTCTTGTTTCATCAGCCTGGGCCTCAGCAACTTGATTTGCTGACTTCTAATTTGAATGGTGAGTTGGCTGGGTTGTTAACTTTTAAATCCTGAAGTGGAGACCAAACACAATCTGAATACTTATGTCACATGTAAATTAGTTTGAAAGCATGTGCATCTTACAATCCTTAAATAAAACAGCTATCTGATAGCAAGAGACGGTCATACAAATTTAGCTAAATATATCTCAAGGTACTCAGCTGACTGTTGAGTTATACAACAACGAGCAGACAGGTATTGACAAGTGCAAAAACTTCTTATTTTCAAGGCATTTATTATGGTTCATTATCTTTTAGAGTCAGGGATAAAACCGTTCTCAGAACCAACTGGAAGACTGCGGCTGTATTTTTGACACAGAGATTTCAGAGGTCATGCCCTACGTATGGGGTCCAAAGAAGGTGCCATTATAACCTCTCTGTCCAAACAGCTGTAGACAACCCTAGGTCTAATGTTTAGAAGGTTCTCTACATCAAATTACATCGCATGTAGACGTGATACTCTGCATGCTGACTCTACAGCGGCCCCTTACCCCTTATTATTATTTCCTAAAAGACATAGTGTATGCTGCTATGATATAAGGGGGGATTTCTCTGTTCATGGGGACCCCCCCCCCACTCTCTGCTGGTGACTTCTCTCTCACTGCTAGGCATGCTATGGTGTTGGATGCATGGCTGCTAATTTTGGAACAGACTGTAAGCTTGTGTTTTTTCCTTTCCCCTTTTAGCCCTTGACTTCTTCACCAAATCCAAAGGCTTTTCTGCAAAACAGCATACAAACAATGCTTTTTTTTTAACTGCAGAGATTAGGCATTAGAAAAATAGGACATTGTGATCTGTCTTTGTACTTATTGTCATATCAATTAATCCTGAGGTTAAAAAAATTGAAGTTTAGATCACATGAGTGTCTAGATACAAATGCGATCTGGCAGTTTCTGGCACAAAAAGGGGATAATGGTCACACTAAGACACACAGACAGGGTGTAACTCTGAAATTGGACCCTGGGTGTTAATATAGAGTGGGGGGGGTTGAGTTGTCCTTTTCCTTATTTCTGTACTGTACACACTCTGACAAACCTGTCCCTTCACTGATGTTTTTTTCTCAACAGGGTTCCTGAATATTCCACCCACCTGTCACATGCTCAGTCATGTGCTCTTGAAGCATTTCCCAGGGAGGTAACCACAAATGAAGCAATGGATACACACTTGTGTTTTACTTATTCTAAAGAAAACTCCAGTGTGTTCCATTGGGATTGTAGGGTTGAATGAAATTATTACTCGTGGATGTCCAAATGTTTGGTTTGTTTCCAAGACAGGCATGCTGTGGATATGTCCAAAGGCAGCTGTTTTCTGCTCTCCGCAAAGAAGAATTAGTTTTATTTATACAGGACACTGGTTGATAACTACCAAACTATATGTGCAGGATTGTGTGATGTTATACGCTGCCTTTGCAAACCAATCACATGATTATGCAAAATGTCATATACACATATTCTCACATAGGTATTATTACCAAAAACATCTCATAGTTGCATATTTGTATCAGTACAGTTCAAGTGGACACTGAGAACACTACTTGGGTACATTGCGGACTGTCTTTACCTCAAGGGACACATGATGCCTTCTCTTATGCAAAGTATATCTTACAAGACATACCGGGGCAACTACTGCCTTAGTGAGAATACTAAGTATCAGCATATTAATATATGCTACTTCATAAGTAAAAAAACTAGTTTTAGCATAAATAATGCAAATATCATATCAAGCCAATATTAACAAAAATTGTGCTTCTACAGTGTGTTCGAGTTATTTCATAACTGAACAAGAGCGAGAACGGGCCACTGTGAGGGGGTGGGGACAGCTGTCTCCTCATCTCGGGTGTTGTGATATAGCTTCTTTCCTTTTAGAACCTGAAACCCCTATCAAGGGCCACAGCTGTCCAATGAGGCTCAAGCATGCATGAGCTGAGCAACCAATGGGGAGCAAACATCGAGGTATATAAACCAAGGTCTGACATCTTGCAAAGTTGGGCAACCCCTACATTGGCTTGGTGAACAGGATCTGATCCCAAGGACTGTTACCTTTTCTCCCATACAGGTAAACTCAGCTACGGTTCAGAGATTTTACAAGGGTGGGAATATGGGGTACTTGATGAATCATGAAAAACTTCAGCAAAAAAAAATATTTCCCCATAATAATTAATGAAACCTCATTATTGACCGGATCCCTGATGCACAATATCTGGATTCCTCTGGGATTACTCTTTTGCTTTTGCTCAAGTTGTTAAAGTTGCTTTGCTCATGGCAAACCTGTAGAATGCTTGTCCTTGCCTCATAACCGTCAAAGATTCATAATGCACTGGAAAGCTATTAAGTAGGCAGTATGGAGTAGATTTGCGGTCTACGGCAGGAATGATCTGTTTTTGCGTTTGACACCAGCTGTAATTTGGAGCAAGGTCATGTCATGTGGGGGAATTTATAGGTGATGCAGTTTAGTTTAAGTTTTTGTATGAATGCAACTGTATGCAAAAGCTGTGAATATGATTAGAAGTAGACGATTTATCACTCGTAAAATGTGAGCGTTTGATATAAATTCTAAAGTTTTGTTAATTTACATTATGCGTGGGTGTAATACCAATTATGGGATCGAGTGTGCTTGCTCCACCCCCAGCAGAAATTAGAGAGGTGAATGTCCTATCTGCTTTGAGTGACAGGAGTGAGTTTGGCACCCATGCTAAAAATATCACCTGCTGTCTGATGCATATAAGCATGCGAGCTATTCAACTACCACTCCATGTAGAAATATAAGGTGCTGGTTAGACATAGCAGCATATTTTGTTACTAGGAGACTGAGAAGTTTACTTGGGACACAAAATATAGTATGCATTAACCCTGTCTGCAGCTGCTGGCTTCTTAATCTGGAAATTAGTGCTGCTTATTCTTGACCGAATGCAAATGGGTATAAACATAATGAGCAAGCTACACATAGGTCTGGGACAATGCTCCTGGTTGTCCACCTTAACAACAGCTCTGCAGACAATATTTGTCTTGTCCAAGTCTCCAAAGCACATAGTAAGTACTTTGCCAATTTATCTTACTACTTGTCTATCAGCAGATCGCCGGAAAAGTGCAATCATGACTAAGAACTGCAACAACGATTACAAGATGAAGTTTAGTTTGGAAGAGGAGTACCCTGACCTCTCCCTGCACAACAACCACATGGCCAAGGTCCTGACTAAGGACATCTACACCAAGCTCAGGAGCAAGCAAACCCCCAGTGGATTCACCCTGGATGACTGCATCCAGACCGGTGTGGACAACCCTGGTAAGCAGAACATGCCTGAACACATTCCCCATAATGGGCAATCTCTTGAGATACCTCAAGCTATTTTTTAGTTAGAAGATACATAAAGCACTACCTTTTGATTCCAATTCAAGGCCATCCCTTCATCATGACCGTCGGCTGTGTTGCTGGTGATGAGGAGTCCTACGAAGTCTTCAAGGAGTTGTTCGACCCCATCATTTCTGACCGTCACGGTGGCTACAAGGCCACAGACAAGCACACTACTGATCTGAACTGGGAGAACCTGAAGGTACGCTGAAGTTCTTTATAGTTTCATGGTTGTTTTACTCTACTGTTGCTGATGATTACCTGTGCGCAGGGTGGTGATGACCTTGACCCCAACTACGTCCTGAGCAGCCGTGTGCGTACCGGCCGCAGCATCAAGGGATTCACCCTGCCTCCCACCAACAGCCGTGGTGAGCGTAGAGCTGTGGAGAAGCTGTCCATTGAGGGTGAGTCTCACTGACTTTCTGTCCTGACATCCACAAAGCAACGTGCATGGTCTTACCGACGTTCCTCTCACAGCTCTGAACAGCCTGGACGGCGAGTTCAAGGGCAAGTACTACCCTCTGAAGGACATGACTGACAAGGAACAGGAGCAGCTCATTGCTGACCACTTCCTGTTTGACAAGCCCGTGTCCCCCCTGCTGTTGGCTGCTGGCATGGCTCGCGACTGGCCTGACGCAAGAGGCATCTGGCACAATGACAACAAGACCTTCCTGGTCTGGGTGAACGAGGAGGATCACCTGCGTGTCATTTCCATGCAGAAGGGCGGCAACATGAAGGAGGTCTTCAAGAGGTTCTGCGTCGGCCTGCAGAAGGTAAACCCCATTACTAATAATCCTTCCATCATCTAAAGTGAAGATAAGCAACCAAAGGCCTGACTGATTGTTGTATATCCAGATTGAGGAAGTCTTCAAGAAGCACAACCACGGTTTCATGTGGAACGAGCACCTTGGTTTCATCCTGACCTGTCCCTCTAACTTGGGTACCGGCCTGCGCGGTGGCGTCCATGTCAAGCTGCCCAAACTCAGCACACATGCCAAATTTGAGGAGATCCTGACCAGACTGCGTCTTCAGAAGCGTGGCACAGGTGGGCTGGAAATCGCTGAATGTATAAGATGGCAGAGACTTAGAGTGTGACCATCGTTTTGAGAGACTCTTTGTGCTTCTGTTATGCAGGTGGTGTGGACACTGCCTCTGTCGGTGGTGTCTTCGACATCTCCAATGCTGACCGTCTGGGCTCCTCCGAGGTGCAGCAGGTGCAGCTGGTGGTCGATGGTGTGAAGCTCATGGTTGAAATGGAAAAGAAACTGGAGAAGGGCGAGTCCATCGATGACATGATCCCTGCCCAGAAGTAAAATGGCAAAAGTGCTTTTCTTTTTTTATTTGTTCTTTTAAGCAGTCATGCCATCTTGACTTTTCCAAGAGACACTCCACCCTGCTCCCTTTTTCCTACTTTTTTTCTCTTTCCTTTCTTTCCTGTTGTCTTCTTTTTTCTGCCCTTTATCTTCATATCTTCTTGTTCCTCCTGTAACATCCTGGGATCAAACCTCCACATAGCTAGAAAACTCTAGCTATGTTGTATTCACCTAAACTTTTTTTTGGTTGTACAAAGTTAATAAAACAGCCCCATGTAACAATCAAACTGTGTTTTAAGTCTTTACATTCTTGATAAGTCATGATGTGTGCTTCCAGACAATGCTGCAAACAATGTATATATGTATGTAATGTATAATATAACTGTGGGGGATCCATTGAGGATTTTCAAAGCTGAACAAAAATAATTGGAAGTTTATGCACACTATCTTGAATCCAGTCAGCTAAACTGACCCCAAAGTTACAGTAAACAATAAAATATGAGTAATTTATGCAGAATAGCACCAGTCAACAACAGTTAAAGCATGGTTTGTAATTTCTTTCAGCCAGAGCACACTTGGATTAGAAGCAATAAGAACATTTGCAAATCTTACACAATATATATTCAACCTCTAATGCAACAAATTAATACAAATTGCTGGTACAAAGGCCAATATGTTTTAGAAGATTACTCAAATGAACTTATAGAAAAAGATCAAAGATTGTAAAGTGTTTAGAGCTGGGTTATTTTATTAGAGAAAAAGATTTCTTTAATATTTAATGATATATCCTCCCATTCTAAATTGTTTTTATCCAATGAAAGGTTAGATTTTTGTATTTTTTTTTATTAAAGATCAAAAGGATTCACATTGAAGATGAATTTTCACAGACATCTTTGATCATATTTAACTAGGGTGCCAATATTTTTGTCCATATCTAATGAGTATGATTTGGCTTCCAAAAAGCAAATAATTCAAGATAAAAAAATCTTTATTGTTATGTATTTCTTATATATTCCCAATATACTTCCTTAAAACTTGAATTAACCAGATATCTTATAAAATTAGAACTGAACAAAATAAACAGACAGACAAATCACTGGATTTCAGACAAATGTTGTATTAATCATTCTTGCATTTTCTCACATTGCACAGCTCAGACAAATTCCAATCTTGACGATGAAGACTTAAGATGTCAAATCAGAGATAAACAAAGTCAACAGTCTGTTTGTGGCCATTCAGCACTTCCGGCAAGATAACAGAGGTTTCTCATCAGCGTAACACATACAAGAGCAACACAAAGAGCATTGTGTCTCGACTTGGCTCAACAGGATAAATTGCACCATTTGAAGGGAGAACTGCTTTTAAACAGGTGATGGTTGCTCACTCAGCCCTAAAGTGCTACGGTGTAACCATGTAATATGACGAATCTAAAAACAAAGAGGCTCAGGAAAGCAGACATCACCTACTCAACCTGCATCACTGGCAAGTTTGACGACCAACAAGATCATAAAAATAAAAAAAAGAAGAGAAAACGCTATCACTTTCAGCACTTGCATTGTCAGCGGCTCCGCATGTTGTCTATGGTTCCAAATGGTGTGGCTTTCACACTTGTTTTATGTGAACATGGTTATTTAAATGAGGATAAAATGAAACATACTCTTCCTGCCGGCACAGCGGAAGATAAGAAATCAAAAAAAATGAGTTAAATAGCAGCAGTTAAAAAGGAATGACAATGTACAGAGTGAACACGTGACAAAAAAATGGGTGTTAAAAAATCAACATGGCTAAGATACCAGGTAAATCAGCTGCAAAACAGGCCTGGTAAAGGGAGTTCCTTCAGCAGGGCTTTTGTGTGAGCAGGTGCCCAGTTCTTAATGTACGTGTGCCAATCTTTTTAGGATTAGAGGGGGCGGGGGTGTGGGCGGGGCTACGTTCACTCATCCCATCTTTCTGTCCCATGCTTTTGTCCCTGCCCTCCACCCCCTCTTGCCCTCATAGTTCGAGTTCTTTGGACACTTTGGTGGCGATGTCCCGAAAGGCAAGCGGTGCCCCCCACAGGCGCTTAAATCTAACACCGCTGGTCTCGGCGGGGCCGTTGGGCAGCTGGCACACCTCTGCTTCGAAGGCAACGCGGGAGCCGGCGGCTCCGTGGGTGCAGGAGAGGAGGAAGGGCCCGGCCTGGTGGACTTGGCAACCGCAGCCCTGCGCCGCCTCCCGCAGAGCCAGAACCACCTCGGCCGGGTCCCGCGGGCTCCGCACCTTCACATCCCAGCCGCATCGGGGGGTCCGGGGCTCTGTCGCTTTTTGATACCCAGATAGATAGCGACTGTGGAGGGAGGAGGAGGTGAAATGAAGGGGTGGGCGGTGACGTGAATGTGTGGATGGGGGGTGGAGGGGGGACAAGAGAGAAATATATTAGAAATATGTAAAAGCAAATGAACAATCTTCATAGAGACTGACTAAACTATAAACTAAACTATAAACTAAACTTTATAGTAAAGTTGTTGTTTACATTAGGTAGAGCATTGCATTGGGCAACATCAGCTTTTTTTCCTTTTACATTTAACAATGTAGATTAATGTTAATTTTCAATATACTGATGATTCATGTCAGCTCATATTACATTTAAACTTACTTTTTTTTAACTAAAACTGTATAACATTCTTTATTGGAGAAATATATGCAATACAAATGAATATGCAAATAACATTAATTTTGATTAACACCTGTTTTAAACATATCATTTATTGTTAGTTTATGATATGTAATGTGTTAACTGTTAACGGCACCCTGTGGTAAAGTGTTATCAATGAAATCATAACTAAGTAGTTTGAAATAATCCTAAAAAAGTCTAAAAACACCTTCTACAATCAAAAAAAGAAGAAGAAAGATAAAATGATCAGATACGCACTAAAACCTGTTACCTGTCAGGAGACACTGGCGTTCTTCAGGACAATAAAACCATTTTTAAAAACAGTTACAATCTGTGCATTATTTGAATTAAGTGTGACTATCAGAAAAACCTGGAGAACATTTGGGAAGGCCTGAATAAAATGTGAATGCCATTAATTCAAGACATACACTGCCATTTAAAAGTTTTGGGTCTGTTACATATGCAATTTAAATGTTTTGAAAGACATTTCACCAAGGCTGCAAGTATTTGATCAAAAATACAGTAATATTGTGAAATAGTATTACAATTTTAATATCCTTTTTTCTTTTTCTTTTGATATACACTAGCGTTCAAATATTTGGGGTCAGTAAGATATTTAATGGTTTTTAAAGATGTTTCTTCTGCTCATCAAGGCTTTTAAATGCTTATTAGATTTAAAATACAGAAAAAAACTGTAATATTGTGAAATATGCTTTGTATCACAGGAATAAATGACATTTTAAAATACATTCACACAGAAAACAGTTATTTTAAATTGAAATATATTTCACAATATTAGTTTTTTTCTGTATTTTTAATCTAATAAATGCAGCCTTAAAAAACCATTAAATATCTTACTCACCCCAAATTTTTGAATGGTAGTGTATATTTTCAAATGTAATTTATTCCAGTGATGGTAAAGCAGAAATTTCAGCAATCTTTAATTAAAGGCACAATATGTAAGTTTTCGCCACTAGAGGTCGAATTTTCAAAACAATAACAGAGGTGAAGTTGATATACACTGAATATAACATTTAAAGGACAGCATTTATTTGAAAGATGATATTTTATTTTAAGACATTATAAATGTTTCTACAGTCACTTGTCATCAATTTATGCATCCTTGCTGAATAAAAGTATGCTAGTATTTTTCTTTTCATTATTTCTTTTTTTCTGACTGACCCCAAACCTTTGAGCAGTAGTGTATAAAAACATTCATACTTAAATTAATTGGCGCATACAGATAGGGATAAAATATAATAATAACCAAGCAAAAATATTGCAGAAATATTATGATGCCGAAATGAACAAAACTCAGAACAGATACCTGTGCAGCCATACATGCACTACGCACATTATTCCTAATTATAAATCTCAACTGAATGGTAACTGCATTCAAAGTACATACACTATTTTGACATTAATAATTAAAAATGTCATTCAAACATCCATGTTAAAAAACTGAAACGTGACTTTCCAAATGCAATAGCCAACCACTGTCAGTGAATATGGAAAGGTAAAGGGAAGGACAAGTACGGATCTAAACAAAATCTACATACATCTAAGCTAGTTTTGATGCACACAGTACACAGTTCTATATAATTAACAAAATGCAATCACATTCTGATCAGTCTGATCTGCCATAGCACGGATCACATGCTAGAAATTACCTGTAAGTTTTAGCCTGACTTTTTGTTGTTGTATCTGTAGCTAAGAAGAAGTAACAGAGAGTTAAAATCTTATGAGGACGTTTTTATTTTATGTGTTTTTTTCTGAGCAAATAACATTAAATCATCTATCTGGATGATCGTTTCATGCTATTATTGTTCATTATCCTCTACCTATTTTCTGTCTTTCTTCTGTTTGAGCTGTTTGTTTGTTTTCTGCAATGAAGAAGATGGTCCAGAATTGGAGGATGGGCGGCTTATGTTACTTCCTCAGTCATTTTTGTGTACTTAAAAGTATTTAAAAACACTCACCTTGTGACCGGAGATCTGCAGACTCTCTCAGGTTCGTCTGTGACCCTCAAGAGGAAGACAAAGGTTCATGTTAGGAATCAACCAGTCAATAGAGCGACAATTATTCTTCATCCCACCCTCCATGAACAACCAATCGCAAGCGTTCACATCTAACACCACAGACTTGCACTGTTACATTGACGTCACCTTCAGCAATCCACAATAATCACCACTGACAACAAAAGAAAGTGACGACAGTGATGGATTTACAGGGTAGGATTATGCATTAAATATATTAATTAAAATATTAATTGTTCTAAGTCACTGTAACACAAATTAAAGAAACATTCACAATCGTATCCTTAAAAACTCCCATCTAAATAAACGTATTTCTACATGAGACGTTAGAACGGTATTAGTAGTTGTTAATATAGCTTTAAACAAAGAAAGTGCTAGTTGACTGATGTCCACATGAGGGCGCTATGGATCAAGGCTGCTTTTATGAGCGCTTGTGAAACTTTCCATTCACATGATGTAGCAAATGAGGTAGCCAGTGGATTCCCTCTTAAAGGGATAGTACAGGGGCCTCTTCCTCAAACATTACAGTGAAAATGGAGGGCTCTCTGTTGGGTGTAAAAAAATGATATCTGAAAAAGTTATGTGGTAAACAGGGGAGGCAAATGAGCTTGGCCAATGGCGAGTGGGATTTGGCATGAGAAGATGAAATACATGTTACATAACTAATCTAAGTTTAAAGTGGAGAGAGGAAACCCCTTCTCTTCAGGCGTCTGTGATAAAATTGTTGCTTGTGCATTTTTTTAAAACTTATTTTATTAGGTCAATAAAGGCACACAGTTTTCCTTGGATCAAGCTAAGTGTCATTCCTGTGAATTAGTAAAAGGTGAGAGTAATGCATAAATAAGTGCATGAATGGTGCTGGTGCCCCTTGAGCAAATACAAACACTTTTCAAAATTCAAATATTAGCAAAAAATACATTAACAATAACTCCCCCAAAATCCTTTCCTGACACCCTCATGCTGTTTCAAACGTAATTATTTTCTTATCACAAGCAAACTATCTTGCATTATATGCAAATTGGTACTGCGCTGTTGTGGAAATGATAAATAACACCGTAATAAACAATAGAGTTTGTAGCTGTTCTTGCGCACTTTTTTGCACAGTGTGTTTGTTTCTGAAAATGTTTTTTCATTTACTTTTTCCCATAGCGACTTTTATTCAAATGTATTATTATTCAATATGAATAATGTACAATATGAATTTCTGTCAGTTACTCACCCTCATGTCGCTCCAAACCTGTAAGACCTTTGTTCATCTTTTGGACACAAATGAAAATATTTTTGAGGAAATCCAAAAAGCTTTCTGACCCTGCATAGACAGCAATGCAACCGACACATTTAAGACCCAGAAAGGTAATAAGGACATCATTAAAATAGTCCATGTGACATGGTTCAACTGTAATTTTATGAAGCTACCACATGCTTTGAATATCTACATGGAATAAATTGTTTAATAAAATTATTATTTGAGTTTTCTTTGCACACAAAATGTATTCTCTTCATAAAAATATGGTTGAAACACTGATACCACATGAACTATTTTAATGATGTCCTTACCTCCTTTTTGGGACCCGAATGTGTCAGTTGCATTGCTGTCTACGCAAGGCCAGAAAGCTCTCAGATTTGCTCGAAAATAGCTTAATTTGTGTACTGCAGATGAACAAAGTTCTTTTGGGTTGAAAATGACATGAAATAAAGTAATTAACATTTTATTTAAAGCAAAAAATAAATAAAAATTGAGGAAGAATTATGTAATTCACAGAACAGTACTTTATGGGAGTGCGACAATGCTGAAGATTTCTTTTGGTGCAATTTGCAGAGATTCTCAGTTTGAAAAGGTTCATACAGGTTTGGAATGACATGAGGGTGAGTGTGATGACTATCTAAAATATACATTTTGAGCAAATTATCCATTTAAAATGCAGATCAATGATTTGTGTATAAGCTCAAAGAGGCACTCTGACACCCAGCGCCAACACAGGTGCAAAAGAGAGCGGTGAGACTGTGAGTACTTTGACAGACTGAGAGATGGAAAAAGGCCACAAACAGGAAGAAAACTTACTAACTGTTTTTGATCCCTGTGGCAGAGTGCAGCCCGAGACTGACTTGTTTGAGCTCTGGCGCTTAGAGGGGTCAAGATTGACCCTGAGAATTGATGAAGGGAAGAAAAAGGACAGTGAAGAAAGGGACAGTTTGGTAGATAGAAGGAGGGGAACAGGAAGATCGAGAGAGAAGTAAGATTGCAGCAAGGAAAAAAAAGCAAAGAAACAAATAAACAAAATAGAAACACTGAGCACCCAACAACAGCCAAGACCAAGAGATAGAGGGACACGAGGGGGAGCAGGTGCCTGAAGCTGTCGGTTAATAACAGAGGAGGCTTGAGGAAGAGTTAATGCAGAGAGTACATATGCAAACTTATGCGAAAAAAGGACTTTATCCATTGGATGTCACCTTAGATAGGTTAATCTAATCAGGAAGTTTCTTTTAAGAGGTGGAAGTGTTGCTCCAATCTAATAAAGAGCTTCTAGTTGCATATCCCTGCAAAAGTCCTTCTTTCTGGCTTTCAGCCCAGAGAGGCACATAAACAATTTCACTGAGGATGCTGAAGAGCAAAGCGCCCCATCAGCGTTCCTACACACTACTGAACATCTCAATTACATTACGGACTCCAAAAGCTCCTATATCTAACTCCATTACTTCCTCAGACTCCACAGGACAATGGGCACCAAACCAAATAAAAGATGACTTTGTAAACTGATTGGCTCCAGCAGTGGAGCCTCTGTCATTTTTATATTATGCAGCTAATGGCCGCTCACGTCAAAGAGGATAACTATAAAGATGATTGTAACTATAACATTTTCTTTGAATTCAGGGAAAATAGAGAGACAGAGAGTAATGATATCATTGTAAACACTTTTTTTCTAGATGATGAATGATAAAACCTCACACAGCCAATCAGAATTGTTAAAGATAAACAATATGTTTTTGTCTTTATGGACACCAATATAATTATTGTCCATTGGTATAGACACTAATATTGTAAATATAGTTATCCTTCTGTTGGTCTGGATGCTGTTGTTCTTGCCTTTTCACAGGTATTTATGACTTTTTATTTATATTTACATATATATATTTTGCATTGGTGTTGATGTTATAGATAAATATAGATAGATAGATAGATCATTGTACAGTTATGTTTATTGTTATCATCCACTGGTGGGGATGTTAATATATTTCTTTTTATACTAATCTTTATATTTATGGTTCTTGGAATGGATGCTAATATAGTTATTGTTGTAGTTATATTTATAGTTATCCTCCATTGGTGTGGATGGTAATATAGTCCTGTCATGAAAACTCTGTGAGTATGTAATACATACTGCTGCTGCACATTTAACATATATAAAATAACCCCCTTATATAACAGACATGAAATTACTTCGTAGCAGATCTATACAGGTGGAGCTGGGGAAGTGCACTGCAACTACTACACCAAGCGCTAGTCAAGTATTTGAATATTCAACTGCACAGTGAGATTATATAAGATTGTGTTAGAACCTGCATCTGCCCCAGCTAGAGTTTCAACTTTGCATTTATTGTTATAATTATGTTTATAGTTATCATTCTTTAGTGTGAACAGGCCATAAAACATAATCACACAGCACAATTCTAACTCTGATAGGTGGACAATTTGGAAAGAGCAAACTGGTGATATGGAACTTGATTTATTTGGATCTATTTTTATCAATATTCTATATATTTATCCAATATTCTTAGTCATTATGGTTTACAGGATGAAACGGTCACTCTCTTCTTACCTGCGGGTAAGTTTTGAGGTCAGCTTAGTGAACAGGTTTGTGGTGGCACGGCTACGGGAGTGTGGCAGAGGACTGGCTTCATGGGAGAGGGTGGGTGAGGTGGGGGGTGCGTGGGTGGGAGGCCGGTGGTCTCGGAGCTGGCCCCCGTGGAAGGTGCTGCGGATGGTGGAGCCCCTCGTCAAACGAGAACGCTCGGAAGATGTGGAGCTGGAGGCCCCGGCCCCAGAGATGCTGTGGGTGGACGGGGAGGCTGGAGGTAATCGATGTGACAAGGAGCTGAAGAAAGAGACAAGTAAGCATGGATGGAAATTAAATTCCCCCTTTTGAGCTGAAGCTACTTCATAGGCATTATGTTCGCTATAGACATGAAAGATACCCACCCAGAACAAATATCGTAGGATTCTAACAACCACACAAAACATTTTGGTAGCAAGCTTTGCACGGGCCAACATGCAAAAATGCATGTGAAAATGGAAATATCTAGCTTTAAATAAAGCTGGCAGTGCAGTGATTAAGTATGTCATTAATCCTGCTTATTAGCAGTAATCGTGACTCTCACTGAAGATTACTTTGGTAGCAGAACTTAATCCATAAGACAAAGTCCAAAACGAAACTGAGTAACAGCTCCGTAGCATTACGATTAGACCAATATCAGATCTCGAGGCTCAGAGATGCAGCTCTGCTTGGGTTTAGTTGAGCGTAAGCGTGAGGCAGGATGCTGAGTCACTGGGGCATGAGCTCTCTTGTGTTCTTATTCCCATCTCAGAAACAGCCACTTAAGGCAAATTAAACCTGAACCCTTAGTGGAAAAAAGCTTGCACACGACTGCACATCTGAATGCTGGAGACAGAGATATGCAGTGAATGGAGAAGGTTAGAGAAATCTCTTTATTCTCTTTATTAAACTAATCTGAACTGGGGAAACAGGAGAGAAAGAAAAAACTAGCCACAACAATGCTACTGCAATTCTCGGACTCCCATAAAAAGACATTGTGAGAAAAGTATATTGTGAATTTAGTATTGGACTTGTTTCGCATAATGAGTTGAGTGAATCGTTACATCCCTACCATGGACCCCTTTAACACTTTTGCAATGGCTTAGACAAGCAGTAACACACCTCTCCTTTTGTTTGTTTTCCATAGCAACCAGAAGTACTAATGTCTCAGTTCAGATGGGTTCACAACGCAGACGTGCCGCTCTTGGCACCAGACTGCCTCTGTCCTCTTCGTCTTGCTCAGTTTTGGCATAAATCTAACAGATCTCACATGCTGCCTCAGTCCGCCCACTGTCCCCGGGCCACTTCACTTAACGCTCTAAATAACCCTGCACTGATGGACCCTACACACACACACACACACACACACACACAGACAGGATTTCCTATAACAGAGTTTCTCGTATTAGCTTGTATTGGTCGGAAACACTGCAGTCATTAATAGCAGTTCTGGGCAGAAAATTAATGTGATGAAAGGTTTGGAACAGCTTGGCTGGGCTGAGTGTATTCAGTGAGTATATGGGGTCCAAGAAATGTGAGACTAGTCTGGGATTTAAAATTTCAGAATTGATGTTTAAAGATTTTAAACAACAAATAAAAAAATTGTGAGTAGTGATGGGAACAACGGCCTTATAAATAAACGGTATTACTAACAGCTTTATTTTTTTCCAGTAAAGAGTAATCAAACAAATTTCCCCGTTACAACGTTGCTACTGTAACTGACAATAAAATGCGGCATTACTATCATTTATTATAGGCTCAGTTCATCTAAATGGATGCGCAGTGTAACCAGACCCGTTGATAAGAGGCATGAAAATAGGTCAGGGGTGAAAAAGGCGAGAAGGCTGCTCGAGGGGTGATGTGGCCTCTGATGGGGCAAAGAAATCAACCCAATAAGTGTTTTCTATCATTGTCGAAAATCATACTATCAACTGCAAATGCTATGTAGCGTCTGCTGTTACTAGGCAACCATGAAGGCGCTGTCAGTTACAAAAACATTTCTGCTTTGGATTTTAAACTGCGAGGCTCCACTGAAAATAAAGAGCTTAAAACACGCTGTATGTGAACGGCCCCTGAGCCTTTGGTGACAAATAAACACCACAGAATTAAATTGTGGATCTCTTCCGTCGTCTTCTCCCACGCAGAAAAAAGTTACTTAACTTCTATCATCTTATAATACTAAATTAGCACAATATCATATTATAATGCTATAAAAAATACTACGGTGATTCTATTCCCAAGGTGTCCATAGAGAGCTGATAATATTTGCAGTAATATATTGAATTTGATAGGTGTTTCTCACATTCTCCCACAAAAACATTAAAATAGTGTAAATTAGAGTACAATGTTTTCTAATAATAATTTATTTGAATAGTTACTTTCCCTGGTAATTAGTTACTTTTATAATAATATAACTCTTAATTACTTTTAATTACTTTTTAAAATAATGTGCACAACATTGTTTATGAGTAATATTCATTTAAAAATCTTAGTTTTTCTCAAATTATTATACTATTTGCAATAAAACCGTGTATTAAATAATGAAAAACATTTTAGATTTCACTGTGTATTGGTCACATTCTGGTGGCGGTGATTCTGCGTGTGTGAACACGTGTACTGTACTAGCTGGACTCGGGGGAGGGAGGCTTCTTTAGGTCAAGCAGCCTTGTGACCCAGACAAGTCACGTGCCTCCTCTCGTTCTCTTTAAGTCACATGACACCCAGTCTTTGGGCCTCGCCCGAAAAGGGGGGAAAAAGAGAGAGAGGAGGGTGATAGAAGGACGGTTAAGCAATCACCATCTGCCACTGCTGAAGCATAACAGACCAAATCCATCTCAATAAACAAGCACACAGAAAAACATTTTAGGCTTCAGCATGTACATCAATTATGAAACTTCAATGCACATATACACAGAGACATGTTTTACCTGTTCTCTTTCCCATTCTGTAGTAAGGAGTGTCTATCGGTGCTTGTGCGGTCCGTACACACATAAGTGTTTCTACGGGTCATGGCACTGGCGGGGATGTTGTTCTAAACCATGAAACAAGCAGAAGGTATTAAAAACCAAAAACGATGGAGACATAATATAACAGCTTTTCTGACACAGTTGTCCTTAGCAATTCAAGCATTTTCTTTCAGGGACAAGCTGTTTGGGAAACATCACTTCATGACCAGAGAATGCCAATAACGAATGTGAACATGTGCCATTATGTCCCAAGGGAAAAACTGTTATTGATGTATTTGCTGTACTGGAAGTTATGTAACATTTTAATGGATGGCACTTGAACTTTCATCAGCATGATTTCCATGTTCTAAAGGAATAGTGCATCTAAAAATGAAAATCCATCATCATTTACTTGTGTCTTTCAAAACTTGCATGTTTTTCTTTCCCTTCGTGGAACACAAAAGAAGTTATTTATAGCAGAAAGTCCAGCTTCCCATTTCCACAAAATGAAAGTCAGTGGTGGCCACGGCTGTAAGCAAGGTTAACATCTTAAATTTCAGGTGGTTCCTTGCATAAATCTATCATAAGGCTTCAAAAGACATGCGAAAGCCCTAAGAAACTATTTGTGAACAATCATGACTAAACTCCTTAAAAATGAATACTGTAATTAATATTTCCTGTAACAGGATGTACATGATTTCCTGAGCTTGCTTACCGTTGTTGCATTGATGTCTTTGCGGCGGTCCGGGATCTCAGCTTTGTTGGGGTTGTTGGCTGTGCTGACCATGGGGCTCGACGGGGGGATGCTGCGACTGCCCACCACACTGCAGCTGGCCTTCCTTGAGGGCAGACGTTCCTCTTTTAGATCCCCCTCTCCTGTACTGGTGGGGCTTCGCTTGGGATGGGCTACTGGCACTGATGGCCCACCTGACAAAAATTAAAGACAATTATATATCATTTTAATTTTAACAACAATAATAACATTAATTATAATAAAGTATTTGTTGTAATTAATAATAATAAAAATTGTCTTAATAGCATTACTAATTATATAATAATTATACTGACATTAATAATGACAGAACTAATAATATGTTCCATCCTGAATAAATACTACTACTACTAATTATTACTGTTGTTAATATCAACTGACATTAATATGATTAGATTTTTACATTGATTTATTTATTAAATACCAATTATAATAATAACTGTAATGTAATTATCATTAATAAACTGATATTAATATGATTTTTATAAATAATAAGCAAATAATATACTACTAATAATTAATATACAACAATAGTAATACCACTCTATTATAGGTAGCACTACTTAACTATTAGCTAATTTATTTTTTTTAATTCCTTAATAAATAAATAAATTTGCTATTTATTAATAGTTAGTAAGGTAGCTGTTTAAGTATTTGGTAGAATTAAGGATGTAGAATAAGGTCATTTAGAATAAAGCATTAATATGTGCTTAATTAGCGCTAATATTCAAGTAATATACAGTAACAAATAATAATAAGTAACTAACAGGTGTAACCATAAAATAAAGTGTTACCGTAATAATTTATAATAATAATAATAATAATATTAAATAACTATTATTGCCATTGCTTTTCTGTTAATTATTATTAATAATTACTATTTTATTATAAATAAATATAAAATATATAAAAATATATACATATATAAAAAATAAAATACTATTAATATAAATTGATATTAAAATATATATTTATTACCATTAATATAATAATACTAATAATACCAGAATAAAAAATAGCAAAGTCAAACAATCAAAAATTCAGGTGATACTTTTTAAATACATAATTTAAGGTTATAAATAATATCAAACTATAACTGGCAGACCCCAGCAGTACTACCATGCATCTCCTGTGAAGACCTCTAATCTAGGCTATTTATATAAAAGTGAAATGACACATGACCCATGAGTAGGGACTCACAGAAGTCGCTGTGCCTCCTCTGGCGGTGGTAGGTGGAGGCACTGCGCTGGGGTTTAGTGTGGCTGGAAGCAGAGGTGGAGCTGGAAGAGGAGGTGGAGGAGTGTTTGCTGGTGCCATTCGTGATGGGACTGGGCCGCACCCGTGCTAGAGACAGATTGCTGCTCGACCGGGACTCCATACCATCCTATATGGCAAACGTACAAGATATTACACACTTACAGGACAGCACACAGGCTGTTCTGAGGTCAGCATTAATCCCTCTCTCACCTCATTCTTGCGGCCTAGCAGCAGATACGTGGCAAATATCTCATTGTACTTCTGTGTGCTCAGGGCATCTTTGATTTCATCACGGGTATAACCCATTCCTACCATCACATCTGTTTAAACAGAGAGCAAAAATAATTAAAGTGCCTTGCTAGGATGGTTTTTGCCACTGTTTTTTCTGGATGCCACAATGCAGAAATCAGTAATCTTGTTACACATATTGGAAAAATCATTATACATCTTAAAGGGGTCGTATGCTGGGATTTCAAGTTTTCAAGTCATTGGAGTGTTATAAGCTGTTTGTGCATATATAAGATCCGTAAAGAAAAGGTGCAACTTTTTTTTCACTATAGTATGCATAAATGTGCATAAATGTGCACATCTAGTTATTATGAGTATGTTTATATACTGGAAAAAAAAATCATGTAAAAGTGCCAAAAGGGGAAACTGTGGAAGTATTTCTTACCTATACGGCTGCTGTCATTATAATCCTCCACAGGCTCTACATGAGGCTTCAGCTCGTCGCTTTCGTACCCGACATTGATCCACTTATCTTTCATGATTTGCTGAAAGGGAAGAACAGAAAGTCAGATAGAGTGAGCAAAAGCCCGCAAGATCCATGCAAACTCAATAAGTTCATGTTATCAGCTGAGATGGATTTTGGGCCGCAGTTGCTCCTCCTTACCTCCAGGGTGCAGCGCTTGGTGGGGTTGAGCACGAGGAACCGCCGCAGGATGCTCTCACAGTCAGTAGACATGTAGAATGGCACACGGTATTTCCCCCTCAACACACGCTCACGCAGCTCCTGAGGGAGAAACACAGACTTCTATTCAACACCTAATCCAATTCTGAACCAGTCAGCCACCGAATCGCCCCCACGGCACAAAGAAACAATCACAGCTCACTTGACCTACATTACTTCAGAGCAAAGCATTTCATAAGAGCAACTGATGCACGTGTGGTGCCATAGAAAATGGTTCAAATGCTGTCTCAGACTGTTCAGAATGACACAAGAGTGATCTTACAAGTAATTTTATTTACATATTAAAAAGTTTGTTACAAAATGTCATTAAGATTAAAGTTGAATGTTTAAACCAATGAACACACATTTTATTGACCAGAACTATCACAGTGTTCACGAACAATGGAAATATATACACATGGAATAATTATAGGACATTATTTAAATTTTTTGTATTTGCTGATATTTTATATATCGGCCAATAGTGTATATTTAACTGTGTGCAATTTACATGTACATATTTATTTATTTTTTATTAAAAATATAATAACACTATTAAATGTGACCCTGGACCACAAAACCAGTCATAAGGGTAATTTTTTTAATTGATACTTTTTATTTTTATTTTTACAACATCTGAAAGCCATTTGCATTGATTTATAGTTTGTTATGATAGGACTATATTTGGCCGAGATACAAATATTTGAACATCTAGAAATCTGAGTTAAAAATAAAAATTGCCCATAAAGTTGTCCTTAGCAATGCATATTACTAAACAAAAGTAAAGTTTTAATATATGAATGGAAGGAAATGTACAAAAAATAGTCATGGAACATGATCTTTTATTTTTTTGCATAAAAGTAAAATAGATCATAATTTTTCATGTAAACATGGTTGCCGGGTGTCTTTTTGACATACTCACACATCCCTGCACTCTTTTACAAGGGCTTTCTTTCGTTTTTTGCTTATACTGAGTTGAGTAATTTACCTTGAGGTTTTGTCCATCAAAGGGCAGTGATCCGCTGACCAGCGTGTACAATATGACCCCCAGACTCCAGATGTCCACCTCTGGCCCATCATACTTCTTCCCCTGGAAGAGCTCTGGGGCGGCGTATGGGGGGCTGCCGCAGAACGTGTCCAGTTTACTGCCCAGCGTAAACTCATTACTGAAGCCAAAGTCAGCGATCTTGATGTTGGAGTCTGCATCAAGCAGGAGGTTTTCCGCCTAAATGAAGTATAAAATGGGGTATATGACCATGAGCAGGAATTTAATAGTTTTGAGCCTTGGGGTTATTTTAAAAGGGACCAAAGCGTGTAATGGCAAAGCCTTCAATGTTTTATGAAAGCTCCAGATGTAATAAAAGAGCATATAAGTCATGAGAAAGAACAATAACCTTCAGGTCCCTGTGAACAATATTCTTCTGATGACAGTAATGAACCGCAGACACGATCTGAAAGGAAAACACTGACAGTGACATCTCTGAAACAGGAAACATTTATAGCAATTAAAAATGAGCATCTTTGACACATTAACACACATAAAATATAGTCTGGTTTAGCTTCTTTTAGATTTCTAGTTTTTCAGAATTTCAGAATGCACAGATTAGGACGTCTTACCTGTCTGAATTTAGCACGTGCCTCCTTTTCCTTCATTCTCCCATGGGATACGAGGTAGTCAAACACTTCACCTATCACAGAAAAAAAATTGACTAAAAATTATTATCATTTTAAAAACAATTCAATTAAAAGGTTAAATCATCATCTTAAAACAACATGAAACTAAGCCAGTAAAGTAATTAGCTATTTTTGTATATTTTGGTAGAATTATGATCAAAATATTATTATATATTATTATTTATTTTATTAAATTATTATTTTATATTATTATGAATTTCTAGAAAGCTGATTTTAGGCAATAAGTGAATTGTGAAAAGTGCTATACAAATTTGTACATAATGTACAGTATGAAAAATGTATATTTATTTTCAGATTTGCTACAAAAAATTACATTTAAAAGTAATTAAATTATTAACATACTTAATTAAGAATAAATTACACAATTTAATCCTCATAGATACATTTTTATATTTTTAATATTGGTCAACAAGCCATATGGTACAAATACCTTACATTAAACTACATAAATGTATGAGTAAAGATTAAGATAAACACAGATTGGATGGGGAATAAATGTAACTAATATAACTCATCTAGAAAAGTTATTGACAATCAACTGGGAATTTCCTGGCTAATGAAGTTAGCTACTTATTACCCAACAAATGGACGCAATAGCTCATTCTGCTACATATTCACTGATGATAGAATGAGACACTTAGAGGAAGGGATGGATAATGAAGGGGAAGGAAATAGAGAAGGCAGATTGCCAATGTGTGTCTGTACTCATGCACGTGCATCAGCCTCATCAGATAGATTAGGAATGGAAACGTGTGATTCATTAAGAGAGCAGCCAATCCGAGCTCCTTGAATAGGACGGGCTAAAGTTAAAATAAGCCTGATTTGACTGAGCATCTTTACTAGCCCCAAATCACTCTAATTTCTGAGCTGTGTGGGCCTGTAGGACCTATAGAAGAGGGAAGGAAGGGAAAGATGAGTAGAAACATAAAAGATGAAGCCCATGCAGCTGCAATCAGAGCAGAGTCTGATTGAAGAGACATGTATGTTTTTGTGTGAACACGTATGCAGGAAGGACACGTGTGATTATTCATGTAGAAACTTATCAAAGATAGACAGATTGTATTGTATTAATGAGAGACAAAGCAAAAATATAATTTGTAACAATAATGGGTTCCACTTTAGATGGTACCTTTAACACATTCTGTTGACTATAAGTAACAATGCACCTACATATCTACTAACTTTCATTAAAGTATTAATACAGTATAAGCAGACTGCAAGGGTTAGGGGTAGAATAAGTTGACATGTTACTTATAGTCAGTAGAATGTCTGTTGAGATGCCATCACAATAAAGAGGTAGCAGATATTAATCAAACAGTCTCTAATGAGAGTTAGTTGACATGTAGGTGCAATATTACTTATTGTCAACAGAATGGGACCATCAAAATAAAGTGTTACCCAATAATGTTATTTGCTACATTAAAGTAGCTTTTTTGTGTTTGTTGAAATAGGGAGGAATCGTACCACCACTGGCATATTCCATCACAAGGTAAAGCGTCTTCTCCGTCTCAATCACTTCGAAGAGCTGAACTGTAGGTATAAGAAAAAGATCATTTTACCATGTGCAAAAAAGTAAACTTAACAGCAGGGAATACGTGCTGGTTTTTGGCTTCTTCAACTGTGCCCAAAAATAATTCAAAAACATTTTTCACTGAAACATAGCCCTCCATTCTCATTTGTACCTACATATATGCAAATATGGCAGTTTTTTATTTTAAAGTTCAACAGTCCAACATGAAGCTCAACATTTACTGAAAGAGCACTATATATTAGATGAAAAACCTAAACTTAGAAATGCTCTCTAGGCAACTAACTGTAATAAAATAAGTACTAAAATTACTAAAACCTACATTAAAATAAAGTCAAACTATATATACTATACATAAATGAAAACATATAAAATAAATGAATAATAAAAAAAGTATAAACTGTATGTAATACAGTTAATGCTAATATAACACTGCTACAGATGCTGATATAAACTGAATGCATCTCAGAGATGGTCAGTGTGTGTTTTGAGGGTCAATATTTTGTCTCTACTCTGACATTCTAGTAAACGCAACTAAAATACTCACCTATGTTTGGGTGGTTGAGACCCTTCATTATCCGTACCTCTCGAAAGAGCTGAGGAAAAGTAAAGACAGAAGTAATCAGTCAAATTAGCTAAAAACAACCTCATGGAAACATAGAGAGCATTAGACTTAATAACATATAATTAAAAATGAACACAATTAATACAATTATGTATATATAATTCAATCTTAATATAACTAAAAAATTATAATTATAAATATAATTCAAGCATTTTCACTAGTGGTCTCACACATTTAAATTCTCTCTTTGGTCACGTTTAGTGGTTGATAAACTTATCTCTGTCAGAAACGTTTCAATGAATACATCAATAAATATCAGAAGCCACAATGACTGTGCAGAGACTGACAGATGGGGATTCATCAGTTTGAGCAAATCCATAAAAAGCATTTACACCGAAACCCATGAAAAACAGAAAACACAGCCAGCCCACACTCTCTGACACAAGCCATGGTGCCGCCTGCTCAGAGACCAGCCTGTCCTTTCTAAAGGCAGTTAAATTGAACGGAAAAGGGATCAAGCCAAAAAAAGACCCGTGTTGTGAGCAATCTTTCTTTCTGTAGAACATCAGAGCTCTGTCTGCCGCAGGTCTGCCGCTGAGGCGAATCTGAATCGCTGTGACAGACAAAGAATTCTCCAGATTTATAACATTTCTGGCCTAAACATATTTCAAATATATGCTAAATAAAGCTGTAAACAGCTAATCTAAATGAAATTTAAAATATATATTATTGCACCATTCATATACCAAAATATATTTTATAATATATTTCAGGGGCATAAAAATATATTTCCAATCATAGAGTAGCCTACATTTATGGTAAATGCAATTGTGGATGGAACAGCCTGCTAGAGATCATTATTTTCATTAAAGTATTTTCCTCACTGATATTGTTTAAATGTGTTACATGTTCTTTAAATTTAACTTGTCTAAAATTAATTTTACATATATATTAAAAAAAGAAAATGGGCGAAAATATATAATTTTTTTTATTAAATGTAGGCTTGTGTGTGGGCTTGTATTAGGAAAAAATAATGACAGTATTTCATTTTTGTTAAGTACCCTTTTAAGTTTAGGAAAGTTTAGGAACTAACAGCCACAGCAAAATGAAAAAGGTGTGTGTGAACTGTCCGTCTGTCGTTTGAAAGCAGAAGTTGATTGCTGCAAGGACCTTGTGCGGCAAAAGGAGAGGGGCGGAGGAATGGAGTCAAAGAGAGAAGTGACAGACCAAGAAAAAGAGAGAGCGTGACTGAAAGACAAAGAGTCACGAAGACTGAGAGTATACGTGTGATTCGGAGAAATAGAAAGGAGAGGTAAAGGACAGAGGAGAGCGTGAAAACGCATAATAAGTGGAATGTGTCGACGGCTGACCGACACAACACCGTTTGAGCTAATTCTTCCCAAACGCACTCAGTCACCCTGGGAGAACGTCCGAACTAAAGAGAGAGGGGCCATGTTTTCATTTGCCCTGTTTTTGTCCTCACTCACTGCCCTCTGTGTGTCCTATCAGTTAGTTTCCATTTACCAGTCATTTTCATTTCAGGAGCCTGTGCAGCTTCACTTTCCCACCCCTGGGCCAAAACCATAGGTTGACAAAAAGCATCACAACACACAGCTTAAAAAACTGATAGGGAATGAGGGCCAAGTTTACTTTTTGAACACAGTATAAACATAATGATTATGAATACAGTGGCTATGTTCCAAATCCTAGTGTGCTGCCTAGAGAAGGCATCACAACAAAGGCAACTTAATTATGTTAGTAGTTGTTAGTTTGGCCACATTGTAAGAAGACATGGAGAAGACAATCACAGAATGTGGTGTGGTGTGTGCAAAAAACAAATATTTGTGGTATCTTTATAATTACATACATAATTTTGTTAGCTTAGCAGCATGATAAAGTCCAAAAGTCATGTTAAGAAGTCACAAAAGATAAAATTCATACAATCAAATCATATATAATTTTTATATCCACTATGTATAATCGGTTTACATTTTAATATAATTTAAACAAATTTTTTAAGATAAAAAAAAAAACTGAAAAAGTTTTGTATTATATTTCATTTCAAATAACGTTTATGTAAATTCTGATAAAACCATAAAAACTGTTTTAGTTTTAGTATAATAATACTGATACTGATACAGTATTAGCATGTTGCTAAGCTTACAGTGTGGTACTGTATCAGGGTTATTTAAAACTAAATCAACAAACAAAAGTTTGACTTAGCATGTTGCTAAGCTAACATTGTCAAACTTTTGTTTAATATGTTTAATTAACTCATAGTTTTAGTTGATTTAGTTTTAATCTAATAACCCATACAGTACCACACTGTTAGTGTTAGCTTAGCAACATGCTAATGTCACATATTTGTTTATTTAATACATAAAAACTTTTGGGCCATGTATTATATTATATATTATCACATTGTAAGCTTAGCAACATGCTAACATTCTTCACTGAAATCAACTGTGAATGAAGTTATTTATGTGCCATGCAGTTTAACTTGTTGATACAGAGCTAAAGTTTAACTAAATTTCTTGATTGCTAGCAGAGAATGAGAACGAGGAAGATCTTTTTTGCTGACTTCATTTCGAAAGTCTCTCCAGCAAGGCTGTTTGAAGATGAATGACCTCAAACAGCTTTATATTTAGCTGCTTTAAAGAGCAGGAAGGAATTCCAGTGCAGTTCTCTCAAGATTTATACTGTCTGCATGCTGACGGCCCCCTGAGCAGTTTTGTTTCGCTTCTCGGTGCACATACGTCTTCCTTTTGGGCATAATTTGTTCTAACAAAACCGGTACAGGAGCAGGTTTGACCTTTATTTACATCTGACACACCGCAGATAACATTATGATCGAACTGCCATTACATGTATTTTGTGAAACATGAGGCCTTTTCAGTAAGTCCAGAGAGATAAGAGATCTCGACATGGTGTCATAAGCAAGCAGGACTAGTTTTTAAATGCTGCGGATCTAAAAATACCTCTTTAGGGATTGACAACATAAAATTGCGCAGATTATGATCGCTGTTATGCTGAGGTTTCTCATGTGCACTTCACAACGGAAAAATGTAGTAGCTAACACGGTTCTGGTGGGACAGAAGGCATCTGTTTGAGGCCACTAATCTGTTTGTTTTACGCATGTACGGCTGGCTCACACAAACACAGATGCTCACAAATGCGAATTGAACTGATCAAGGCAGACAGGTTACATAATGACCCCGCTAATGCGAAAGACTCTGAGCCAGCAGCACAATCACTATACACAGAAAGGAAATCGAATACACTTTCTCATCCCTTCTGTTACAGAGACCAAGTGCTGAAACCAAACAGAGCTGTTACATCACTAGTTTAGACAGGTAATTTAACTCAAATCAACTCCAGAGTGCTTCTGTTTTCACAAGTGTATTGCATGTTCAATATAATTATACAAAATTCATATCTTTGTCTTGTTTTATAGTAAAAATGTCAACGATGTCAAATAACCATGTAGAAATGAATACATTGAACATAGTAAGACTGGGAATGTATTTTAAGGAAGTAAAAATATTGTCCATTTAAATTTTGTTAAAGGTGCTCTATGCGATGTTGCAGGATTTTAGCGCAATTTCATTTTTATCTTAAACCATATGCATAACCCCTTGATCGTCTTGCTGTCTGCCCTCTGAATACATTGGGAAAAAACCCGGTCTCGAAAGACAAGAGGCTGCAATACCAAAACACAGGATGTGTACCAAAACAATAACAAACTACGGTCAGCCAATCAGCAAGAAGAGGTGGGGTTTAATGTGCATGCACATAATAGACCAAGTTGATTGTACAACATGAATCTGAGAGTTTTTTATTTTTATTTAGACATGTTAGTTTGATGTTAGCTCTGTAGCTGTCTCTCTTGGGTTAGCACCACCTTTCATATCATTGCGCTTTGCGCGTTCACGGCAGTTACAGAAACACTGGGGGGAGGGGGGAGCTTGCTATGTTTTGTTTTTTATTTATGTGAAGCGTCAGCGGAAGTGACGTCAAACAAGATCGCATAGAGCACCTTTAATTTTATTCAAATTAATTTATTATTTTCATTCACACACACACACACACACACGCATATATAGGTTTGGAATCGATTTCTATATTATACTATGAAAGTCTCTTATGCTTAACAAACCTCCATTCATTTGACAGAAAATACAGCAAAAATTCAGTAATATTGTGAAAACCATTATATTGTTTGCTGCTCGTACAGTTTTTGTAATAATTCATATTTATATTGTTTTGTAAACAAAGTGTTTTAAGATTATTTGAGGAATAAAAATTTTAAAAGAACAGAATTTATTTGAAATAGAAATATTCTGTAACAATGAAAAAATACTAGTCACTTTTGATCAAAAGTGAAGACTTTATATTATTATAAAGAGCAATGTTTCAAATAAACAGTGCTCTTTTGAACTTTTATCAAAAATTCAGAAAAAAGATGCATCATGGTTCCCACAAAATATTAAGCAGCACAAATGTTGCGGTAACTTGATAATTATTTATCACACTGCATGAAAGGCAATATTGTAAAATGGCATGACAGGGGCACTTTAATGCATTTTTAATAAATAAAAGTAGTAGTTAAAAAAAATAAAAATAATAATAATTCTTACTGGACCCAAACCATACTATTTATTTAACACGTATACTTTATTTTATTTTATTCTGGAAAAAAGACAAAGTCCTGATATTTTCCATCTGGACTTTGGAAGCGTATTTCTTTTCCTTTTATGAGCAGTCATACAAGCTGGACGATCACATGATATCGGGGGTTATCCTGAAACAACATCAATTGTCACCTGGCACATACACGGCGGTCCCCTGAGAGCGGCTTTAATTGAATTGCACATCAGCTGTTCACCTGAGCCTTAGAGATAACCATCAGATAATCCAGCCCCTCCCTCGCTCTCTTTCCTCACGCATCTCTCCTGCTTTTCCTCAAAGACGGGACTTCCTGGTTCATTTCCCAGGCTTTGGCCTCACGTCACCATTGCTATGGCGACCTGGTATTAAAGCAGGGACTTATCTCACCCCCTCAGTCAGGCAACGCTGTGCTGCTCACTCAGCACCTGATGGAAAACCTGCCTCTGCCCGCATGACTCTGCCTTATTGCTCCATTTCTACCGTCCATTTTTCATGTAGTTGACTTCTAGGCCATATTAATCAATCCCTGAGTTGATCTTCTTTCTTTAAAGAGAGGGATTTACCAAGAAAATATGCTTTTTTCTTTTTCAGGATGGTGTTGTAGGTGAATGAGGTAGTGTTGGAGCTGCTGGACGCAAACATTTGTCGAGCCCAGAACAATGTTTGCGCAGGACCTCCTCACCTTGAACCCCGCTGCAGGCCTCCCAGTGTTTAATCCAGGCCTTGTGCTGAGAGCCTTTATTATTTAGCAGCATTTATATGCAAGGTGTGAAAACCATAGCTGTACATTTGCCATACCGCTATTATGCTTATAAAGAAATACAAATTGTATTTTGGAGGGTTTACAGTTACTGTTAAAAACAACAAATCAAGTGACAATTCATATACAAAGTGTTTTAAACTCTAATGTGGCTATTACAAGAAACAACATTGGCTGTGATTTGTTTTTAATAATAATAATAATTTGTATTATACATTTTATATATTTACTTTCTATTTTAGTATTATTTATATACTATTATTATATGTATTCATATTTAGAAAGTAAAAAAAAAAAAATTTTTTAAGTTATTTAGTCATTTTATGTGTTTTGTCATGTTTTTCTTACTATATTTCTATTTGGCTTTTTAAATTTAATTTCAGCTAGTAACTTTAATTTCTCAATTTTAACGTACTTCAGTTAGCTGCAAGTTGTCACATTGTATTTTAATTAATGTATTTAATTTTTATTTTAATTAACAAAAATAAAAATCTAAATCTAAATATATATATATATATAAAACAAAAAAGGTATCTGAATATAATTGTGTTTTAACGTCTGCATTAAATAGAAGCTGCCTATTTCTGCATTGTGACCATTTCGAACAAAATGACTATAAAACAAGAAAGAACAAATTCTACGTATTGGTAGCAGAATAGAGACAATCTGATGTGAAACAGGATTCTGGACCAATAAGATTTCATTAGGAGAACTGACACAACCATTGCTTGTCATGCACAAAAACCCAAATTTACATGGAAGAGATAGTGTTAAGCACATTGTATCTGGTGTTAAGACTAGGTGTCACACTTTACGCTGAGGCAATCCTTCAGAATTAGGCATAATTCTTCCTTCGCCAGATCACTAAAAGTGCCTAATAACCTCTGTTCACCCCTTATCAAACTCATCATTCAGACATCAGCATATCACAGCCGTCCACATCCCACTGGTAATCATTTTTCATCTGCGTCTGCTTCTGTCCAGACCTTTCTCTTTCCACACTGTCTCCAACTGCTCCACAGAGAGGGGGTGAAATATGCAAATCAGAGGCTTGACATTTTTGCATGTCTGAACAAGAGAACAAAAACACCCACGCAACACTTCTGACATCAAATAATAGCTATGACAACGAATATTAGCATGTGAATTACATTTAGCCTCCAATCATGTTACATAATTCCACAATTAAAGGGATAATTCTCCCAAAAATGAAAATTCTGTCTCACCCTCACATCTATCAAATCTTATTCAATAAATGATGGGGTCCAAACTAAAATATTTAAACTACACAGGTTTTAAACATGGTTATTATGGTTAACTAATACTAGCAATAACATTTACATTTAGAAGAAGACTCTTTTATCCAAAGCGAGTTACAAAAAAAGCAATGATATGCAATAATAATTTTTAATAAATAATAAATAAACAAATTAGTTTCAACCATAAGAAAACTGGCTACTTGAATCAAAATCAATGTTAACTGAAATTAAATACAATATAAGAAAAAAAATAACATTTTATTTCAGCTAAATGCCAAAAGAAAATTTTTCATTTTGATTTGTTTAGTTTACATTCAATTACTAAAAAAGCGAAATAAAAATAAACTAAATAAACAAAAATATATGAACAATAATAAAATTGACAAAAAAAGACACATTAAAGAAGCTAAAATATGGTTTGGAAGTACAGAATTGTAAGTTTTGGGTGAAAAATCCTTTTTAAAATTATGAAAATGCGCAACACAACAGTTAACGGAATCTTCCATTCATTCAATCGAGGCGAGTCTTATTCTCCAGTCCAAACTATCACTTTATGGGAGGCTCAGACAAGGAGCTTACATGGTTGCCACATTATATCAAAATCTATCCAAAGACACTGTAAGATCCTCTCAAAAGGGTATAAGAGCGGTTCTGCATCCCTGCATATTCTACTAAAAATCAGCAAGACTGTTAGTCTGACTGACGATTGTTATAATAATCTCCCAGCAGTGGCTCTATGTCATAATGGTAATCCCTGCGTCTACATCATTGGCTCATTCTGTTCCCAAGGGGAAGGGTTTTTTCAGTGTGATTGTCAGGAAGTTAATGGCATCCTCATATGACCGCAGTCGCTGCTTTTCTCTGTACTCCATTCGCACCTAAAGAGGTCTAATGTGCACAATGCAGATGAACAGCCAGCTGAGCCCCGGAAGAATGTGCTATTCAGACGTGAAAACAAAATAGTGAGCATACTGAGAAACAATGCAAACAAACATTGTGTTAGCTGACCATTTAAAGTGAATTGTTCACATATATGAGTGATGTTAGCAAAGTAGACCCTGTGGGATTTCAAAGTACTTCTGTCGCTGGCAGGCATTAGTCCATGCCCACGCCACTTCCCTAGCATTGATCAGGAGCCCAGTGAGTGATGGAGAGAGAAAGAGAGCTGGATCACCACAGAGAGCAAAGCAGATGGTCTCATCAGCGCACAGCAATGGCTCGGGTCAAAGCTGCCTCTGGGGGGGGGTCGAACATCAGGACAGGAAGTGCCAAAGAGAAAACCTTTGGCTTACCCTGAAGCCTCGCAGTCGCTCAAAGAGCACATCCCAGAGGAACATTTTATTGCTCAGTGCTCTTTTAAAGCTCTGGAAATTTATTGGGGATCTCAGTGGTGTTTTTTATGCAGGATGTTGGTCTGAATTTCTTATGGAAATTAAAACAGGCTGATCATTTGGAGTGTGTTCAAAGAAATGTGATGATGTTTAAGACACTGGGATCTTTTATTGCATTGTCTGGCTTTTTTCTCATGCAAAAGGATCTGAGAATATGACAATAAAGAGATAAATTTTGTGTCTTTTCTGTTCTGTGGGAAAAAGAACATCAATATAATGAATATAAAAACAAATTCAAATAATATTAATATATTTTGTACAAACCCACAGTAGCACAATTACTATGCAATAACCTGCATTCACAGTAAAACATTCTAACATTCTGAAATATTATTACAATTTAAATTAAACATTTCTATATTTTAATATATTTTAAAATATGTGATGACAGCTGAATTCTTAGCTGCCGCCTTGTCACTTAATCCTTCAGAAATCATTCATATGATAAGTTTTTGTTCAGATAAATTTCTTTCCATTATCAACAATGAACATTTTCTGCTTAATATATTTGTGGCAAAAATAGGATTGAGAATTCAAAATAACTTTGAAATATTTTATAACATTATAAATGTATTTAATGTTTTGACCAGTGTAAAGCATCCTTGATCAATGAAAGTATTAATGTCTTTCTTTCAAAAAAAATAAACAAAATAAATAAACAAAAATCTCCACACATCAGAACGGTGGTATAGGGTGGTATTTGAAACTGGATTCATTTACTCAATATTTTACCAAGTCATAAGAGACTAACTGCTTAATTAAAAGTTGGCTTTGCTTTCATGTCGTCATCAAGTGAGTCAGGACTGCCACTGGTGTCCCCTCGAAAAACAAAACAGGTGCATGATGCCCCTGGGCTTACTCCACACAATCTGTCTCCTCGATACACACAACACACAATGCCCTACAGTGCCAGAAATAGCGATAATCTCATAATTGATGTCACTTACATAAGTAATCCATAAGTATTTGGAGTTGATCAGAAATAATCTTAAAGTGTTAGGCGGTGATGCATCTCCAGTGTGACTCATAAATGTCAAGTTCACTTCATCTTCTTTTCTCTTTGGAGTTTATCTAGCTCTGCCAGTTAGCACTCTTCCAGAAATTGCTCTGATCAGTGCTTTAACAGTTATACAAGCATAATCTGTACTAAACTGAACTTATAAGAAATTCAGGTTACATATATTACTAGGAGTGGTAATGATCACCCAGAAACATGTAAACCAATTTGCCATAAAGGGATAGCTCACCTCAAAAAGGAAAGTCCTGTTATAGAAAAAGGTATTTTTTTCAAAAAATAGACAAAAATATGTTCTAAATATCTTTAAATAAATGTCATACAGGTTTGGGATGACATGAGGGTGAGTAAATGGTAAGATCATTTTCATACCAGCATTGGTATTATAAGTCATATATCAACACATTTCCATCACTGTACAATACTTATAGAAGATTTACACAATCAAAGCTGCCAACCATATCATTTTAAATCAGGGCTTTTTCTTTCTGATATCATGTTTTAAACACTCCTCTCTTCTCTTGTACACTAGCTAGCTTTCTCAGGATCTCTGTTCCTGTGCTATGGCCCCTCTGGAGCCCCCCCCACCCCCTCCGGGTTCAGTTGCCCCCATTGTTCGTCTGTCTGGAACTGCGCTCCTGGCTGCAAGAGACTTGAATGAGGGACACCCAACCCCCTCTACCCTTCTTCACCCACGGTCCAACTCCGTCTCCCTGCCTGAAGGTTTTTTTTTTCATTAAAGTAG
The DNA here is from genome assembly GCA_032357445.1 of Enteromius radiatus. NCBI lineage: Eukaryota > Metazoa > Chordata > Actinopteri > Cypriniformes > Cyprinidae > Enteromius > Enteromius radiatus. The sequence goes on along the minus strand of JAUCMS010000025.1, from coordinate 9,431,308 downwards.
CACCGTGCTCTTATGATGGGGCCCAGCACCTCCATGATCACGCCCCCGACCCTCACACACACACATACACACGTTGTTAAAGGCAAATTCCATGTCTTTCCCAACCCTTCTGCAATCCAGCTGCTGGGAAAGTTCATGGTCAGCTGATTGTGCTCTGCCACCCTCCATCTCTGAACAGGATTAAACAGAGAGGATATCGGAGAAGAAGAGAAAAAAAGAGGCTGCTGGCAGATCTCCAGAAACAAGCACATCAGACTAAAAAAACGTCTCTAGTAAACATGACACTGCAAGTTAGGAGTAGGCCTGTAACCACAATACACAGACTATTTTTTTTTTGATTTGGTCCCTACTGAGTATATGATCCCTTCCTTAAAGCTTATCTATCATCTCTTATAGTTATAGTTTGTGACGTCATGAAGGTCAATTGATGGCTTGAGATCGTTATTTATTATTATTATTATTAAGATTATTTATTAGATACTACTGTTCAAATGTAAGATTTTGCTCTTTTTTTAATAAATAAATTCATGCTTTTAGAAGATTTAATGAATTAATGTATTTGTTTGAGGTGCAAAGAAATGCAATTCTTTTGAACTTCTATCATCACAGAACCCTATAAAATATGTTTCAAGGTTTGTACAAAAATATTAGGCTGTTTTCATTTTATTTTATATTAACTCTTTTCAGCATTGGAGATAATAAGTAATGAAATTAGAATTAGGAATCGAGTGACACTGAAGATAAACAACATTTTAAAATATATTAAAATAGGGTAACACTTTATTTTGGGGTCTCTTAACTACTTGCTTACAAGCATGCCTATTACTAGAATATTAGCCATTTATTAGTGCTAATTAAGGACAGTTTAATGCCTTATTATACATGACCTTATTCTACATCCCTAATCATACCTAATACCTAAACTACCTTACAAAATATTAATAAGCAGCAAATAAGGAATTTGTTGAGGGACAAGTTGTAGTTAATAGTGAATAAGTGTTCCCTATTCTAAAGTGTTACGTAAAATGGAAAAGTTAAACTGTAATAATAGCTCACAATATAACTGTATTTTCAGATAAATGCAACCTTGGTGACCATAAGATACTGGCCTAACAATCCACATCTGTCGTTGTTAATCATGGGAATCTGTTGGCCAGATAAAAACTGCAGTCGCTAAACAAAGGTTGGGAATGATATTATCTGCATGTGAGTGAGGGAGAGAACAAACAAAGAAGAAAGAGGTACAAAAATACTGTACCAGGAAAGGTCACCTGGTGTGTTTTAATAATACTGGCCTGCATTTCTACTGCAGCGTTTAATACACCCCTGCAGAGACCACAAGCACCTTCATCCTCACCTAGCACAATACTATACTCCACAAAGCATAGGACCCATATAAGCATTCGACGACGTGACTTACTCACCTCTTTTACCAAGACACAGAGAAACTGTTTTCAACAAATATAACTCTTTCTCTAAGTGTGCCATCACATCATCTAACTAAAACCTGCAGTACTTCATAAATAAGCTTCATAAAAGAAGAACTTTTAGATTAATAATATTCTTTAGCTTTGAAATGCTGGGTTAGCAATAACAAAACCTCTAAATGAAGCAGCACACCATACTTCTCACATTAGAGGTGTGATTATCACACAAACACTCTTTCACAAACACAGAAAGACAATATTCCCCAGTCATCTTTCCATACGTACCACAGATAATATTTAGCACTTTATAAATGCATTTTTTTTACTTTGCACCTAAGATAAATAAGATTAACTTTATGCAATATATCTCAGACAACATTAAACATATGAGATGAGGTTTTGAAGCATGTGTTTCCAATCATAATATATATTTTTTATAATTATTGTTTTTCTATTGTGTTTTTTTTTTTTTTACATTTACATTAGCTTGGTAGGTGCACTTTAAAAACACAAACTGATGGGGCTATAACTGTTATCATTACCTAAGTTCATTTTATATATTTATTTTTACATAAAGTCTTACATAAAGTACATTTCATGGACATATAAAAACAGTGTAGTATTTACTAATGGAATACGTAATCTCAACATAGCCAAGAAAGATAATAATGTGCAAAGTATGAAAACATGCCTACAATACAACAACAACAACAACATAGTTTCCTCATTTTCAACAGGTTTCACTTTCACTTCAAATGTTTTATCTAATCTTTCCTTCCATTTTCCAGGGAATTATTATATCTAGCTGAGAACTAAAGGACAAAAACAGCTCACTGTTTGATTTTCCGGATTTCACACAGATAACATGCTTAGACAGCTCCAGATATATTACAACAGCATCAGAACACAGTCCATCTACAAGCACAATGGTGGATAATCAAAACCATTGGGTCAAAGTACACATTTTCATTGACCGCTGCTCAACAGTGTCAAAATACCAATTGACCAAAACAAGCTCCTCAATATGACCTTACGTCTCGGGCACTGAATTTAGATAGACATTAGCACGCAAAGACATAATTAGGATCACACGCTTACGAGAGTGAAGCGGTTATGACCTAGTTCCTACCTTCTGTAGGCTTGTAGGGTTGAGTTGGGTTTTGTCAATGATTTTTATTGCAACCTGAAAAGATACAAAGTTAGAAAATCATCAAAATGTAGCACATTGACACCTGACTTGACATCTAAATTGCATATAAAAGAAGCAGTCACCTGGAAAATTATGCCAACTGTGCACACAGGTTCATGACATTATTGCTTTCGGTCAAAGTGTGAAAAAGCCAGATGCAGACATTTTTGTGTTTTTTATTTGTCACCTGACTCAAAAATTATTGCACAGGCAAGTGCCGTAACGTGCAAAGCCATACTGTGTCTGAGAACGTTTGCCTAAGTGGCAATTAAACAGCCTTATCAATCTATTATTATTTATATTTGTAACATAATACAGTCAACTCTTAGCACGTCTTACCTCCCTGCCGGTCAATATATGGCGTGCCAACTTTACTTTGGCGAAATTGCCTTTGCCGATGGTCTTGAGCAGCCGGTAGTTGCCGATGTGAGGCTGTTCGTCCGAGCAGGAGGCGATGGAATTCCGGCAACGAGCTCCGAGTGAGCGACTCGACCATCCCGAGCCCTTCTCTGAACGACTGGCTGAGAGAGAGGCATGCTGTGGGTCGAGGAGAAAGAGTTCATGGTTAATACATTATAAATCAAAACATGATTTTCTTAGATCTTCATAATTTACACATTCAGACATAGCATATAGAATATCCAGCACATGAATTCATAATCTTGCAAAATTCAATTCAGGTTCATAATGTGCAATTAAAAGGATAGCTCTCCCGAAAATGTCACCCTCATGCTGTTTCCAACCTTTATTACTTACATTCTAAAAAATATACAAAATAGGACTGTTTTTGTACAATGAAGGTCGATGGGGAATAAAACAACAAAATGACTTTAATCAATAAGACAAAAATGAAAATACATTTCGCAAAATATATTATCTTTGTGTGAAAACATAATATTAGACGAAAACCTTAACCTTATAAACTTTGTAGTTTCTCTAAGGAAAGCTAATCTCTGCTTTGCTATACATTGTTGACATGTTTCATGTCTGGCCGTGCCAAGGTTTTAAATCTTAAATCTAATCTATCCAGGAATGCACTGTGACGCTAAACGCCACTCACACCTTGGTGCGACATGTCGCATGTGGCATTCTTAGCTGGATGCTAACTGTATCATTTTGTGTGAATATTGAAGCCCATAAGCGTCAAGTAAACGCAAAATGGGTCTTAGTACATTTCAACAAAGAATTGATATACATTATGTGTAGATGCTATATCTATATAGATACACACAATGTCAATATGAGGATCTTTCTTTGCTATATTTACATGATGACTCACAAATTAGGAAGCGGATGGGAGCATATTCCTTCACACCAATAAGCCCATTTTAATGTCTCCACATCCCCACACCCGATATTCCCAACAGTTTTGACCATTTCCTGCTGACACAGACCTCATCGCCTGTCACCCACCCATCTTCCTCCACCACTGCCCCACCCTGTCCAAACCACACACATTGATTGTTCCACCGCTGCTCTTTGTCTGATTGCCCCTTGCAATTTATATGAGAAAGGTGGGGGCAGGGGTTGTTGGGGGTTTCTCAGCAAAAGCAATACGCAACTGAAATAGATGGTTTACATGGCGGAGGAAAGCTCCAGAACCTAATGACCACAAAACTATAAAATATGATGCATTTAGATATTCAGTTAGTACATGCACTTTAAAAGTTCCATTTCTGTCTGAATAAAGCAAGATTTCTTTTAATGTTATGTATATATTATTACAAGCACAAGTCACACCAGTCTGATTTCAGAATGTAACAACACATTCTGGCCTGGCTTCCCCTAAGAACCTTTTAGTAAACAGCTCCTAAACTAATCTTTTTTTAGTGTGAAGAACATTTTAATAATCTATTAAGATTTTTTGTGATACGGGAAGGTTCAATGGATGTTAAAGGCTCTTCATGGAACCACAAATGCCAAAAAAATGTAGCCAACTGTGAGTAGCTCAACTGCACATTTAAACATACTTATTGGTCCCAAGACATAATTCCAACAACATATATCTAGAGACCCATCCCAGACTGAGACAATAGACCGCCTATCTGGGTGGTGTCCTGCTCAGGGTAAGATAGGAGCACATGAGAAGGGGGTAGAGATGGGTCAGGGTCAGTCCATCCAGCCATACATCCTGCTATTAGATCTTATGACTCCCAAATCCATTCACAGGGATCTATGTCCTGTTCTGTTCTGTTCTGTGAAGCTTTGCATTTGGCACTGCTGCTGCATCAGTTTCCTCTGTGCTGATTTCTTTCACAGCATTTCCTTGAAATGAATGCACGACAATGAGCTTGGGTCGTTCACAATATCACTACGCTGTTCTGTGCTCATGTGAGATAAATGTGAGGGAAACAGGTGTACGCCCAAACCAGGTGTGAAGAGCGCTGCCAAAACTCAAACTTGCCTGGTTTCCTGTCTTGAATAGATGTTTTGCCATCTCCTCGTAACGGTTCTCTTGTGTGGCTTCCAGAGTAAATGCTTGCAGCAAAGCCACAGGCTTCTTAAACTGGTTCAGTCTAAAAGGATTTATTGGTTTAGTCACACTTGTAGGCTTATGATCACTCATATGGAAATAAAATAAACAATATACTGACTCTTAAAGCTTGTTTGTGTAATGCCTATTTCACAATGCACTTCTCAGCCACAGTAATAATAAAAAAAGTGATTGGTGTAGTCTAATTCACAAGCAAATGATTCTTCTGTACCGGTTCTTTTTAATGGATCAAAACTTTACAATGTGACCAGTGTAGCTCGGTTCCCAAAATGAATGGCTCTTATTAATCAGTTTTTTTTTTTAATAAATAGTTCAAAAAGACTGTTTGAATCACATTACCCTGCATGACAATATAACTGAATTATATCCTATTGAATCAGAATCAAAATGAATCCAAAATATCCAAAACAATTATTTAGCATATCAATTAATTCATTCAATTTTATTTTAACTGAGTGACAGGCCTACTTTGACAGACCAGTTTTAACATAAATAATTCACATTGTGAGTGAATTATATTATATTATATATCAACAGCTTGTGAATTAAATTGAATCTGTAACTGTGTTTCAGTAATACTCTATACTGCTAATTAGCTGTGGTTAATTATTCAGCATATCAGAATTGCATTAAACTACCTAAAAGACAACATTTTCAACCGAATTTGACATTCATTTTTACTTTGATAATTCACACACATAGCAAGGTAATCGAATCAAGAGCTTGTGAATCAAAATAAATCTGGAAATGGGTATGAATATGCCTTGCAAAAAACTGTGATTAATTATTCAGTTTCATACAATTTATCCAATAACATTTATGCATGAATGACAGCCCTACAGATTCAATAAAACATGAATAATTCACACAGTTATTGTGAGACTGTGAGAAATGAACATGTAATCTTCCTCTGTTAAACAGATGACCCAGTTCTAAGTCACTGCTGTAATACTGGCTCATGCCTTGTGACTGAAATGTCATTACCTCTCTGCTACTTGTTACCCTTTAGTAACTGTCTCTGTCATGAGCGAACCCATCTGAATAACTAATGGTGCAGCAGTCACAGACAGGCCTCCTCATGACTACAGAGCAAAAGTCTCACCTTGGCATCAGATGAGAGGGCCAAAAGAAAAGCCCCAGCCGAGGCCCATCTGCTAACCATGCTCCACAACCCCCCTCCCCACCAACTAGTAACATAACCCCCTCATGCGCACACACATTAGCCAAATACACAAGGAGACAACATCAATATCAGTTGTCAAGAGCAACAATCGTTGTGGTAACGAAACAGGGGGTGGTGCAATACTTCCACGACGACAAGAACAAAAACATGCTGATTGTGTGATAGTTGCTAAACACACACTTTTAATTAAAAAAACATGCTCAGAGTTAAAGGTTAGACTAGATAAACGTGTTTACATGTAGTGACCAGTCAAACCGAAAGATAATGTCCTTGCGCTGGGGAAAAAAAGTGTGAATTTATGCTGACTCATAGACACCACCTAACCTAAGATTACTGATACCGCCACAATAACATCACCACAGCAAACTAGTACCGCTATGAAGAAAACATGCTACAGGTTTTCTCTCTGGCTTCATTGCTTTTCTCACATAAATTCGACACAATAACCTCTTTTATGCAGAACATGAGTGTCTAGGCCTAGGTTTCACTTGTTCCTCAGAAACAAGCCACTAGGCTTGTGGTTCCTCAGCCTATCTGACCTCCGCATTGGATCACCTTTCCTGCTTTACTGAGGAACAATAAAAAACAATCCTCTTAGTGACTTTCTTTTGGCTGAAAGTGGAGGCATAAGGTCCAGTCTCAACTATCATTTAGACTGAGGGTGATACTGTGTTTCTCTTGAAGGAAATCATTTTAAAAACACTATGTGTTGCTTTTGAGACTTTTATGCGTGTGAAACAAGACACGCTGCTCGCATGCAAGCTGCCAGTTTGTTATTGGGTGCTGTAGCTTGTGTTGCCACATCGTTAAAAGAAACTTGCTTGCAAAGTTTGCATTAAATTGTGACAGGTTAAGAAAACAATCAAAATGTTACGATCAGACTAAAACAATGCAACCTTGTTAAAAACTCCTGCCATTCTCTCCAAATGCTGGGATCCTTCAGAAGGAAATGCCGAGCTGTGGGTGTTACACACAGCTAAGAATGGCAAACTCTTTATACATCAAGGTGCAAAGGGTAAATTAGCAAAATTTTGCAGGCAGAAAAGTCCATTGTAAAGTGATACATGAAGCACAGCACACAAACAAGTCACCCTCTAATCAAGCAGTTTTGCTGTCCAGTGTAAATGTGGCTAATTTGAAGACAAACTGGAAAAACCTTTCCTCAATGGAGATTATTTAATTGTTTGCATATCTAACATTTACTAAGTTAATATCTACAAACACTTATAATGTTAAATGCAATATTCAGCGAATCTCAAAATGATCAAAAATTCATTTTGTACATTATAAAGCTGTGTTGCAAATCCACTTTTAATTTACTTTAGTTTGCAGTTTTTTATTTTAAATGGCAAAAAGTGCAATGTTTTACAACTCAACTCCCTTTATTGGCTCATGTGAGTCAGTAATGCTATATTTCCTATTTACTCAAACCGCACTGTAGAGGGTCAAATTTCTAAAACACAGATAGATATAATTTTTATTGTAAATGGCATGTAAAAATATGTAAAAGATCAGCAATGAAGAAGTACAGGAGGAAGTCAAATGAGTGGACACTTGCAGACTTACTTTACCAAATCAATTTCCTCTTTGAATGTTTCGACATTTCAGCATGAGCTAAAATCCCCACAGCAGCCAACACATACATATTTATCAATCCACACCGAGTTTTTTAGCTGATTTAGACATAATTCATAAATTCAAAATTCAATAAATCAAACAGTAGTGCGAGTTTATAGAGTCTAGATAAAACCAAATAGGATGATGTAATTCCAACCACTTTTTTCCATCCTTAACATTTTTTTAGTATAGCTGTTACAATATGATGGCTTTCAAGATGGCTGCCATTTAGACCAAATCCAACCTTGTAAATGAACATGAATTGTCCTTTAAGATGTACTGGATGTCCTGGGCTCTTTTCTCCAGTTGACCAAATCCTCAGACAACATGATGTTTCTCTGGCCTACATTGAATCTGTGGATTCACTTGCAGGTTTTTTGGTTTGACATCATTGTTCTACTCTCATTCTATGGCTAGTTTACATAACCTCCCAGATTGGTAGATGCATTTTGTGTTTGCTTTGTGTTCTATCTCATCCCTTCTCGTCAGCTCTCATCATTCTAGAAGCTCTTGCAGTGCCTCTATGTGACATGCCTTGTTGCTGTGTCTGTGCTTGCAGACATGCTGGATGGCTTAAGCACAAACTATGCAGACTTTTCATCATCTATCACTCACACAGCCAACCACTCCTTTCTCTTTATGTAGGCCTATTCTTTATTTTTAAAATCTATGACGTTCACCACTATATAACTGGGTTTTGGAATCTCTTTGTGGGTCAACAGTTTTTGCATAATGCATAATCCGATTTCCGATTACAGTAGCAAAAATACAAGCAATCAACTTTCTTCCAAACAACCGCATTATGGCATATGATGTAACAATGAGGAAAGCAAATGTCTTTTACATCTCCTTATGAACTATTCAAGACTTAAACCCAAGTAAACTGACACCTGACATTCCACTTACATAATAAAGAGCTTTGGTAACAGTAAGTACGCAAACCACAAGTTATGAGACAGTTTTAAGTGGAAACAGAGAAAGCACTTCTGAACTGTTAATTACATAAAGTGTGAAACCCATATTTGCAACAGTCGACTAAAAACTATCTTGCTACCATCTTGTCACATTTTCTCAAAACTTTCTGCTTCATATCATGTCTTAAAGCACAAAACAGTGCCTGTGGACCAAATTTGGCTCCTGATAACCTTTGATTTTTACTTTTGGCCATCATGTTTCATTCTTGGCCATTGGTCATTTCTGTCTTAAAGTGACAGCAGAACTAAAAAAAAAAAAGAAAATTCTGTCATCACTAACTCGCTTCCAAAACTACTTGCCTTTCTATCTACTTTAATTCAGTCTGTTCAGCATCATATCAAGCAATAACATGAACAAGAATACAGTAACTTTTGACTACTTATATTGTTCTGTTTGGTAAAATTGTATGTTTAAACCCTCTAGTCCACATCCATTGATTTTGATGGAAAAGAACAATCAGTACAGAACTCCACGAAGATGTGTAAATTATGACAAAGGTTTTAATTCTGCTACTATTTAATATCAATAAATCTTGAGGTAATCATAACCATCAATAGGCCTTTAATAAGATGCATAGACATACAAATTGCAAAAGGAAAGTGAATGAAAGCCCAGTATCAATTTTATTAACTGTGTGTGCAAAAATAAGGCCAAGCCTTGATACCTTGAGAAGCAAACATGTTTTTTTTTTTTATATATATATACTTTACACTGTGTAAAAATGTTACAACAAGCTATCTGACATCTGTGTACTTACACAACTGTACATCATTAACAAAGCCAACTTTTTATGTTTTTAATTAAGATACAACAAAACAGGCGCATAAATATGCCACTGAATACTACACAAATGCAATAAGTGTAACTGCAATTTGGCATACACACAATGATGTAACCAAATACCTCAGACTGGGGGAGGTCAACAGTAAAAAGTCATTAAATGCCTATATTGATCAGCCACTAATATGAATATTGATGCTTATGGCCCTGTCTAGGAACACAAGGCATAGCTTGGCCTTAAAAGCTGAGTGTTTTCGGGGAGGGGCAGAATGCTGTTCATTTTAAAATTCATGTTCTTGTCAGTGTCACCTTAGCTTGTGAATTAAGTGAGACCAATTTTTAATTAATGTCCCAAACTGACAACTTCAGATCCATAAAACCCCAGCCTCACTTCCGTCACATGTCAGTGCATCTGACAGAGCTATTAACTAATCGTTCTTTAGACTCGATTCTTTTCAAAAAGAATTGCAAAATTGTTTCGAATCACTCTTTGAAGAATTCGACTGAATCTTTTTAGAGCAATGTCCGATTCACACTGGACTGAGAACCGACTAAACTGATAAAAGCTAGGCATCGAATCAATTAACTGACCACTGGCCAATAGATACTTTAATAGCTGATAAAATAAATGTTATAAATGGAAATATGACATACTTTGAGTATGTCTGACTGCGGTTTTATCAACACACAGTTTCATTTTTCTAGCCAAACGTCAGTGCAAATTGCAGACCTATTAAGTTTAAAAAAGCAGAAAAAATGGCTGCAACAAACTGAACTAGGACACTTGAATTTGAAATAATAATTGTATTTTTTCTGTAAATAACTAAACAACAACTAATAAATAGCAATACTTCACGTAAAACATGTAAACAGAAAACTTAACATGTCATCTCAGAATGTCTTAATGATGACGTAAAGGAGTCGTTGAATCTGTTATTTTGAACCATTCCTTTGAAACGTTGCGAAAGAACCGATTCGCGATTCTCGCTTCGCATCACTTCTTTTGACGACAAACGTTTAAAAACCAAGTGCTCGTCAAGCGGAATTAAATGACGTAAGAACGCTTTTCACTTACGTGGTCTGCATTCCTGTCGTTCCCAGGCTGCAGCGCGGCGCGCGAGGACATCGTCTCCGGAGCTTCAGCCTTCAGCAGCCCTGGGTTTATTTCTGCGATCCGCGGACAATCGCTAATTGAATCAGTACAGAGAAACAGTCAGCAGCAGCCGAGCCAGTATCGCGAGGCTATCGCTGCCCTCTCAGACCACCAATACAGTGTTTCCCTCAAACAATCCTCATTCTCGGTTGAGTTTGCTGGATGGTTCGCGCAATACTGGTGGGATTAGAACAAAGATAAAAAGGTTATATGATGCTCATGTCTGTGGGAGTTTGTTTAGCCGGAACAATAGATCATTTTGTCCTTAGCTAGACGAAAATGTCTCGCTCAACTGTCCTCATACCATGTCCATATACAGCGTCTGGTTTGCAGAAATGTATGATGAATCCTCAAAGATCAGCCGTCAACGACAGTAAATCACGAGACAGACGGAAAGAAAACAAAAGCAGAACAGAAGAAGGGAAAAAAGGAGCTACCGCAGCATCAAACGGAGGAAAACAGACTAATTTTTTCAATGAGTCTGGGTTGTCCAGAGAAAATAAACCACTCCCACGGACGCAGTGTCCCCTTCAAAGAGTCATATGTGTACATTTCCAGGAAAACAATATATTAATAAATAAACAATAGCGCGTACGATACGATATCCAAACTAATAAGCGTATCTCGTGCGCGCTCCCGTCCCAATAAAGACCAGTGAACAATATCCGTTTTGAAGAGGCAGGGTATGTCAATATTCCCAAACATAAAAACTGTACAGTAGCTGTAAATTGTTCATCCCCAGCAGCGTGTGACACTGGCATCAAGGAAGGACGTCAGGAGAAAGAATAGGCTGGGCAGGGCTGCGGCGGACGCTCACACACACACCCTTCCCCCATGGTCCTAAACACACTTCATTCATTCATGCAGCGAGACCCATCGCCAGACAAACGGGGATGCCAAAATAAATGTCTAGCACTCCTCCAGCTGGTCACTGTACGCTAGTACAACCTGGTCCTTGGCACGTGCTTCGAAATGCATCTGCATGATATCACACTTTGAATGATGACATGTATTGTGCATTGCTAAATTAAGAAGACTTATGGAAATACAAACAGTAGCTTACTACAGAAAAATTGTATTAATCACATATATTATTAATATAATATAATACTATTTAAATATTTAGGCCAGTTTTGATTTGAAAGAAATTAATAATTACATTTTGCATGGTCATATTGATTAAAAAGAGACATTTTAATGTTATAAAATATTAATATATTAAATTATGTTCTTTTTGATATTCTGTTTGTCAAACAGACATCTTATATATTCCACACAATTTTTTAAAGCAATTTTAAACATTGATCATAATAAGGAACATTTTTGAACAAATCAGTATATTAGAATGTTTTCTGAAGGATCATGTGACACTGAAAATTCAACATTGCCATTTTAGGAAAAAAAATACATTTTAAAATATATTCAAATATAAAACAAAGTATTTTATTTTAGATATATGTTTATAATATTTCTACAGTCATGTTTGACTCTATGGTTTTATAGTACAATTTTTTGTAAAGCTGTACTTGGATTCTAATTATTAGAAGAAAAAAAAACAGAATTGCTGAATAAGAATAATATGCAATTATTTACTATATAATAACTATATTTTCCAAAAATGGCTAATATTTACATAATTTGATTATTATTGGGGTTGGGGGTTCTTGCTTTGCATTGCATTGCTTTGCATTAAAATGTTTGTGAAACCCTCTTAAATAAATTTGAGACAAAGTTCTTGCTTAAAATTAACCCAAAATTTTAGGTTGGAAATAAAAAATTAGACACAGAATTACTAGAGGCAACAAACTCAGGTAGTTGACACTGATTTTACAGTCAAAGGCACCGTCAGTTGTATGTGATTCACTGACTATGTTCTTTCTGTATTGTTTTCTCAGCATTTATAAAAAAAAACATCGTCAGTAAAACTGTACTATAGTGCAATAGGATATTGCCAAAGCAGATTTGGTTATAGCTCCTGCGTATTTTTGTGTTTTTGCTGTGGAAGGCATCCAAAGTTTTAGTAAAAAGGTTTTTGTAGCACTGAGCAATGTAACCAATCACAGTCATCTGTTTACTTATTGAACATCTGTGATTGGCCGTTGTATAAGTCAGAATTCACTCACTTTTAACACCAGATTTTTATCTTGCACATTCGCGAATCCTGGAATTCTTTCACTGTAAATGTGTAGACATGATAAGAGCGGAACATCGTGACATTGCGATAAAGGAAACTGAGTGACAGCTTTATAGTGATTATATGGAAGCTATATTTGCTCATAATAGGCGAAAAAATAATAAAAGTTTTGAACCTAGTGCTGCTTACAGGGCCAGTGGCTACATACCCTGTACGTGCAGCAAAGTTTGAATATATAGGACATATGGGCTATTCCATACCAAAATTCCCACCAATCCATCAACACAGCACTGAATCCAAGAACAGCATCATGGCTGACTTGTTGAAGTATGCTGGACATTAGCAAAACCATCTCTCACTATATCTGGTGACCGTCCAGTTCTGACAAGGGCAGAATGTGAAATGTGAAAAGAAAAGCCATTGTGAATCTCAGCTGCGCCATCTACTGGTTACAAGGTCAGTGGATTCATTATTTCCATATTATGCAAGCTTTCACATAATTTAAGGCAATTAAAAAAAACAGAGAAACTGACTAAATTACTACATTTGCTTGTAAACACGACTCCACCACCCCGAATGCTTTATTTATTGAGGAAAAACATTGTTCAGCTGCACCACTGTTTTCACTGTATGCTATATCTACCATGTTTGTTGAGTTCACCTAAGATGTGGTGAGATTTGTGGTTAAGATGTTTTTTCAAGAATGCATCGCATGTGACATCACAGATGGGGCTTTTTAAAAGCTCAGTCGTTCTGCTGACAGGTCTTTTTTTAACTCTATTGTGATACAGGACATTTGACTTGCAAGCACTTAATTGTGCTGGCTGGATCTTTGTGCAGGTAAGAGCAATTTCAAAGAAATATCAAAGTAGTTGAATAAATTGTGTGTATATAAACATATAGGCATATTATTTAAATTTTCTCAGCTACATTATTAATAATATCTAATCCTAATGAAATATTTGAAAATTGAAAGCTGAGAATGGATTTACTGCAAAAAAAAAAAAAAAGTCTGGTAACTCACAGTCAGTCGTGAAAGTGATTTTACACATATTTCCGGTTTCACATTGTGTCACAATTTAACTTCTAGGTTTCTAGATACATGTGGATCACATCATTAAAATGTTGTGGCTTTTGTCAATGGTTTTGGCCCTCATCGCAGTGGTTGACACCTGTCCGGACTCCTGCAAATGTGAAGATCATGGCATAATAATTTGTTCAAACCAGAGGCTTCTGGAGCTCCCTCATCTGCCTCAGAGCACCAAGCAATTATATGCAACAAATAATATGATTCGAGGTCTCCCAGATAAAGGTTTGGAAGAATTGTCAATTCTCGATCTCACCAAGAACGACCTGTCACTCAATACCACCTGGCAGAACATGGGCAATCTTACAAAGCTATTTCTGAGTGGAAACAGACTGAGCACATTAACACCAAGACAGTTTCAGGGGCTGTCGAACCTCACAATGTTAGATCTCAGTGACAACCGCATTAAAACACTTCCTCAGAAGTTCCTTTATGGTTTGATCAAGCTTCAGATCCTTATTCTGAATATGAACGAGATATTAAGTTTATCCTACGGGGTCCTGGATGGAGCTCCTGTCCTTAAGGACATCCAACTGAGAAATAACAAGATCGAGATGGTTGAGGTAGGTGTGTTTGAAAACTGCACACATCTAGATCAAATTTATCTGTCAAAGAACAACCTAAAAAGTGTAGGTAACGGGAGTTTTAAGGGTGCCGCAGACCTAAATCACCTCGATCTAAGTCGAAATGGACTAGTTGCCGTACCTACCGGTGTCCTTCAGGACATTCTGAAACTCACCAGCCTCCATCTTCAAAAAAATAGCATAACTTCAATTCCTGAGGACATTTTCTCTGAGATTCCCACGCTGAAGCAATTGGATTTGAGTCATAATGCTCTTGTTTCCATCTCCGATGGTTCGCTCAGAGGTCTTTCCCAGCTGGGTGCATTGGATCTGAGTTTCAATCAGTTGCAGAACCTAACGTCACATGTATTTGAGTACTTGGGAAATCTCGAGAGCCTTCATTTGTATAACAACAATCTGAAGTTGCTTCCGAATGGCTTGTTCAATAACTTAAGCAGGGTAACAGAACTTCAGCTGGACAACAATAATATTTTTGTCATCCCACCAGACCTCTTTCACCCACTTTCAGCTTTGCAAGATCTACAACTGAACAACAATCACATTAAGAAACTCAATTCACACACATTTTTGAAGCTGAGGAAGCTTAAACATCTCGACCTTTTCAACAACGACCTCGTGGAGATTCCCCCGAAGCTCTTCAAAAGCACACTTAATCTGAGGGATCTTAACCTGGAGAACAATCATATCAGCTACATACCTAAATTGTCCTTTAAACACTTAGCCAAGCTACAGACTCTGAAACTCAACAGCAACCACCTGTCAAGACCCTCTGCAGATCTACTGACTAGTCTTAGTAATTTACGGGAGCTGTGGCTGAGTGAGAACCAGATGGAAACCATCCCTGTTGGATTTTTCACAGGCCTTGCAAAACTAAGGTTACTGGATTTGTCCTACAATAAATTGCGTTCCATCTCTTCCGATGCCTTCAAAGATCAATATGCATTGAAAGAGCTGGATCTGAGATTCAATGCTCTCGATAAACTTCCAGCTGGCATCTTCACATCTTTGATAAAACTCAAAAGGCTCCACCTGGAAAACAACCAGCTCACACATTTGCCCACCGAAGTGTTTTCTGCTCTATCCAGATTGGAAGAGCTCCATTTGGACAAAAACCAGATCCTGCATATTCATCCAACACAGTTTGAAGGCTTAGTGATATTACGCGAACTTGATATAAAATTGAATCAACTGCGCTATATGGACAATAGGACTCTGATGTCTTTAGCAAATCTAAAGCTTGTACATCTTAATGGGAATCCATGGGATTGCTCTTGCGTGTTCATTCTCTCTCTAAGTCAGTGGATTAACAATAATACTCACTTAATAAAAGATACACCTAAATGCTCATCCGGTAAAGATCTTTCCTATCCAGCTCTTTTCCCATATTCGTTATCACAGCATTGTGCAAGTTCTGCATGTATCTCTTTTAACACAGAGAAATTAATGGTTCTTTTTGCTATCATTCTGGGTTTTCTTTTAATTTGAGATGTAACTATCAGTGCTGCGCTAAACTAAAGTGTTAAATGAAACCAATACTTCTTATCTGCAAGTATTTAATGCTTTTGACTTCTGAAATGCATGTAGCTGTTGGCAATAGGAGCAATCTACGTGATGAAATTCCATAAAACACTGAATATGATTTATCTGAGATCTAATGCTTTCCATTAAATAAACTGCTATGTCAAATACCAGCAGCCTCTTTACTTCTCAGAGAGTGTGTGACAAGAACGCAATTAAAAAAAAAAAGGCCACATGCTGACGTTGCTGGAGGGAATTTCCACTTACTCATAGAAGATTCACTTGCATTCACTTATATGGATGTTTCTAAGAATTGTATATAGGTCTCTAAACAAGGATGTACAACCGGACTCAAACTGTGGTTCATTTTCTGCAAAACTAGGACTGTTTTTGTTGGCCTAGCAGCTTGTCAATAGAAAAAGATATTATATATATAAAAAAATCCTTTTAAAAGTAATCATGCTACTTATGTAGAGGCTGGCTTTACTGGAAGATCGATAGTCTATTCAGTTCTAGTAGTTTGTGTTGTCTCTAAAGATATAAATGCAGAATATTTTCAATTAATGTGGAAACTAAGGATGATTATACATAGGGCAACTTTCTGAGCAATGCTGCTTTGGCTCTTCCCCACTGAGCATGCAACAAATTTCTATCTGGATACTTTAGATTGGTAGTGGGCCCTGTGCCTCACCTGCTTTCTGTTAATGGCAATATTAACCACAGTCAAAAAGTTGCCCCATGTATCATCAGCCTAAATATAAAATAGAGTGGATTAATTAATGAATATAGATAAAGTCAGAATATCCACTACAAATGTTTTGACTGTTGTGGGACCAGTTGATTAATATTTCAAGACAGTAAATAAAAACAAATGGGGTCAAATCAATACATTATTATTACTGCCCATGTTACCAACTAGAACCAAATGATGTATGTTTATATTAGTGCTGTCAAATGATTAATCCGAAATAAAAGTTTTTGTTAACATAATACATGTGTGTGTACTGCAGGGTTGCCGTGTTTAGCAACAAAACCTGCCTAAATGCTACTCAAAACTAATCGTGTTTCAATGAAACTGAGTTCCAGGTGGTAAGGTACCACAATGTGCTAACTTTTCTGTGAACTCACGAATACAAATGTGATAATTGGCTGGAAGTGATGGCATATACAGAATTTCTCTCACGTTAAACTTAAGGTTTTTATCTTTTAAGACATTATTTTAACAACTTGGTTATATGGATTACTGTCATGTGATTTTAAAATGTCAATTTACATTGCATGGACTGAGATGGATTATGTTTTGAAAAAACAGAAAAAATAAGTCATACACATCATAAACAATGACAGGATTTTCATATTTGTCCTCAATCTTAAAGGAATAGCTTGTGAACTGAAAAACAAACATTTAAATTTCTTATTTGATCAAAACAAAATCATAGTCCACAATTACAGTTCTTTTTCATTTTCCTTTTTGTGTGCGGTAAAACAAAGTTTTATATTTAAAAAAAATGTATCATTTAATTCAATTGGCAAAGTATTAACATAAATTTAAAGATCAACTGTAAAACAGATTTTTGAAAGGGATGTTTTACACTGAAATATGAAACTGAAGAAATCAGCAAATGGAAAGTAAGACCCACATAACCCTATCTGGTCTATTTGAAAAATTTAAACTGTGTAACTTAAAGGGATAGTTCACCCAAAAATGTCCATTCTGCCATCATCTACTCACATTTTGTTGGAACACTACAATAAAAGTCATTAAACTCCAATAGTGTTTACATAAGCATATCACTTTTCAGATCAACGATTTCAATTTATACACATTTATGGCACCTCAGATTTCTGAGATAAGAATAACTCTTCCCACACTTGTCACACACATACTGCTTCTCTCCCGTATGAGTATGCATGTGAGCTTTCAGCGAATTCGACTGGTTAAATTCCCGCTCACATACGACGCATTTGAACGGCTTTTCTCCGGTGTGTATGCGCTGATGTCGACGGAGATTTCCCAAAGTGGAAAACCCTTTCTTGCATGTATCACAACTAAAAGGTTTTTCCCCGCTATGTGAGGTCTGGTGAGCCTTAAGGCAGTTCTGCTGCCGAAATGTCTTCCCGCACACCGAACAGATAAAGGGCCTTTCTCCCGTATGAATCCTTTCGTGAGTTTTCACACCAGCTACACTCTGAAAGGACTTTCCACACAAACAACAGCTGTGTTTGTTAGTCACAGAGTGTTTGTGCTGGTGGGATTTCAATGTGTTGATGGAAATGAGGGACTCGCTGCACACTCCACAACTGACCGGCAACTGTCCCTCGTGAATCGGCAGATGCATTTTTAGTGCGTTTAAGCAACTCACGACTATTCCGCAAACGCAACACTGGTGTCCGTTTTGTCCTGTGTACTTTCCCTCGTGCAGCCGAAGAAGAAACTTCTGGATAAAGCCCTGATCGCACATTTTGCATTTGTGTGGTTTCTCGCCAGTGTGAGTTAGACGGTGTGCCTTCAGCGAATCCAGCTGGTTGAAGCTTCGCCCGCACGTCTGGCAGGTGAACGGCTTCTCGCCCGTATGGATTCTCTTGTGGCGAAGTAGGTTGTTGCGAAAGTTGAAGCTCTTCTCACATACGTCACATTTATGCAGTTTCTCTCCCGAATGCACAACCAGATGCTTCGTGAGGCAGTAAGCTTGATGAAAAGACTTCCCACAAACTTTACACGTAAAAGTCTTTTCTTCGTTATGAATCCTCTGGTGACCCTTCAGCTGCTTGTGTTCGGTGAAGGTCTTGCCGCATTGACTGCAAATATAAGGGCTCTTGTCAGTATGAAGCTGGTAGTGTACATCTAAACTGCCTTTACTTCCAAAACGCCGACCACACTGCGAGCAGCTGAAGGGTTTCTGTGCCGCCACATGAACCACCTGATGAGCTCTCAAAAGAAAAACCGAATCAAATTTCCTTCTGCAGTGTTTACAGCTGAGTGTTTTACCTTTCTTCTGACGGCTCACTCTCACACCTCTGATTTTTGACACACTCAAACTTCTAGATGCTTTCGCACCATTCTGAGTCACAGAGGAGTTTTTAGTATTTTGCAATCCAAAGCAGCTGATATCCAGAACATTATTGTGCTGCAGCACCACAAACTGAGGATGGTTGCTGTTTTCTGAACAATCTGCTGCCGTCTTCTGTGTTTTAGTTGGCTTTTCAAAACAGAAAAAGTGAACAATTTAGGTCAACATGAAAGGAATATATTATTATACATTAATTATATATATATATATAAACTTTATGTATACAGTACACTAAAGTTTAAACGTTTTGGGTTAGTACAAAGACAAGTCATGTCACTTGGTGGCCATCTTTTTGAACGGGGAAACATCAAATTCTCCAAAACAATAAATTTCATATTTCATATTTGAAAACTAATGAAATCTGACAACTGTGTAATAAATGTTGTGTCCATTTAAAACTATACGAGTGACATGTCTTGGGCATTCTATAGTCTACAATGTATTTTTTTGTACTATTTTGTTTAAATGTATTTTGAAATTATTTATTCCTTTGATGGAAAACTCAATTTTCATTACTAGTCATTAGTTAGCGGTTATTTATACAGTAGCATGTTCCTTGGACCAAGCTATATATATATATATATATATATATATACTCTTTTTATGCTCCTTTCTTACCGAATATGATATATCTATAACAGAGAGTATCTAATGTTAGAAAAATAATGATAAATGGTGTTACAGTATAAAACTACTGCCTCAGTCACATATTACAAGCATTCAAACAAATTATTTATACATAATTGCAAAAAAATGTAAATATATATAATTAATTAATTTCTGAGTGTAGTGAGAATGATCTTCTGAATGTGGGTAGCTGGGTAATTCTTTACTGAGAATTCATCAATTAGACATGCCAAAATAGAGGTTTTTACTTTCAGAACCAAACTTTTGTGCTCTATTATGTGTGAATGACTTACTGTTTTCACATGGTCAGTGTCTATGATCTCCTCCGGTCCCCAATGCACAAGAATGGCGTTTTTCTCCACAGAGACTGCAATGACACAGCAGATTATAAATCTTGAAGATATGCTCTGAGAAGCACAGTGGTGTGGATGAAGCACAAGCATTGAATCTCACCTATAGTAAGCTGGTCAGTGGACTGGCTTTGAACACCACTGTCTGTTCGATTAGCCTCTGCTTGTAGAGTCTTCTCAGCTTGCTTCTGTCTTGTTTTCAAGTTATCCTGCGCATTTGAAATCATTTCTTTGTGCAGGAATGCAGAGAAAAGCTGGCATATTTTTTTCACCGCTTCCTTTGCATTAAGTTCTAACACAGAGTTCAACTGAGTCTGAAATATAAGAAAAAATCAATAAAAAATTGGCCTACATTAAGCCGTTATTTAGTAAGGATTAGCTACTGGACCTGACAGGATACTTTTTTTCCTAAAATAACAGGATGAGCTATACTAATGCAGTCAATCTGTAAACAAACTGAGAAACTAAAATGAAATTACTTACTCAAAATAGTTATCTGGGTGTCACCATTTAAAGAAATGTTAAAAGTTTAAACAAAGTTACAAAATGCTAAATATTAACGTTACTCTTGAATCATCACTTTGTCTGACTCTGAGCCCCAGAGATAATTATGTTTCTAAAATAATTTAGTCATATTGCAATCAAATAATGCAGGTTATTAAGTATAGCTTTATAACAAACGCAGCAGCCAAGAAAAGGGGTAATTTCGTGCACTTTCAATAAGTACACTTACTGTAAGGTCCAGGGTGACAGACTTATCAGCTGTAAGGTTAGTTTGTGGAGGTACGTCTGATGAGCTCATGACTTTCGCCATTTCATCTACCGTTGTCTTTACGAGTGTCTCCAGAACAGAGACAACCCCCGACTCCAGCAACGACATTATTTTGCCGTTTCTGGTGACCGAAATCATAATATTTTAAATAAAGCTATTCCGCTGATCGACGGTGTTCTCTCGTGTTCAGTATAGTGAGGAGCTTGTGCTCACTGCTGCCCCTCAACGGACTGGAGTTCATTTGCGGAACAGCAACATTACATATTATATTTTTTCATATTCATTTATATCGTATATTCATTATTAGGTATTCTTTATGATTTTTTTCATTATATTTATAATACTGTCTCTTTTACAGACTACTCTTTTTTATTTATTCTTTATGTTTACTATATTTGATGTAGCCTATAAGAAAGTACATTTTGTTACGCCTAAATTATGCCTTTGTTATTTGATAATTTAATATTACTAAGATCTGCGGTTTCTGCTCAGAGGATGTAAAACCACGACCCCCATCTTATCCTGACTTCAAGTTAATTTAAGTGGTGGAATACAGTTCTTAAGGTGTTGATCAGAGATATATCTTTGATTTTGTCACACACACACATGAAATATTCTTTGTTCTTTACATAGTTAATGGAGCGAGACATGATGTCCCAGATGTGCTCAATTGGATTCAGGTCTGGGGATTGGACGGGCCAGTTTATAGCATCAAGGCCTTTGCTGACACACTCTAGCCCCATAAGGTCAAGCATTGTCTTGCATTAGGAGGAAACCAAGGCCAACCGCACCAGCATATGGTCTCACAAGGAGTCTGAGGATCTCATCCTGGATGAGCTGCACTACCTGAGCCACTTGTGTGGGTTAGATTCCATCTCACTAGAGCAAAAACACCACCAGCATTTAAAAGTGACCAAAACATCAGCCAGAAAGCATAGGAACTGAGAAGTGGTCTATGGTCACCACCTGCAGAACCACTCTTTTATTGGGGTGTCTTGCTAATTGCCTATAATTTCCCACTATTGTCTATTACATTTGCACAACAGCATGTGAAATAGATTGTCAATGAGTGCTGCTTCTTAAGTGGCCAGTTTGATTTCGCAGAATGGTGATTGACTTGGCTATATAGTGTGATTAAGTGTGTGTTTTTCGTGAGCTGGTTGCTGCTAATATATACACATATATACATGAACGTGTACACAGAAATAATTCAAATGTAATGTTCAACTCTATCCATGCAAAAATACAGGAAAAACCTTTTATTTAGTTTTATAAATAAATTAATACAATCAACCGTTTTTGTAACATTCAAAAACTTAAGTACAATCTTACATGAAATCCAAGGAACTGTAGGCAGACACAGGTTCAGCAGCCTGAAACCTCTCAAAGCGGAGCGCATTTGTGATCTTTGTAATTTCTCGGATAGGCAAAACTTTTCCAACACTTAGTGCATGTGTACGGCTTTTTACCAGTGTGAACGTGCATGTGTGCCTTCAAATTGTTGGGCTGTGTGAAACTCTTCAAACAAATGTCACAGGTGAATGGCTTTTCTCCGGTGTGCACGAGCCTGTGCCTTTTCAAATTGGCCGACAGATGAAATGCCTTCCCACACGTTTCGCATTTGTGCGGTTTTTCACCGGTATGAGTGCGTATGTGCATCTTCAAAGAGCTCGACAGCTTGAATCGTTTCCCACACAATACGCACTTGTGAGGCCTTTCTCCTGAATGCAGAAACATATGGGTTTTATACGAAGCCCTCAGAGAAAAGTCCTTACCACAGATCTCGCACTTGAAAGGTTTCTCTCCCGTGTGAAGCTGCTCATGCATCCGGAGGGAATGTACGCTGCTGTACCTTCTGTCGCACAGCGTGCACGTATAAGGTTTGCTGTTGTCCGAATGCAGCTGTAAATGAGCTTTCAACGCGTATGCAGAGCTCAGGAACTTCCCACAGACATCGCAGCGCTGAGCATTACTTTTATCGCCTGCATTTCCAATCTGATTGTGTGTAAGAATGTGGTTCCTCAGGACGTAATTATACTGGAACGTTTTCCCGCACATTTCACACATAAAGCGCTTTTCTCCGTGAACTCGCATGTGGCCTTTTAGAGTGCTCCTCTGATTGAATCTTCTGCCGCACACCTCACAAACGTATGGCTTGTCGCCGGTGTGAATGAGGAGGTGGCGTTTTAGAGTCCCGGAAAGCGCGAAGCTTTTCCCACAGATGTCGCAGGTATGCGGTCTCTCGCCCGTGTGCACGCGGAGGTGGTGTTTCAAAAGTTTATGATATTTGAAGCTCTTATTGCAGTAGCTGCATTTTATGGGCCTGTCGTTTGAATGAATTCTCTTGTGGTAGTTCAACGTGCCAATCAGGGAGAAACACTTTCCGCAGGTGTCGCATCTGTATGGTTTTTCGCCCGTGTGCACCCTCTGGTGCATGTATAAACTCCTTTTGATTGTGAATCCTTGTCCGCATATTTCACAGGTAAACGGTTTGACCTCCGCATGGACCAGTTTGTGCGCTGCGAGGTCTCTGAAGCTCTTCCCGCAGGTAGCGCAGGGAAATTGCTCCTTTTCAATCTTCTGCGAGTGTTTGCGAAGGTGGGTCTCTAGCGCTCTCAGCAGTGTGAATTTCTTTCCGCACTTTTCACAAGTGTGTGGTCTCACGATTGAATGCACACGTTTGTGCTGCACGAGGGAGAACATCTTTGGAAAGGCTTTTCCGCACTGATCGCACTCAAAAGACGATCGTGGAACTTCAGGTGGATTGGTTGATGTCTGTGAGGCTCCTTCCTGATCTTCAGAGCAGCTCCTGTCGTCAGCTTAAAACAACATCAGGGTCCGTCAACATCAGTCACAGTTATTTAATATATTCACAGTTTAGTTAACTGCTGCTAATTTAGAGTAGATAATTAGCCTGAAATGGTTTATTGTTCAATAACTGACACTGCTTTAAGCAACAATTTAAGCAAAACTGTGCATTCAAGTCAATCAATAAACTCTAATTTGATTTCAGTTTGGTTTTCAGAAATGTATACAGCTCTTTCTAATATGTACAAAAGTTGTGAAATAAAATTTTAAACAACAAAAATTAGATTTTTTATATGATTATGTGATTTTTTATGATATATAAACAATATTGTAATATTATTTATATGCATCAATTCACACAAATGTATTAATAATTTTATTATGTGCGTTTTTTTCATTATCATTTATAAATTTTTTTTATTATATATTCAGTTTTTTCTTCAACTTCAACTTATTTCTGTTAGTTACCATTCTTTTTTTGTACAAATGTTCTTAAAGCAATTCATCCAATTTTTATGTTTTATTTTATTTTAACTTTATTTCAGTTACCAAAAAATATTTTTAATAGCTTTAGTTAACAATAACAACACTGACATTTATAATTAAGCATGCCTTGATAACGTATAACAAACACCAATCAGAATAATTTGGATGTTCAACATTTTATGATCGTGAATAAGTGTAAAAGGTAAAGAAGGGTGGGAAATTTCAAATAAAAAATTGAGACTCTTACCATCACTGCTGAATATTGTCTGGATGGTTTCTTCTGTTCTGTCCTCCAGCATAAGACATATGCTTGCAATACTTTCCTGTGCTGGCTATAATACAAAATGCATGCAAAGGCTTTCAACCAACATTTATCACACTGTACGTTATACCTATTTAAAACTGCACTGTATTATAAAACTTACTTCAGTGTTTAAAGGGTGGTGTTGAGACGTTGTTGCGGGATCCTTCAGAGGACTAACAGAGAGAGTTATAGCATTTCCTGTGAGAGAGAAGCACAAAATAATATTCAAACACAAATACTAAATTAAAAAAATAAGTCTTCAGGCTTGTAACTCATGTGGAGAATCTATGTCAATTACCCTGAAAATCTTGGTTATGGATACGCGTTGCTCCACTGAGATCACGACCCATCTGAGATGAAGCCTTCTTCAGCTCGTCTCGACCATTTAAACATATTTGAGCTGGAACCGGTGCCAGAGATGAACAGTATCTAAAGAGACTGCAAATCTTCTGAACCACTTCTTTGGCAAACCTCTCCATTATGGAATTAAGCTGCATCGATAAGAGAAATACTTTAATTAAGAACAAAAAATAATACTAACGTTATAAAATAATACTAGAACTTAATTATTCCAGGCTGTAAACAAAAGGAGGGTTCTTTCACTATTTCAATAAGTAACATGTTACAACCCCACACGTTAAATAACAGACTTTCTCACCATTTGAGTCTGTGCATCGTTTCGTTTGATGGAGAGACTGGATTCATCAGAGCTGCATATAAAAGCCTTTAGTATCTCGTGTTTAGCGGAGTCCGTCAGTAAAGACACGACCAGAGTGGTTTGACTCTGGAAAAGCTCAAACCGGGTCATAGTGACCACTAAATTCGTGTTTGACAATTTGTAAGGCCAGAGTGAGGAGAAAATAAACAAAACGTTGAACTCCCAGTAAAGTTGCACTAAACAGTACGTAACGTACTTCCTCTTTGTTTTATTTTAAAATAAAAGTATCAGAATGTTCGTCATAAAATTGCTTGTGATAAACAAACAAGACTTAAGGAGTTTATAATTCAGTGCTACATTGTTGAGGATATTAAACTATTTTGGGCCGATTTGATCTTACAATAATTTCGCTAAGACCCAGACCTCAGTAACTAGAGCAAAATATACTTCCGAAACAGCTTTTTCAAAATAAAAGTCGTTGAACGCTCTCTCAAAAGAAATAAACTCCAGCGTAAATTAACCAGAAAACCAATAATATTTAAATTTGGATGCTTGAGGCCAACGGTTTAACAAAATGTTTAAGAGAATCCAGTTAACGTTATGATTCATAATGACAGAGTCATGAATGCTTATGATCATACCTTTTTCTGCCATTTCTGATTACTGGATAAGGATTTTTTAAACAAATTTATATTTTACTAATGAATCATTCAGATCATTTTGTAAACAGGTTTGAATTTTCATGTGTAAAGTCAAAAAATCGATTCACAAGCTCTATAAACGGGCAGTACCTAGCTGATGAAAACATTTCAATCAAAGCAAAACTAGAAACATTAAAACTCCCTTTTAAAATTTCCATATTTTACTATTTTCATTAACTTTTCCAGGTATGAAAAACACAATTATACATACTCTCATATTTCCAGGTTTTCCATACGTGCCAACATATTAACATTTTTTACTGCATGAATGTATCATGATAGTACAATTTTTTTATAGGTCCATATTGTGCAACATTTAAGATAACAACAGCCTTTTCAGCCTAAATGGTTTATTTAAATGTCTTCACAATGTTACCCAAACATTTGTCTGGGAAATATTACCATATGAAAAATCCTTTCTCATACAGGTTTGCATTTGTGATCGTTATAATGTCTAAGATATACATAATTCTTCCCGCACTTCTGGCACACGTAGGGTTTGGATCCGGTATGGATTTGCATATGTGATTTGAGCCGGTCGAGTTCTGAAAATCCTTCCTCACACACCGTACAGCTGAACGGCTTCTCCCCAGCATGGACATGCTTGTGTCGCTTCAGATTTCCATACAAGCGAAACCTCTTTCCACACGTCTCACATTTGTGAGTCTTTTCATCAGTATGAGTCTTCATATGCATCTTTAGACAGCCAGACCACTTAAAAGCTTTCCCGCATGCTATGCATTTATAAGGTCTATCTCCCGAATGGCACAGCATGTGTGTTTTAAAGGACTTTCTGAGAGCGAAGGCCTTACCGCAGATCTCACACTTAAACGGGGTCTCGCCTGTGTGAAGCTTCTCGTGTATTCGAAGATTATATATGTTGCTGTAGCTCTTCTCGCATAATTTGCATGTAAAAGGTTTGCTGCTGTCTGAATGCAGTTGAGTTTTGGAGTTCAAAAATGAGTCGTCTTCTGAATTTCCAGTATGATTGTGTGATAAAATATGGTTCTGTAGCAAAAAACCATGCTGGAAAGTTTTCCCACACATTTCGCACTTAAACTGTGTCTCTTGGTGCACCCGCATATGGACTTTTAAATTGCTTCTCTGGCGAAATCTTTTACCGCACACTTCACAGATGTACGGTTTCTCGCCGGTGTGAATGAGGATGTGGCGTGTCATCGCTTCATGATGCGCAAATGTTTTACCACAGACTTTACACGTATATCGTCTCTCACCAGTGTGCACAGGAAGATGGCGTCTCAAATGACTCTTGCACTTGAAGCTCTTATTGCAGTGGCTGCATTTTATCGGCCTGTCATCAGAATGAAACTTCTTATGGCAGTTTAGGGTGCCTATTAGAGAGAAACTTTTCCCACAGGTGTCACATGTGTACGGTTTTTCACCCGTGTGCACCCTCTGGTGCATGTATAAGCTGCCTTTCACTGTAAACCCCTGTCCACATATATCACAGGCAAACGGTCTGACTTCCGCATGGACCCGTTCGTGTGCTGCGAGATCTTTGAAGCTCTTTCCGCAAGTAGCACAAGGAAATTTCTTCTTCTCAAACTTCTGCGTATGTTTGCGGAGATGAGTCTCTAGCCCTCTTACTTGCGAGAACTTCTTCCCACATTTTTCACAGCTGTGCTGCTTTACGACTGAATGCACACGTTTGTGTCGAAGAAGAGAAAACATCTTTGGAAAGGCCTTTCCACACTGCTCACATTCAAAAGACTCATCCTCTTGTGGCTCTTCAGGTCGCTCGGATGATGTCTGCAATATGCCTTCCTGATCCCCAGAATCACCCTTGTCCTCAGCTGGTGAAAAAAACAACACAATAATACAAATTAGTATTGCACATATAAGCTATTAAACATTTCTCAAGTGCTTCAAAGATCACATGAAATGCCTTTTGATACTATATTTTCTATTAAAGTTAGAATATATCAAAGGGCTTTTTTTCCATTCATTTTTATATATATTTTTTTTTTGTTTGTTTGTTTCCCCCCCCCCATAATATTTGAGTGGTTACAGCTTTTTTTTTTTACTTTTATTCAAAGGCCATAATGGAAGAAATTTGGTTAAGATATTACTTATTTGGCCAAAAAATGGAATGGATAAAATTCTGATGTATTGTAAATCAATGTCATGCTTTATTTTAAATGTCAATTCAAAATTTTAAGCCTTTTTAAGAATTCTAAATGCATGAATTAGGTGAACTTGTAGGGGAAAACTAGCATTTAAAATAAGGAGTAAAAAGCTCCTTCATGGAGGAAGGACTGTTTCCCATCCAACAACCAGCAGCTGTATTTATTTATAAATTAACATAAATTAAAAGCAAATTATGACAACTTTACCTTACCATCACCAATGACTACAGTCTGAATGTCGTCTTCTGCCCTGTCCTCCACTAATGGAGGACATCTGTTTGCATGACTCTCCTGTGCAGCCTGTAATTCACATCACATGGAAATGTTTTACATGTGCAAGACTCAATAGTACTCAGTTTCAAATGCGTATTATATACCATACCAGCACTTCATACTGTACCAATTTGCTACCAAGGACTATAGATCGGAAGAGCGTC
>JAUCMS010000025.1:9384516-9401730 GCA_032357445.1 Enteromius radiatus | reverse complement strand
ATATATATTATTTCTATATCAAATTGAAGCTGGAAAACTGGAAGTGTTTGATAATATTTTGACCAATTTATTCAGTTTTATCTGCTCTTTACCCTTTAGATCAGGGGTGGGGCTCTCACAGGAACGGTGAAAACATCTTTTAAGTATTTCCTACCAAAATCACAAATTAAACATATAAACTGAATCACAACAAAAGAAAAATCACTGCATTCTCTGCAAACTGTTTATTCTGGAACATAGAGCACACTTTACTGAGGAATTATATATATATAACTGTATAACCATTGATTTTGCATATTAATAATAAGCTTAAAAATAATTGGCCCAGTCTCAATTATTAATTGAATGAACTACTTACATCTTTTCTGAAAGAAACTGCAAATATAACAAAAAAATGGAATTGCAATTCAGTCCCCAGTATGCTTTTTAAGCCAGGCAACGTCTTTTTCACACAGGTATACATTTGTGATCATTGTAATTTCTACGGTACGCATATTTCTTCCCGCACTTCTGGCACGTGTAGGGCTTGACACCAGTATGGATTTGCATATGTGCCTTCACATGGCTGAGCTGCACAAACTTTTTCCCACACACCTCACAGCTGAACGGCCTCTCGCCGGTGTGTATCCGCTCGTGTCTCCTTAAGTTTCCAGACAAGCGAAAGCACATTCCGCACGTTTCACATTTGTGTGGCTTTTCGCCGGAGTGAATGCGCATATGGAGTCTCAGACTATGAGGAAGCCCGAACTGGCTTCCGCAAACAGAACATCTGTACGGTTTGTCTTTGGTGTGAACAACCTCGTGCATTTTCAAACCGAACTTCTGGGTAAAGGTCTTATCGCAGATGTCACACTTGTACGGCGTCACCCCCGAATGAAGCTTCTCATGTTCCTTCAGCGAATACAAGCTGCTATAGCTTTTGCCACAGACTTTACACATGTACGGATCCTTTTCCGAATGAAGTCTCTGATGTATTCGGAGCATTGCGGTCGAACTGTAGCACTTTCCGCATTCATCACACGGGAAAGACTTCCCATCTTTAGATTTGCCATTCAGATCGGCTGCATCGCTATGTGTGAGTAAGTGTTTCTGCAGGGCATAGTTAAAAACAAAGCCCTTCCCACATATTTCACACATAAACGACTTCAGAGCTCCATGTATTCCCATATGCCTCTTCAGAGACTTGCTCTGATAAAACTGCTTGGAACAGATTTCACAGGAATGCCGTTTCACACCGCTGTGCACGAGGAGATGCCTTCTGAGATTTGTAATGTGGCCAAACTTCTGCCCACATTTGTTACATATATGGGGTTTCTCTCCTGTGTGCACGAGCTGGTGCATGTTCATTTTCTTCTCAGTTTTGAACGTCTTGTCACAGAGGCTGCATTTCCACGGCCTGTCGTTGGAATGAGTGAGCAGATGGCAAGCGAGGTTGCTTGAGTGTGTGAAGTGCTTCCCGCAGACCTCACAGCTGTATGGTTTTTCACCTGTATGGATCCTCTGGTGTGCCAGCAGACTTCCCTTTACGGTGAAGCTGTGTCCACAGGTGGAACACAGAAAGGGCTTGACTTCCAGGTGGACACGTTCGTGCATCTTGAGATTCGCGAAGGCTTTGCCGCATGTTTTACAGATCCCTTTCTTCTCTGTGTGATTCAGTACGTGTTTCCTTAATCCTTTTAAGTATTTAAACTTTTTCCCACACTGCTCGCAACAGTGAGGCCCTTTTAAATGTCCACATTTGTGCTGATCTAGTGAGCGTCTAAAGAAATATTTCTTTCCGCACTCTTTACAGTCATATGGTTTTGGTTTCTCGGTTTTAGTGCTTGTTTGCTCCGCTTGTGTGTTTACTTCAGTTGGCTGGTCCACAACAGAGGCGATGGTACTGTATTCAACTGCAAAACATGAACAGGTTCCAGTTATTGAAAGCTGCTTTTAAAAATCCTAAAAATAATTTATAAAAAAAAAGGACAATCCATTGATCAAAAGTCATAGTAAAGACATTTATAATATAACAAAATATATATTTTTTATTTTATTAGAAATGAATTTATTCATCAAAGATCAAATAATTCTAAAAAATAATAAGCAGCTCAACTGTTGTCAGCGTTGACCATAATAAGAAGTTCATATTAAATCAGCATATTAAAATGATTCCTGAAGGATCATCATCAAATGCTTCAACATACTGAAGTACAGTCTGACTGAGTAAAAGCTGGGCAGCACATACCTATAAAAAACGCTTGCACTGGATTCTCTTGTCCATTACTTGACGACTCAGGACAAAATCCAGAAACTTCACCCTCCTTTGCATGCTGAGAGAAAAAAATAAAATAAGTAAAAACACTGATGTAAGCATTTTAGCAAACAACATAGTCTTACTGTATATCATTTCAATAATGAACTCACCTCCTGGCCTGTAACTGAATCTTGTGGTTGAACAGTTTCTTCAGGTAACGCAGTGGGCAGTTTCAGTCTCTCCAGAGACACTGATGGAGCTACAGTTGCAGAATCTGAAAGGAGAATTAAATTACTACAGTTAAGAATACAGTGAATTAAATGTTCTTACCAAATATGTCAACAACATATATGCAGGATGTCTTACCAAGCACATCTCTGTCAACTTGACAGTTTGCTCTTTCAGGATTCTTTGCATGCTCCTTCACCAACTCTTTAAAACTTATTACATCATCATGGTAACTTTTAAAACCCTGCAACTGATTTGGCTTAAGAGCAAAGCAATAACTGAAGACTTTGCATATTTTTTGAACAGCCACCTTGATGAAAGTCTCCATCACAGCTGTGAGCTTTGCCTGCAACAGAGAATAACTACTGATTAATTCATCTCGACTTCTTTAAGAATGTTCAGTTTTGCATTCATGTTTGACAAGCAGGATGAAAATCAACATTTCAATTTAAGATTGAAATAGAATTACTTATTACATTGATAAATAGAAAAAGCATTGATTAAACACAACATGAAAAACTTCAGGTACAGACTGTCTAATTAACCTTAACTTGTTGATAAATAGCATACAAAATATCTGCAAAATGAAAATAAACGTACCAGTCTGCGTTGTTTCTCATTCATGTCCAATATCGCATCTCTGTCACTACTAATTTCAGTATGAGATGGGCATTCACATTCAAAAACTTTCTGAATCTCGTCTAGGACGGTTTCTATCAAAAGCGTCATTATAGACATAGTCTGTTTGTGAAATAAATCATACTCCTCCATTGTGCTCATTCAGTAAGTGTAATTTCTGATTTATAAAGTGAGTGAATCAACTAAGAAAACAAACGATACCGCTTTTACTGCTTTAACTTCCGTTTCTGCAACACTACGTCTTCAAAATAAAAGTTTATTTGATAGTATGCAATTATCACTGTTACGGTGTTCATTCATTGTGACTTTTATTTTGAAATTCAAAATGCCGCACTTTACGGAAGTCACACTAAACCGGGAACAGTCGTGAATGACATTAGTCCAAATTCAGGATTTATTCTTTTGCAATCATGAATTAGAAATAACTTTAACTAGATCAGCACTAATTAACCTGGATCATCTTACAAAATGTCGGAAAAGACAGACCTACAGGTATGTTGTCATTCATCTGCTAACGTTACTTAAAATTGGAGAGCAATTTTGAGAGAGTTATCAAAACCACATTTAACTCTAATTTAACCTTTTTTTTTATTATTTTACAAAACTCCTAAACCATAAAGTGCAGCTCCGTTAGTTATGCAATTATGGTATAATTTCTAAAGATGTTTTGGTTTAGGTCTGTTGGTTACTTCTGAACCATGCGAAGTTACTTCTAAACCACCTTTAACGTTACCCAAAACGTTTTAGTGTAATACTGTCGAATATGAAATCTCTCTAAATGAACTGTGTTCTTTACTCCTCCCTTGTGTGTAACGGACACAGTGAATAGGCATTATTGTCTTATCTACTGAAGCCAGGACACTGGGGCGTAGTGCCTCCTTCATCAGTCTGTCCTGCTTCATATTCTCTATAACGTTACATTGTTTTCTCTTTCTCTGAAGACTCCAGTTAATTTCACTACAATGGCAGATGGACCTTATAAATACATTAGGGTCAGAACATGATCCAAATTAACATGTTAGTCTGTGATATTCGTGTTGGTACTGATTTTTGCTCATAATTCTTCTTTTAAAGGATGCTGATGGCAAAGTCAGCAGGGTGATCCGCGTTGGCACCAGAAAAAGCCAGGTAAATTATCTTGGTAAATTGTACTTTTATTGTGCATGGTCTGTTTTATTTCATATATATTCATTTCAAATGCATCCTATGTGAAAAAATAATAATTATTATTAATATTAATATTTATATATTTCCAGTCTTCACTCTCAGTCTGTCACATGGTTTTTCAAAAATCATTCTAATATGCTGATACTCAAGAAATATTTCTTGTTGTTATCAAGCTTGAAAAGTTATGCTGCTTTTGTTTTTGTTTTTTGTTCTGGAAATTGTGTAACATTTTTTTCAAGTTTCTTTGACAATAAAAAAAAAAAAACACAATTATTTTAAAAACAGAAATCTTTTGTGTTATAGATGTCTTTATTGATACTTTTAATCCATTTAAAAGATCCTCGCTGAATTAAAGTATTTATTTCCTATAAAAATGTTATGACTATTACTGTTTTCAAACTGTTAAACTGTAGTGTACATACAAATTAGACAATTTGAAATATTGCTAAAATATCTAACCCCTTTCATCACCTGATGAATTCGAGAAATTTAAATGTATACGTTTCAGTTATTATGACTGCTTGTCGTCAGAATAATTAATTTGTTTAAATTACTAATGTGTCTTAATTGTGTTCTGAAGTTTTTACTTTTACTTTCCATTTGATAATGTCTGTTATTCTGCCTTATAGTCACTAATAATACAAGTGTTGCATAGGCAAATGTAGGTTTGTAAGTTTGATTGGGTGTGCCAGTTGTGGTGATGGCTTTGATAAGATTTTTGTCTTTGTTAGGGTGGGTACTTTATTATTTTCCTTAGTTTAAGTAAAGAAACCAGTTACAGCCTTCAGCAAGAAGATTAGCCTTAAAATACCTTCATATTTTGTGGCAAATTAAATATTGTTGGACTTTTTTCTTGTTTTCAGCTGGCTCGAATTCAGACTGACAGTGTTGTAGAGAAACTCAAGGAGTTACACTCTGATGTTCATTTTGAAATCGGTAAGAGATTATTGCTAAATATTCAAAAGAGTTGGTGGTTATTTTTTTATTGAGTTTAGCATGTATGATATAGTCAATATTCACCCTCCTTAAATTGATTTCCACTTTAATCTTTTTATTTTGTTTCAGTGGCTATGTCAACAACAGGAGATAAAATACTTGACACAGCTTTATCCAAAGTAAGTCCACATTAAAGTATAATAATTGATTATTCAATAAAATTATACTGATGTTATAATTAATTAGTTTAGTAAATATTACTATATATATTGTGTTAAAGATTGGTGAAAAGAGTCTCTTCACAAAGGAACTGGAAAATGCTTTGGAAAAAAATGAGTGAGTCCATCCTTCATTACTTCTTTATGTCATTCATGTATGCTTGCACTGTGTACCGATTTGTTCATTGGTGCAGTTGATGTTTCAGGGGTTTGTACTGCTACAATGGTGCTTATGTTTCAGTGTGAGTAATGCTGTTGATATATTTATGTCTCTATAGGGTGGACCTGGTTGTGCACTCTTTGAAAGACTTGCCAACTGTTCTTCCAGTGGGCTTCACTATAGGATCTGTGCTGAAGTAAGGAATCACAATGGTGTCTCTGTTTGTACTTGAAGTGCTTATATGTCCCACCACATCTGAAGAGACTTTTATCTTAAAAGTAGCCGACATGTTAGAGACGAACGTCAACCTAAAAGTCAATAAACAATTATTAAAGTGCCTGGAAAAACTGATATAGGCCATTGCTCTTTGCAAATCCTTTTTAATGTATGGTCAACATTTTGATTAACATCTCCTTCTCTTCAAAGGCGAGAAAACCCCCATGATGCTGTTGTCTTGCACCCCAAACATAAAGGCAAACGTCTAGACTCTCTAGCCAACAAGAGGTAAAAACAGTGGCCAATGCACCAAACTATATATTTTTAAAAATATATATTAAAGTACACTAGCATTTAAAAGTTAGACATTTTATTTGTGGTTTTTGAAGTAAATATTTGCAGGATATGTGTGTTCTTGAATAATAAATGATATGTTTTTTTATTTGAAGTGTTGTAGGTACCAGTTCTCTTCGGCGGGCTGCACAGCTAAAGAAGAGATTTCCTCATCTGGAGTTTAAAGACATTGTATCTTTCAGTGCACTGCCACATTTTTAAAAAACTTTTCCTGTTATTGTATGTGATAACAAGTAAAAAATCATTTTAGTGTATTAACAAGCACTTGATGTTTTGTGCAAGGTTATACCTTAACAGTTGTGTTTCAGAGAGGTAATCTCAACACTCGTCTAAAGAAACTAGATGAAAAAGATGACTTTTCAGCCATTATTTTAGCTACAGCTGGTCTTCGGAGAATGGGCTGGGAGAATCGCATCAGCCAGGTGCCTCTATCATACTTTAATGAACCTAAAATGGAAATACTGTACAATAAAAAATATTGCATCTTTTAATTGAGAAGCATTTCTATAATGGATATTGACCTTGGTTGTTATCATCTTTCTCCAGATCCTTGGGCCTGATGACTGCATGTATGCAGTTGGACAGGTGGGTAACATTCAGTGTTGTTTTTGTCCTGATCTTCTGCACCGCAATGAGTGCTTTTATACCATCACACCAAACCTTACATGCTGCTTTTACTGTCTTGGTAAAGGGCGCTCTGGCAGTCGAGGTGAGAGCTCGAGACCAAGACATCCTGGAAATGGTTTCGGTATTAAATGACTCGGACACCGTGTTGAGATGTATTGCAGAAAGAGCCTTCCTCAAACACCTGGTAGGCATCCAGCTGTTTTTGGATCAATAGTGTGATTATATTTTTGTTTTCATATTTAAAAGTATTTCATTATTAATTAAAAAATACACTGTATTTCAGCAGTTTGGTGTCAGTAAGATTTGTAGTGTTTTTGAAAGAAGTTCTCTTATGCTAACAAAGACTGCATTTCTTGGTTAAAAAATACAGTTAAAACAGTAATATTGTGAAATATTATTGCATTTTAAAATAAATGTTTTTGTTTGTATTATATTTTAAAGTGTAATTTATACTACCACTCAGGCTTCAAAATTATTAATCGTCATTAATAACATTCAGAATAAAAGTTTATGTATACATACTATATGTGTTTACTGTGTATATTTATTATGTATATTGTATATTAAAGAAAAAAATAATATTTAATAGAAAAATATTTATTAAAATATATACATTTAGTGTATTTAAAAAAAACAAATTGACGAAAACAGTGTGCTTAATCTGTGACTGTATTTTTTTTTTTTTCAGGACTTAAATTACATTTTATTTTAATAATGTATACAAAATTCTTAGTTAGGTTACATTTTTAAAGGTACAGTGACAATAAATTATAGTTTACAAATTACATTAAGTAATTTAAATAAGACATTTTCTGACAAATGGTGTAAACATGTTTTAAAACCAACAAGAATGTAAAGAATATATGTGTGAGAACTTGTTTTAAACTCTTTTTTTTTTTAATAGGAAGGGGGATGCAGTGTTCCAGTTGCTGTTTACACTGAAGTTAAGAATTCACAGGTACTTAAGAGCTTCATGCTGTTTTTCTAGAAAATCTGAAAGACAGATCTGAATAACTGTGCGATCGTTTTACAGCTGTACCTGACTGGGGCGGTGTATAGCCTCGATGGTTCAGACAGTCTGAAGGAGACCATGCAGACAAGCATCAGCTCTGACAATCAGGTTGTTCTTTCATAACAATATTCCAATATTCTGAATCCTTCTTTAAATTTTACACTGATGTGAGCATCTATGACCTTATTATTAGCAGGTTGAGGAGAAAGTTGACGAGAAGGTCCAGCGTGTGGGCATCACTGCTTTAAAGGTGTCAGAAGCAGCTCAGGACGCTGCAGTGAAGTTAGGAGTGGACCTTGGAAATCTGCTGCTCAGCAAAGGAGCCAAAGAGATACTGACTGTAGCCAGACAGCTGAATGATGCACTATAGGTGTAGCAGTCCTTATCTGTAGCTGAAGACCAACCACCCCCATCCAGAAGTATTTTTTATAAATTTCAGTGTCAACAAGTGGTGTTTATGTCATTCAACGGCCTTTATATTTTGTGTGTTATAAAGATATTGATTAGTTTTTCACAGAAAATGTTTCTTTATATTTACAGACGTTTAATGAAGGTCAGTATGCAGTTACTACTTAAAACAGTATAATGCATAATAATGATGCCAAAATAATGATTCCACTATTCACAGAAGTATAACAGAGATATTGACAAACATCAACATTACAGAAGAGAGCTAATAGATAGAAATGACTTTTGCTCTCATTTTAAGCCATGAATCATCACGCAATCATGCCTTTTAAGATGGTGTGTGTTGTATCTAAACACATGCTAATTTGAAACTTGAATTATTCTGGGGTGTACATGTTCTGAAGCTGCTTGAAATATCATATCTATATTGTACCTTCACTGAAGATGTAGAGAATAACCTGTGAACCACTACAAAACAAGTCAGCTGTTTTTGTCCCATAGATTTAGGGTTTGATAGTACAATGTGTTTTCATTCCATCTCAGATATTTGCCACTAGTATATTTTATGCATTTGTTAAATGTTGTCATTGAACCCTTTAAATTGCTTCTAACACCAGTGCCTGGAAATTCAATATATCACCTCTCAAATCTTTGTGTTACAAGCTGATAAAGATGTGAAAGTCCTTGCTTTATTTATTTAGCTAAATGTCTTTGCCAGATGTCCTATTGTGCCTGTATTTGTATGATGAAAAATTACTAATTTGATTCAATATTATTTTGCTGTGAATACTTTTTTTGTCGTTTAGTGCCACAGCTTAACTCATACCATGTTGAATCAATGTGAGCATATGCAACTTTCTTAGAATGTACTGAAATGATTGAATTCTATAAAAAACATTAATTCCATCATTTTAGTTTCACAGTCAGAGGTGTACTTGTACACAGTATAACTTAAAGGAATAGTTAACCCAAAAATTAAAATTCTCTCATCATTTACTCACCCTCTGTCGAGCACAAAGAAAGTTTGTAACCTTGCTGTTTTGGGTCAACACTGACTTCTATCGTATTTTTTTCCCCTACTATGGAAGTCAAAAGTGACCCAAAACAGGTTTGGAATTACGTGTGTGAAAAATTTTTGGGTGAACTATTCCTTTAATAGCATTGCAATTGTCATTACTTTGAAGTAAGGCATCTACGTCTACATAAAACAACACATTTTGTAAGTCTGGAGGTTTTAAGCAGAGTTATTTGGTTATGTACAAATAAATAAAGCAGCATAGATTCAATCATGTGGTTTTGACTTTTTCTTTTATACAAACTGCACCTAGACAATAATGACCACTAGGTGTCACTAATTTTTTAAATAAGCTTTACTCAAGCCCTTACATGGGATGGTTGAAGGTATTATATAAGTAAATCATTATTACATTATTAGACAAGGTAGGTTGATAGAGTTTGGCATTGTACCTTGCTTGTGTGTAGAGAAAACAAGAGTTAAGGTGAAGAGAAGAAGGGTTAATCAACAAGAAATTAGTATGTAGATT
This sequence comes from Enteromius radiatus, assembly GCA_032357445.1. Lineage (NCBI taxonomy): Eukaryota > Metazoa > Chordata > Actinopteri > Cypriniformes > Cyprinidae > Enteromius > Enteromius radiatus. The sequence continues at coordinate 9,391,985 of JAUCMS010000025.1, read as the reverse complement.
TAATAATGGACTTGATTGAAATCAGAAAATATCAAAGAATATAAAGATGTTTTAAAAGAACTTGAGGAGATTCAGTGACTGAACAGGAATACAATACAGATTAAATAAGTATGCACAAGCCTACTACATATCTTATTTTAAGGTTCAGCTGTAAACTGTGTTTGAACGGGGGAATTTTGGATTACTTTTCATTGTTTATTAAAGCAAGTTTGAGATTATAGTCTGTATTTATCATTATATATTTTGTTCTTGCACCTGGCAACCCTGCTCTGAACTATTAACAAAAATACATTAGATTTATTATCAGTTTTAGAATGCATACTTTTCAAGTATGTATTCCACGCACCAGGTGACATTTAGACAGTGAAGGACTATTGGATGTCAAGCTTAGACTCGTCCAAAGATGTGTTGAACTCGCTTTATTAGCGTGTGGCTTCAACCAGTTGTGACAGGTTGCCACTGCGTCCAGTCAATTTCACAGAAAATTAACACCAGTGTCCACAAAGGTCTATAATCTTATTCCTGCTTTAATAAACAAACATGCATTTCACGAACATAGTTGTCCGGCACAAACATTGTTGTGCTGATTTTTATTTTTAAATACATAAAACATAATTGAAGCATTTAATAAATCCTAAACTAATACAATAAATACCACAATCATGCAACAAATATCAAAAGCAGATAAGTAAAATAATTTTTTGTTTTGGTAGGAGTGCACGTGACGTGACGTGCAGGTCTTCTTCGGAGCATCATCGATGGTCTGGCTTCTCTTCCATCCATCCCAGGTTTTGCGTCACACCTCGCCACGAAACTCTCCTTCAGGACTCTTTCATTCAGTTCTGTACAGGATTACCAGTGGCACAGGACCTGTTTCTGCTACTTATTATAAAGAGAAAAGTGACCTACATTTCAACACTTATACACTTCCCATTGAGTGTGAGCCTGGGTAAGTGATTTCTAGAATTTGCTTTCAGCAGTAGCGTATTTTTATTTTTTTAACAGTACTTGTCTTATCAACCATGACTGCCTTATGAAAACAGCATAACTTCTAAAATATATTTTATTTTATTTTTATGATATTATATTTTAATCATATTTAATCATATTACCATACTATGCTATTATACTAGTATCTTAAGAAGTTTTAATATCTTAAATAAGTCTTCTTTATTATTTAATTATTATTTAATACAAGTAATGGTGTAATATCATACCACACATTTTGAATTTTTAAATGTGCTCTGTAAATGTATGTGCCTGCTATTAAGAGATAAAATTACCAGTTCTTGTGGATTAGCCTTCAAACACAGCATAAAGACCATAAAGCCAAATCTCTTGATTCTTTATATTGGCCTGGTAAAGGTTTTTAAATACTTTAGGGCTCATATAATACAAAAATCAGAGGAGTAGTGATAATGTGTACTACACGTGTCTATAAAAAATCATTATAATACTGGTTATAATACATTCCAGCAAGATTTCCATTTCCCGCACGGCACAATCTATTAATTCTCATGTGAACACTGGAGCGATCCCCTCCTAGCTAGTTTTCTCTGTGGGCCTGAGCCAGTGATGACTGTCTCTGACCTGGCTACTCACGTTCTCTGATTTCGCTCTTCCTTTTGGCTCCAAACTCCAGGGATTTACATCTAGCTAGTCAATTCAATGTGTCAGCACAATGCGGTCCCTCTGAGGAAACCAAATCCCAGCCTTTTAGCAGAGCTCCAAATTCTAAGCCAGATCAATTTGACAGAGCAGTGGCCTCTCCTGAATGAGCAGACAGTGTAAAGAGGTTTGCATTTCAAGGGGAAAGTATAGGAAGATGCTCCCATTGGAGATTTCCCATTTTGAATAGTGATGTACAGTATAATGACTAGCATTTCTTTAACGGAAGACAGTGAAATTAGATGTAAAATGTAACTGTGCAGTTTATCACATGGATCAGGATGTTCTGTACTTTTATTTTGATACATTGTAAAATAGAATCTTGCAGTAATGGCTGTTGAAAATTCAACTTTGCCTTACAGGAATACATTATTTTAAAATACATTATAATAGAAAACAAAATTGTAATAATATTTCACGATAATACTGTTTTTACTGTATTTCTGATAAATACATGAAGCCTTGGTATAATAAGAGACATATTTTAATAACATTACAAACTTATGATTTTTTTTTCTCTCTTTAGACTTTTGGAATGGCAGTGAAGGAATCTGATCTTGGGTCAGTTAGTATTTCTATGGAGGAAAGCCTGTGTAATGGAGGAACACAGCCACAGGAAGCACCACTGCTAACCCATCTCAAAAAGGTAGAGAACCACATCACAGAAGCACAGCGCTTCTCTCACCTTCCCAAACGCACTACTGTGGACTTGGAGTTCAGCGACCTGTCCTACACCATCAGAGAAGGGCCGTGGTGGAGGAAACAAGGTCAGGAAATCATATTTTACACATTTTGATCCAGGTAACCATGAGTAATCTGTCGAATTTATTGAACTCGCTGGTCCTAAATGCTGCGTGGCTTGTAGTTTTGAGCTCATTCATTTGAAACGGACCTTAAGGATGGGTCTTTATAAAACATTATCATAATCATAAGACACCATCGTCAGAAGTGTCAAACAGAAAAGAAAAAGAAGGTTATAATATGTGCTACTGTTCTTTTTTAATTATATAGTCACTAAAGCCATCAAATAATTTATTTGTGTTTTTAAAAGACAATTTCATATTTATAAAACATTATAAAAATATTAATATTTATACATTTATAAAAAATATATATATAAAATGCATAAATAAATTACAAATACACAAATATATATGTATTTTTTATAAATAAACAAAATACAAATAAATAGATTATTATTGGTTATGAGACACTTTGAAACCATTTACATTAAAATATTATTCTGTGAAAGTTAAAAAACCAGACACAGTTGATCAATAATGCATCTGTCAGAACTCAAGGGAGAGATAAAGCAGAGGAGGAAATGACAGAATAAAGGAAAAAAGATAAAAATAGAGAAAATTGACAACTCAGAGGTTCTCTATGAATAATTGTGTAGAAATTAACTCAACACAACTCAGAATTTTAGATCAGCTCACAATAGCAGAGAAATCCAATCATAGAAAGAGTCTGAATAATGTGTACAGTGTTAATAATAGACTATTTATCTTTTGGCTGTACAAGTCAAATAGGAAATTAAAACAGCAATTTTAATTTAGCAGCTTAGCATCCACTAATTAGATTAAAATCACATTAGAACGAGTACCAAGACTAATGAAGGCCTTTTTGGTTTCCTGTCAGAACTTTAGATCTATTGATTTGCAGGTAACGGTATCTCATACCAATCACTTCTGTATTTATCTGATGAAGCTGACTCATGCACTGTCTAGTCATGCACTGTCTGGCCTGAAGGTAGCAGATGGTTCTTTACTCTTGTGATTTATTGCTGAAAGCATACCCGTGTGGAAGTTTCCACTCTTTTACAGCCTTCAGATGCCAACGTGACTTTTATTTTTGCAGAGGCATCACTACAAGTAGTTTAATTTACATGAGATCTAACATCACTGGGGAGAACGAAAGTTTCAATTAGAAAACATCCTAATGCTTGTGCTTTTTCATGCTGACTACATTTATGCACTATGATGATCAGATACAGAATGGAATATATTTGCAAAAACGTGAAATAAAGTGATAAATGCTATTTGCACTCATCATGTCCCTTTCATTTGTGAAAAGTACCACCAAAGATTATAATATGGCAGTCATTGAATGACTTCTAAACATTCAGGGCCAGTTTCCCGAACAGGGTTTAAGACTAGTCCTAGATTAGAATAAATGTTAAGAGCTGTCTAAACTGGAAAAGGCTTGCACTGAGATATCTTAAAATACATCATTGCCATTGTTTGGTCTTAAAATGCTTACAGATAATGCATTTTTGTAAGACATGTTTCTAAAAATTCTTAAATGTCCTAAATTAGCAAAAGTCCTGGCTTAATCTAATTCCTATCCGGGAAACCGGCCCTCAGTGGACATGTATGGGAATAAAGTCAAAGGGTAAAGGAGAAGGCTTTCCTGTGATCTGATTGTGAGAACAGAACGTTTGGGCTAATAGGCTGATAATTAGGGTGCCTTGCTTTGAAATACTGTAAGTCAGATTTTGTCCTTTTTTTCTTTTTAGAAATACTATATCAGCGACTCCTAAAAATGGCATACCTTTTTTTTAATGAGATCTTTCAGTCTCATGCAGTGGGTGAAAGCCATTGTGGTGGACTCACAGAAAGGTCAATGAGCAGACTTGTCCAGAATGGTTTAATTAGCCACTGTACTCTCATCCCCTTTATCACTTACTTTCTCACATTTTTTAGCTTTGGGGAATTATGTAGTACAGTCATGAGGTTCATGGATTAAACCATACTTCATATTTGAAGGGATTAACTGCAAGTGGGCCGTTTTGTTCCAAAGGAGAACCATATGACGCTAAGCATATATTTTTTGTTCTTCCAGGTTATAAGGCTTTACTCAAGTGTCTATCAGGGAAGTTTTGCAGTCGGGAGCTCATTGGCATTATGGGCCCCTCTGGGGCTGGAAAATCCACTTTGATGAACATCCTGGCGGGATACAGGTGAGGGTACAGTAGGTGCAAATGTGAAAATGTTCAAATTTTTATTAAATCTTGAAAGCTTCCATGTCTATCTACTGCTAGTTGTCGGTATTGGGGAGTAACTAGTTACAGTTATTGAAAAAAAAGTCAAATTAAATCACAGTTACAGTTTTCACACACACTTACATACAGATTTAACTGATTTCTTTCATACATTGCATTCACTGCAATGTTTCAGAAGTGTAGGACATATATTAGTACACATACTTATTCAATAACTGTTTTATTTCCTGTTTTTTTCCCCCCACAGGCACTGTTAGATGCCATTGTTTCCTGTCATAGCAATGCAAAGATTCAAATTCAAAAACAGTATCATAGCTATTAAATGCTTTCTTTTTATGATTTGAAATCTGTAGTTAACCTCAGAATGTTATCAAAGTAAGAAGAGACGCTAAAGCCTGTTTTTTGGGGATGGCTGAGCTTTAAAATGAAATTAGTATCATCTTAATTCAAGTGATAAATGATCTTGAAAGTCTGACAATAATCAGTGTTTAGTGGTAGTTAAACTAGTTATTACGTTTTAAATATCCCAACACTGCTGGTTGTCTTGTGTGTTACAGGAAAACAGGAATGACTGGACAGATCCTGGTAAATGGAAAACTCAGAGACCCCCGAACCTTTCGTAAAATGTCCTGTTACATTATGCAAGAGGACAAATTGCTGCCCCACTTGACTGTTCAAGAAGCAATGATGGTGAGTCTTAAGGGTGAGTGGTGTAGTAAAGGATGCCCCCTACTGCTGGTTTGGTGCTAATACCCAATATAACTGAATATAACTGAATGTTTTCTAGGTATCAGCCAATCTGAAGCTCAATGAAGACACAGAGGTGAAAAAGGAGCTGGTAGGTAAAGCTCATCACCTTATGATCAACTTACCTCAAATGTTTCCCTCGGAAATTTCACCTCTTTTCTATGTATTTATGTTGACATGCAGATAAAAGAAATTCTGACAGCCCTGGGACTGCATGAGTGTGTCCACACTCGAACTGTGTGTCTCTCTGGGGGTCAGTGTAAGCGTTTGGCTATTGCCCTTGAGCTAGTAAACAACCCCCCAGTCATGTTTTTTGATGAGCCCACCAGGTAATAAAAGGTCATTGTATTGAATCAGCATTATTTAGATGCTTGTAGCATTAACAGATACTGATTATTTTTGGCAGTGGTTTGGATAGCGCTTCCTGTTTCCAGGTAGTGTCATTGATGAAGTCTCTGGCACAAGGAGGGCGAACTATCATTTGCACTATTCACCAGCCCAGTGCCAAACTATTCGAGATGTTCGATAAGGTATGTGCATGTGCAAATCTTTTTGTAATTCTTCAGATCATGCCACTCATCATTTCGTTCCTTCTGGATCTCCTTCAACAGCTGTATATTCTAAGCCAAGGCCAGTGCATATACAAAGGAAGTGTCCCATACCTCATTCCTTATTTGAGAGGACTGGGTCTCCACTGTCCCACATACCACAATCCTGCAGATTTCAGTAAGTTTTATTTGAATGCGTTTCAAATAAATGCTGTTCTTTTAAACATTTTGTACTTAGGCTTCTTAATATATATATACATATATATATTATATACCATGCATCATACATTTCCACTCTGTTTTGTGTTTAGTCATTGAAGTAGCATCAGGAGAGTACGGGGACTTGAACCCAGTGTTGTTTGAGGCTGTTCAGGGTGGCATGTGTGCATTGGAGCAAAAATGCAACTGTATCGACAAAACCACTGTAACCCCATGCACTGCAAAATGTGTCAAAGTGAGTGATGCAAGTGGATAACATCTGTAATGCTTACTTGCACAAATTGCGGTCAGGATGTTTGCTAGACTAACTGATCAACTGTGCTCTTTCAGCTCAAAATATAGTGATATGATGTGACTGTCTTCTTAATTCATGTTTTGATGAGAGTTGACTGCCTAAGACATGATTATATAAAAGATTCTTACAAGTCTGTACTTGGCACAAGAGTACATGCAGTGTCTCTGACACCTGCTTTAAATAGTAAAGGCTGTCTAGGGCAGATGGTTCATGCTTTAATATAATCTTTTATATTTATTTAATTTTTCTAATGACTCACTTCGCTTTCCTACATTTGCTTTAACAGGATCCAGGCTACGTTGAGAGCCATACTTTTGCAACAAGCTCACTGACTCAGTTCTGCATACTCTTCAAGAGAACATTTATTGCAATATGCAGAGACCAGGTACACTGTTATCTCGTTTACTCATCTGGTATCTCAGCCATAAACTTTCTTAATTAAGTTTTGTTTGCAAAATGACACAATACTGGTTTAAGAAGGCAAATAACACAGAAACTATACTATTGAAGCCCATTTTTGACACTTGATTAAACAATAAAAAAGGTAATTGTGACTTTTATCTTGCAATTATGACATTTCTTGCAATTACACGTTTATGTCACACAATTCTGAAAATTTTTTTTTTGCAATTTTTGGAAAAGAATTTTGTGAGATGTAAACTCAAAATTGTGAGAAAAAAATCAGAATTGTGAGAATATCTGGAAAACCCCCCCAGCAATTACCTTTATTCAGTGGCAGAAATGGGTGTTCATACTTCATCAACACTGAAACCGAAGAAAATGTTTGCTGAATATTGATTGATCTAATATAAATTTTTACTTTGCAAAATAATAATGCTAAAAATGGAAATAAATAGTAATTAACATATTTTTTTCTCTGTATATATACAGGTCCTTCTCAAATTTCCTTCTCATTATTTTCTGTAATGTACTGATAAACATTAGACTTTCATATATTTTAGATTCATTACACACAACTGAAGTAGTT
>JAUCMS010000025.1:9370586-9384416 GCA_032357445.1 Enteromius radiatus | reverse complement strand
AATGTTTATCAGTACATTACAGAAAATAATGAACTTTATCACAATATGCTAATTTTTTGAGAAGGACCTGTATATATTTACATTTACATTACATTACATTTTTGTGCAAGTTTTTATCATTTAATTGTTAATCACTTTATATAATTATATTTTAATATAATTTTTCCCATTGTTTTTCTCACCCATTGAAATAGATTGATTCATCATATTTGGGGGCATACTTGCCATCAAAAAAGATCAAATTTAAATTAATTTACACAATTTAAAATGCTCATTAGAAAATGTAAAAACAACAAATTAATTTGGGTTCTACTTTTACAGACTAGTTTAAAATGCTTCCTGTTTTTCACTCTAGGTTTTGACACATCTGCGGCTAATGTCACACATCTCCATTGGAGTACTGATAGGCCTGCTGTACCTCAATATTGGCAACGACGCCAGCAAAGTCTTCAACAACACTGGTTTCCTCTTCTTCTCAATGCTGTTTCTCATGTTTGGAGCACTGATGCCTACAGTTCTTACCTGTAAGTTAATTAAGAGGCATGAATGCAGCAGTCATGTCACAGTTGTTGGTCTAAAGCCATGTTCTACTTTCATTCAGAGGAAGTGAAAGTGGTTTTTCAGAGTCATAGATTCGCTGTCCTGTTTCAGTTCCCCTAGAGATGGCTGTGTTTTTGAGGGAACATCTAAACTACTGGTACAGCTTGAAGGCTTACTATCTGGCTAAGACAATGGCTGACATTCCATTCCAGGTGGGTGCCTGGCTGCCTAAGCCTTACTGACTCGAGGTTATGCATGATTATGCATGCTGAGCGTATGTGGACAATGTTGAAGGTTTAATATAGTGGACCTGTGACTAGGAAAATCAAGGACTTCTATAATTCCTGTATTTTATATCCGCTCTTTGTCCACTTTTCCTTTAGGTCCTTTGTCCCATCATGTACTGCAGTATTGTGTACTGGATGACTGAACAGCCTCCAGAGGCAAGCCGATACTTGCTGTTTTTGGCTCTGTCAATCTGTACTGCCTTAGTAGCCCAATCTCTTGGACTTCTAGTCGGTGCTGCCTCCACATCTCTTCAGGTACATGTTATAGCTATTAAAGAGCTCTAGACTGCAACTAAAACATTTACATTTAATATAAAATCTTTCTTCACAGGTGGCCACTTTTGTTGGTCCGGTTACAGCCATTCCGGTGCTACTATTCTCGGGGTTCTTTGTGAACTTTGACACCATTCCAGAATACCTACAATGGAGTTCCTACGTGTCCTATGTCCGGTATGCTATTTATATCTTAATATGTACTTTTACTAGGCAAATATCACATTTCATGTTTGCTTGATCGTGTTTCTGACAGGTATGGGTTTGAGGGGGTGATTTTGTCCATTTATGGGATGAACCGAACCGAGCTTGAATGTCCGGGGAGGATTTGCAAGTTTCAAAAACCTGAAGAAGTACTGCAGTTATTAGATGTAGAAGATGCCAAGCTTTACATGGACTTCATCGTATTGGGGATTTTCTTCTTCATCCTGCGATTCGCCACATACTTGGTTCTTCGGTACAAAATAAAGTCAGAACGATAATATTCAAGTCATAGCCTTGAATGGGCTGCAGCTCTCATGGCCTGTTTTCAGGCTACATGTATACACTATCATTTCCAAAGGTGTCATTATCTGCTCAGGAAGGTCAGATTTATTTGTTGATAATATTCGTGTTCTGGTTTTTGTATTTCATTTGGAATAAAGTCATTAAATGTCATTGTCTACAGAGTTGGCTTTAAAAAAAATGAATAATAATTGTAATGTTTCTCAGTGTTAAATTGACACAGTACCAGGTGTTGGGGGGAAAAAAGGTTGGCGTTATGCAAGGCTGCTATATCCAAATTCAAGATGTCATACCAAATTTAAATATGCAAAAGATAAGTTACTGATCTTTCTCTATTCATTATGGCAGTACACTAACATTGATTTGTGTGGTTTTTTTTTTACTCTGAGCTAATCAGAATTAAAAAAAAATTGTATTTCCAGTTTCACAAAGCACATTGTGAACACGTTTAGTCTGAGATGAGGATGTTTACATATCATTGCACAAGTTAGAAGACTGTGAAGGTTCACACAGTGCCTGCGTTTCTATTAAACCATTGTATCAGTCTTTTTGTACAGTAGATTTGATTAGTTTTCTTTATGATTATTTAGTATTTTCACTTGTATTTACCTGGTGCTAAAATGTATGTATTAAAACAAAGGTATACATTTTTAGACCAACAAACTTTCATACTATGTACATGAGCAATGTATTGCGCAAACATGTCATACTGCCAAATGTACCTATGTGTTTAGAAATAAAATTATGAAATACATCATAAGTGCAGTTGCAATTTCAAAACAATCATACTGTATACTCGTATAGTAGTTCATAATATAAGGGTGTAAAGGAATTATAAATGCTTCATTATTTTTTTCATTCCTTACAAAGACATTTGGCAGTGCCTTTAATTTGACTCTGACGCACTGAACAAACCTGAAGAATAGTTTGTGCAAAAGAAAGTAAAGCAGCCCCACCTGTAAGCTTCATGGAAGAGTCTTTCTAGGAATTATTTTGAATCAGGCCTACTCCGAATACCTTGGAGCTACAAAGAGCTTAAGTTTTCAGTGGTTAAAAGCATTTCATCATCCTCAGGAATCTCTATACAGATCCAGATATAGAACTTGTTGGACGTGATGCTGAAAACTGTAGGGGTGTTAATTTAATCAGGGTTGTCCAAAGTGAAACAGCTTGTATGAGACATTGTGTAAAATAAATTCATGCTTGGGTGGGTCTATAAAATCAGGAAAGTCGGTATGGTTTTGCTGTCATACCCTGTAGAAAACGTGTGCTTTGTGGCTATTTAAATCTGCTGCGAAGTCGTTATCCAATTTACATAATGCCAAATCAGCATATCAGACCTGTTTTATGGCTTTTATTAAGTCATTAGACTTGCTACAGCGTCGTTAAGATCAAAGTTGAAAGTTGAAATTTGTATATGTGGGCGGTACTATTACTGATTTAGCAGGAAGACCGAGAGGGACGCTCTCATCGTCCTGCCGTAGAATGGACGCTTTCCTCGGCTGTGAACCGAGTGTCAGAACGCTGGCTGGGACTTGGGAAAATCAGTGAAGGATTCACCCTATACTGAGCCTCTAGATTAGGTAAAGATCTACAATCATTACCAGCATCTCGTTACATCTGGTTTCTCTTCTGAAAAGAAGTAGTCGCTTTGTTTGTTGCTCTGATTCACCATGTCACCTAACGGCGGTTTATAAATATTAAAATGAAACGTACGTCATGACCCTTCTGACACCAAATACGATCTGAGTTTGCGTCGAATTCAGGAATCGCACTATATTAAATATTTCATTTACGATTGAGTATCCATGTCAGGCACTCCGACACATTTACAGACAGTTTGACCTTAAAATTGCATGTGGAGTTGGAATCTTTTATAGACAAAGAAATTGCTAGGATATAAAAGCTAAAGTTATACAAGTCAGATCCAAAACAAAAACAAACTATATTCTTGTAATGAATTTTGAGCTTACTGTACTATTTTTAGTGAGTGGCAGCCATAATAGTTGACGTAACGTTAGTGATTGTATACAATACGTAGAAAAACAATTTGTAATACAAAATAAGGCTACAATTGTGTTTATGGCACTTTGTCTAATCACTTTTCTTTAAGTTTTACTTTAAAAAGGGCATCCAATAAAATTCTTTGAGTGTAGTTATATTTATATAATTTTAATGAAATACTTTAAAAGCACTAACAGTGAAGATGTGCAACATTCAACTGACGTCATTAAAAACGCGCTGGGTGAATTATGTTGTAAATTACTTAATGAAAATGAGCTCCCAGTGTTGGTTTAGGTACAGGTGTGGTGACGGGTTACACCTTCATAGTGTCTTGCTCATAGTCACCATCATAGTTGTCATATGGAAAACATTTTCTGTTGTGTAAACACACAGACAAGGACAAATTACTTGACCTTCCTGATCATTCATTACTATTAACTGATGAATTCCAGATAATCATATGTAAAGAATTATCCTGCGTATAAATATATATCACCTGTCAGGTGGAGGTATTTCAAATGCCACATTGGTCACACTTGCATGCATCATGCCATGACGCATCATGCCGTTTAGATAATGAACATTACCAAAATTAACACTTAAGGTGTGATGTTAAACAAATGTATCAAGTAACAAGGTAAGTATCATGTGTCATTGAAACACAAAGCTAAAGGAGGGACCTTACAAGGTTTGGCTTGATTTAGCAAGGTACCTTACGTTACTGTGTTGACTGTAGACGGTTGACTGTTTACCTGTTCTACACTTTTTCTTTTTCTTTTTTTTAGTCCTGTTCATCCTTTTAAGTCACTATGACAAAACATATCGTCCTGTAAGGGTTATTTTAAAATCAAAATGTGGCGATTTGGGAGGCCATCAGGAACAGAAGTGTTAAGATGGAGATGCCAAGGTTCACCGAGAGACGTTTGCTGCAAACTTCACTCCAGGGCTCTTAAGAAAGGTACGTGTTTGATTATTTTTAAAACATTTAAAATATCCATTTATCAAATGTTAGGTTTAAAAAAATAATATATGTACACACTACTGTTCAAAAGTTTGGAATAATTAAACATTTTTTGTATGTTTTTGATAGAAACTGCGTATGCTCACCATGGCTACATTTATTTAATGAAAAAATACAGTAAGAACAGTAATACTGTAAAATATTGTACAATTTAAAATAACACTTTCTTTTTGTAATACTTATATAATGTAAATTATTCCTGTGATGGCAAAGCTGAAGTCTCAGCAGTCATTATCTTTAAGAAATCATTTTAATACACTTACATTGTGCTTAAGAAATGTTTCTTATTATTAGCAAAGTTGAAGACAGCTTAATATTTTGATTAAAAACTGTGATTCATTGATAATTTTCTTTTACTGTTTACTGTAATTTTATGGTATTGGACCATGTGTGTCCGTAATAAAAGTTTGATTGATTTTAGTTTTTGCTAAATAATTTCTTATAAAAAATCCAACTGAAAATTAGTGTTTTGGCTTGTGTAACTAAATACATTTTTGTTTATTTTAGCCTTTAACTTAAGCCTCCAATCAGATGGCATCTGTAGTAGTGTAACTCGTCATCACTTCTCATTTCCAGTGTAAGTATAATAGAAATCCAGCATATTTAGTGTTTTCATGGAAAATGTTTTAATTTTACTTGTGTTTTGTCTCATCAGCAAGACAACAAGCTCTTATAGAAATACATGGATAGAACTGAGAACATCTATGTGCTATTCCATCTCTGGATTCAATCCTAGGTTCTTTAGTACCTATGAAACCATCACAGGTATGTTTATTCATTAATCATTTACATTTAGATGATATATCACTCTGTGTTAATGATTTAGAAGATTAAAATGCCATTCAGCTCATGAATCCTCTCAATACCTTTCATACTTGTATTATAATTAACACACAGATCCCATTGAGATCCACAAACAGAAGCTGACATTATGGTTCAGTCACCTTCCCCGAGAGGAGAAGCAGTTTGGTGGCTTTTCTCCCGAAACTATGCATGTGCAGCCACTTATTCTAGAGCGTCATCCAGATGAGGACAGAGGTCTTAGTCCCTTCAAGCAAAAGACAAGCATATCTACATCTCCCTCTCTCACAGTTGAGGAGCTCTTCGATGCAAAAAATAATGGAAACAATTCACGAGGTCTAAATGTTTTGCTGTATGGGGCTGTTGGCACAGGAAAAAGTACTGTTGTCCGTAAACTAGTGCTAGATTGGTGCGCTGGATCTGTTTTCTCGCAGTTCAAACTTGTGTTGCCTTTCTCTTGTGAGGATCTTTCCCATTTATCCAAACCTGCATCCCTTCGAGACCTTGTGGGCAGGAAATACATGCACCTTCGCAAGACATCTTATCTTAGTGGAGATTATGACAATGCTAAGGATGTCCTCTTCATCTTCAATGGAATGGAGAAGATGAAGCTGGATTTTCGCATCGGCACCACAGAGTTATGCAGCGATCCCAATGAGGCTCTCCCATCGGGAGCTGTTGTTGTTAATCTTCTGAGGAAATACTTGCTTCCTGAGGTATGAGGCTCAGCTGTTTACTCTTTGTGGTTTTTCACTTTATGACCTGACATGTTGAATGATGCCATGTTCCAGATGAAGTCAGTGGTGGTTTTGAGACATATATTGCATTACCTTGTTTGGGACATGACACTCATTTTTGTCCAGATCCTATTAATTTATTAAAAATACAGTAAATTGCACCTAATAAATACAGTAGCTTGAATATACCTAGTCTGTGATACACAGATTCATTTACATTTGTGAATTTAATTTAGTTATTTTTATAATAAAAAAAGGCATTATGAAGAATTACATTCTTCAAATGTATTTTTTTATTTTGTTTAAATAATAACAATAATACTCATTTTTATTTTTTAGTAGTAGCAGTAATGTTGTATGCATTTTTATATTTTTGTTATATATATATATATTTTTTTATATTTTTGTTATTTTTATATTTAAGTTATATTTTTATTTATATTTTATTTTTATAATAATGTAGAAAAAGCCTAATCAAAATAATTTAATTCTTGAAAATAACATCTTATTAAATTGAATTTAAAGTGAATTTATTTATTTTGTTAAAATGAATGATTTTTGAAAAAAGAAAACAGTTCAAAGTAATGTGGTGCTACCAACAGACAAAAAAGGAAATGTAAAGATTGGTGTGTCTGTGTCAGTAAATACTTTTATGGCAAAGTTATTATTATAATATTTTTTTTCATATTTATGATTTCATTATTTCTTTTTTCAAACCACTTTAAAACTCTTTGGAAAATAATGATGCACACATATTTAAAATTGTGTAATATATTAAATCATATATTAGTTATATATTAATTAGATATATAGTAATAATATTAATTTCATTGTTTTATACTTGCACTACATTGCAATTTAGAGTCAACTACACTTAAAACTGGTATAAAAGTCTTTCAAAACCATATGAAACCACATGTATTCAAAATTCCTTTCTGAAAACGTATGTGGTCAGTTAGGCTCCCACCATTAGATTAATGTATATTGTAATAAACAGCTGCTATAACTTGTTGTTTTTCTTACAGGCCAGCATTTTGGTTACAACCAGACTATCTGCTGTGGACAGAGTTCCTAAAAAATATATCAATCGTTATGTACAAATCTGTGGCTTCAATGATCCTGACCGCCAGAGAGCCTATTTCACCAGCAGGCTCTTGCAGCAGAATGAAGGCAAGTCGGACAAGGCAGCCGAGATGCTCATAGAGATGCTCTACCTAAATCTACAGCGGGAGAGTCAGTTAGCAACCGCATGCTTCCTACCATCTTACTGCTGGCTCACATGCGCCACTCTTCATTTACTGCATTTTACTGATACAAAGTCACCAATTCAAACCCTCACTGGCATCTACACCAGTTTCATGAGGCTCAACTTTGGAGGAGAAGTGATAACCGTGGATGGAAACGTCTCTTCACAAGAGCAACAGAACTCGTTAATGCTCTATGTGGTCCGTACAGTTGGTAAACTAGCTTTTGATGGCATCACCAACAAGCGGACGTCGTTCTCCGCTGAAGAACTGGAGCAGTGGGTTGGCGGCAAGACCAAAACGGATGAAGAGCTCCAACAATTGGCAGTGTTTCGCACAGATGTGCTTGACTTCTTTCTGGTTGCTCGAGATTATCATGGTTCGGATCCCGAATCTGGTGGTAGACGCTATGTGTTTACTGTTCCCGCCATGCAGGAATATCTAGCCGCGCTTTACGTGGTTCTTGGCGAGAACAAGAGCGTCTTGGAGAAGCTGACTAAGGAGGTTTCTGAGGCGCTGGGACAAGCCAGTGAGGACATCACAAGCCTCTTGAGCATCCTCTCCAAAATCATACCTTTCAGAATCTTCGCCCTTTTCAACTTGCTTAAGTTGTTCCCGAAACTCTTCGAGCGAGTCAGCAGCCTCAGCAAAGGGCGTATCGCAAACACCATGGCGGCGGAAATGTTTCGTTCAGAAGACAGCTTCAATGAAGATGTTTTGGACCAGGTGGAGCAAAGCCTCCTTGGAGTGCATGGTCCGCAGCCACAGGAAGAATCCTACACAAGATCATTTGAGCTCTACCCTATCTTCATGGGTGGACTTCTTCATTACGGGAACCGGCGGCTGTTAGACCAGCTCGGATGCAGCATCAAGAGTCACACGGTTTCTCAGATCACCCGTGCGCTGAGGAAACACCTGATCAAGGAGAGCCAGAAGAAGCAGCCTCCCGAGGAGCTCATGGACCTTCTGGTCCTGCTGTATGAGTTCCAGAACCCTCGACTCACAGCTGAAGTCCTCCAGTCCATCAAGACCATCAACCTATCGACCGTGCGCATGACGCCACACAAGTGCTTCGTGCTGAGCATGGTTCTGAGCTGCACGAGCTCAAGCTTCCACCTGAACGAGCTCAACCTCTCCTCCTGCCACATCACTCCAGAGTTACTGCAGATGCTCTGGCCAGCCTTCCATCACACTAGCAACCTCAAGTAAGATTTGCACTCACGGTAAATCATAATGCATGCTTGAGTCAAGTAGTTCTATGCATAAAATGGAAACCTTTGAACCATACTGACTTTATAAGCTCTGTAGATGTAGCAGAATTTGATACTATTACATATTTGGGGCTCATCAACTAGCTGTTTGCTGATTTAAAACCAATAGTTAGAATATATTTTTCACTGTTAGTTTTAGATGTATGATTTATATCAATAAATCTGAATGCTCTCCATTCAGAACTTGCATGCTAAATAATATTAATCATTTTATACCAGCACAAGATTTAGTTTTTGTTCTGTGTTAGCTGATTCTCTCATCATGACTAGATAAAAAGTGCCCTAAACCAGACAACAGACTAACCTGAGCAGTCTAGGATATCAGCTAAGACCAGCAAACCAGCTTGGGCTGTTTTTTTTTTTCCCCTTCAGTTTTGTTTTTTTTAAATGAAGAATTTATGGTTGAACTTTCACGATACTTGTGTATTTATTTGAAAGAAAGTAATACTTTTATTCAGCAAGAATATGTTAAAATGATTGAAAGTGACAGTTAATAGGGTTAGGGTTAGGGTATTAAGCAGCACCACTGTTTTAAACATTGATAATACAAAAAAAGGTTTCTTCTTACAGACCCCAATTTTTTTTTTAGCAAATCAGCATATTAGAATGATTTCTGAAGGATCACGTGACACTAAAGACTGGAGTAATAATATTACTTTAAAAATATTAAGACAGAAATAGCAATTTTAAGTTGAAATAGTATTTCACAATATTAATCTTTTACTGTATTTTTTTTAAAGGTGATGATAAGAAAGACTCCATTTTATTTAATTTATCATTGGTTAATTTTAAATTAATTTGAATTCTGATCCTCGAAAGAAGCTAGTTGAAATGCCCTCTAATACACTGACCTCAAGTTTTATTAATAACGCAAGAGTTTGTAATGTATTGCATGTTATTGAGTGAAATTAACAGCAAATGAGGACTTGTTTGTCTTGGTGTTCTTAGTGGACCCTTAACATCAAACCTTTTATTATTGATTCAGTTCTTGCCTTCAGGTTGCTTTGCTTGCAAAATGTAGCTGGTAATAATTACTTCTAAGCACAATTGCCTCATTAGTTATTGATTCTCTGTCTGGGAAATCAACAAACTAATGGCATGCATGTGTGTGTTTTTGCTTTCTGTGTGTTTACAGTCTCCAATTTAACAGCCTGGGTTCTGAGTCCTGTATTCTACTGAGAGATCTCCTGCTAGAGCCCAACTGTACTATTAAGTCGATACAGTAAGCCTACTTTCAATAGCACATTATTACTGTGATCTATTCATGGTTGAGGAGGTAGGTTACATTTGAAATGCCAAAAAAAGCCCTTTCTGTTTGTTTACCCATAACAAGAGCTGGTAAACTCAATCTATGTATTGTATTTGTTAGTGATAATGCATCTCTTCACTCATTCTCAAGACACAGGACAAAACATCCCCCAAAATGTATATACAGGTGCTGGTCATATAATTAGAATATCTTCAAAAAGTTGTTTTTATTTCACTAATTCCATTCAAGAAGTAGACCACACAATCATGGGGAAGACTGCTGATTTGAAAGTTATCCAAAAGATGACCATTGCACAAGGAGGGAAAGACACAAAAGGTACAGAATCCACGTTGCTTGAGGTCCAGGGTGAAGTTTCCACAGTCAGTGATGGTTTGGGGGGCAATGGCATCTGCTGGTGTTGGTCCACTGTGTTTTCTGAGGTCCAAGGTCAATGCAGCTGTATACCAGGATGTTTTAGAGCTGCGGACCAACTTTATGGAGATGCAGATTTCATTTTCCAACAAGATTCAGCACCTGCACACAGTGCCAAAGCTACCAGAACCTGGTTTAAGGACCATGGTATCCCTGTTCTTTATTTGGCCAGCAAACATGCCTGACCTTCTGAAAACCTATGGGGTATTGTGAAGACGACGATGCGATATGCCAGACCCAACAATGCAGAAGAGCTGAAGGCCACTATCAGAGCAACCTGGGCTCTCATAACACCTGAGCAGTGCCACAGACCGATCGAAACCATGCCACGCCGCATTACTGCAGTAATTCATGCAAAAGGAGACCCAACTAAGTATTGAGTGCTGTACATGCTCATACTTTTCAGTTTTCAGTTGGCCAAGATTTCTAAAAATCCTTTATTTGTATTGGTCTTAAGTAATATTGCAAATACAAATTTTACTTCTTGAATGGAATTGTTGAAATAATTCAACTTTTTCAAGATATTCTAATTATATGACCAGCACCTGTATATATTAGTATATTTATTTTAGTATTATTTATAGACCAATAGTATTTTTTGTTTTTATATTTTAATTTAATTTACATTTGTAGTCATTGTGTTATGTATTTGTCATTTTTGTTATTTTTAATATTGCAAATATACTATTAATGTTTAATGCGTTTTTATTTCTTTTTTATATTGTAAATAAACTATTTATGTTTAATTATTTTTATTTCAGTTATATTTTTTGAGTTTAGTTTTCGTTTTTATTTTCAGTTTGTTATAGTGCATCATATATAAATGTATTTTAATTAGTTGCTAAGTTATTTATAATTTAGTTTTTCATTTAATTTTCATTCTTGGTTTTTCTGTTTTTCATTTTGTTTCAGCTTTGTTCTTAATTTTTTATTTATTTTTTAATTTTGCTAACATTCATCGAATTTGCTATATATATGATAAATATAAATTATTTTAGTATTCGACTGTATTGACCCATATAGAAAAAACATTTTGTGACAAAAATATAAAGTTACTACAGTATGACATTGTTTTTAACAGTTTATTCCAGAAAAATGAATAGACACACTACTTTTCCAGTTTTGTCCAAGGTCTCAAGAATAATGATATTCAGGAAAAATTGTTTCCTGTGCATTTTGTGTGAACTTCCTGTTTCTCTGATCTCAGGTTATGTGACAACTACTTGACAGACACCGGCATCAGCCATCTGCTAGAAGCTCTGTCTGGTAACCACTCTCTGCAGCGGCTGAGTCTGATGCACACAGGCCTCGGGGACCGATCGGCACAGCTCCTGGCCGAGAGACTGGGCCAGCATGAAATGCTAAAGGAACTGAATGTTGCCTACAACAACATCGGAGACGGTGCAGCTCTCACGTTGGTGGACGCCTGTCGCGAACATCCCAGCATCCACACAGTACAGTGAGTACAACAATACCTTAGCATACTTCAATCATATGTGTCTTTCTGATGTTAATAGATGTTTTATGCTCTTACTTCCTCTCAGCCTGTACCTGAACCAGCTTACAGATGTGGGCAAGCAGTCTCTGTACGTGCGTGGTGGTCCTCGGGTCAAGGAGGGCCGGCGGGTGAAGGTCTTGGCATCTGTAACAGAGGGTTCAGACATCTCAGAGGACTGGCATCCCATTCTGAGCGTTATTGGAAAAAATTCTCTTTCCTGGGACAGAGGCCGTGTACGCGAGCAGCTGATGGTCTTTCTGAAAGACCTGGAATGGGGTCGCAAACAGCACCAGAGTTTCTGGAAAAAGATGCACTTTCGAAGAGTGGAGAGCGTTGTGAGGCAAATGCTGCGCTTACTGGAAAAGAGCAGTGATACGGGAACAGGGGCCGGTACAAAATAATGGAACTATCATAGATGCTAAAGGGATTTGGGAAATTTGTTGCCATATTTCAGTCCAGAGAGCCTTAATATTTCCCACTTAGATTTCCATTTACTCGCATATCCATATACTGATATGATTAGGTCATTTTGAGAAAACACTGTGACAAATTAGTTTTATTTGACTGAGGGAAATATCGATATTCACTACTCCATGGTAGTACTTGAAAACTGCTCTTTGTTGCATGATGACAATTTTTGCCATAAAAAAGCCATCAGGGAGAATTCAGGGTTTTTTTGATGTCATAAATAAATGTGTTATGCTGTTTTGTATATGGTTAAACTCTTTAAACAACACTTGAGTCTGAAATGCTGCTCTAGGCAAGGTACCAAGGCTTTAGGTTAATGCTGTCAAACGATTAATCAAGATATATAATAGAAGTTTTTGTTTGCATAGTATATGTGTGTACTGTGCAAATGTATTATGTATATATAAAGACACACACAATATATATCTTGAAAATATTTAAATGTAAATTCATATTATTATATTTCATATTATATATAAATATATTTAATATATAAACATAACATATTTCTCTTAAATATATACATGCATGTGTTCGTATTGATCTATTATGCATTGCATATATATGTATATAAACAAAAACCTTTCCTTTGGATGCGATTAATCATTTGACAGCACAACTTTAAATGCTTTGCAATCTTACCATATCGTTTGCCTTAATATTTGATTGAAAAAACATTTGAACTAACAAATTATGACTGAAATTTGCTGTGCAATAACAACAAAATAAAAGTGCTGATAAAAGATGGCTCCTTGTCAAACTGTATGATTAAATAAGATGCTGGTTTCTACCTTCAGTGGAGTTTGCTTAATTAGAGTTGGTTTTATAATAACCCCTTTGGATCTGATTATGGCTGAGGTGTTGTCTCATAAACCAAAGATTAAATATTAATCTCCTGTGTGTTATTGTGGTAGAACAAGGAGGAGCTATACTGACTGAAGTATTTTAATGCTTCATTTAAATGTGTACCTTGCCCTCTCACAAAGCCCAGGGCTCGGCCAGCAGTGGTAAGCAGGATCATGAGATTCACCACAGGTAATACTACAGTATATATATTTATATTTACATTGTTTTCGATTGCAATGATTGTGTAGACTGTAACGTAAAACTCAGGAAAGACATTGTAAGAGTTTATTATTACAAAGAGTTTATTTTTGCAAAGAGGTGGGGAATAAAAAAACCTATACCTATTGTTAATAGTAGAATGTATATACATTTATTTATATTAATGCTCATTACTAAAATCCAAGCAATTGGAACAATATTTTTTTACAATTTCGTAACAAGTTTCATAATTTTCTGCAGTCAAAGAGATTTATTTATTCATATACAGTTATCTAAATAATCAGATTTTGTGATTGCTCCTTTGTAAAAAATGTAATTGTTTCTCTTGAGGTATTAAAACCTTAAAGACAAATATAAACACTCAGGGCCGGTTTCCCGAACAGGGTTTAAGACTAGTCCTAGATTAAAATAAATGTTAAGAGCTGTCTAAACTGGA
>JAUCMS010000025.1:9360399-9370486 GCA_032357445.1 Enteromius radiatus | reverse complement strand
TTGTAAGACATGTTTCTAACAATTCTTAAATGTCCTAAATTAGCAAAGGTCTAGTCCTGGCTTAATCTAATTCCTGTCTGGGAAACCGGCCCTGAGGATTTTCTTTTTGAACTCTGATCTCAAGTCTTGTCAGCATTTTGTGATTTCATTTCATTTCATCCCATTAGTGTTTATTTTATCAGCCTGTGTAGATTTAGCCTTGCAGTGCATCTCTTTGACAAATACTGGAAACAAAGCCCTGCCAAGAAATGTTTTAGATCAGTGAAAATGAGCAAAACTGAAATAATGTGGCATGCTGGTACATGTTTAAGGCTTAGTATCTGCCATTTAAGTATTTCAAGAAAACAACGTCTTCTGAAATTTGGAAAAAATATGCAGTTTCTGGTTTTCAGTGACACCACTAGACAATGGTTAATATCAAACAGTACTGAAGACTCTTTCCTTGGTTAAGAAAGTTGTTGCATCACTTCTGAGTAGATATTGATCACATTCTTAATACTTTTTAACTGTTTACTATCACAGAACCAGCAGATGCCCCAGAGTTACCAAAGTAAGTCTTCAGAATGCTCTTTAAATGTGACCTTTTGACCTCTGATTACCCTGCACGTACACACACACACACACACACACAATTAAGCAATCTGGTTTACTTAGTAGTCAAGAAATGTGTACAGCAAAGTGCACATCTTTTTTTTTTTTACAGGAAGTTCACCTTCAACCCAAAAGAAGGGATTGACAACCCTGCTTTAGTGATCTCTGATGACACAGGTGATCATTTTCATTCAATCAGTTACTGGTATATCATCAAAGTTAGAAAGAAAAACATATGAATGCTGAATGTATTGTCACCAGAGCCTGATGTGCATCCGCGGATGTGTGTTCTGAAGAGGGAAGAGGGTCAGGGCTTCGGCTTCTACCTGAGTAAGGACGCTGGCTGCAGGGGGCATATTGTGCGCCAGGTGGAGCCTTGGAGCAGTGCAGAGCGTGGTGGGCTGAAGAAGGGGGACCGCATTTTGGAGGTCAATGAGGACTTTGTGGATGACAAGGAGCACTCGACTGTAAGAGCACTTCCTTATGCAAACATGAGACCTTTGTATTCTGTGAATTAAACACATGGACATTGGAATACAAATGATATTGCCAAGAAGATGCAAAGCATTAAAGAGATACTGAAAAATGATCTCATATCTCTCCTACTTAACATCATGTTACAAAATTACAAATATGACATGACCAAAGACGAATATTATGAAATACAGGAATGCTAATGCGTGATGCGACTGATTGATTGAATGAGAATCAAGTATCCCTATCCTTAATTAGTTGCTAGATATTCTCCCAGTTCAAAATGTCTTGCTTTTTCAGCTCTCTTTTGCCCAGTGCCAACTTTTTTTTTTTTAGTGGATAAAAGTGTTACATTTGCCTGTTTAAACATTTGTCATTTTCTCTATGTTCTATTGTGTTCACTTCAAATGTAAAAATATCTCAACATTTCCGTAATTCGGGTTGTATTAGCGAAGATGAATAAATATAGTAACAAATGTATTGCTCATGGGGAGTTAATGCATTGTGTTACCAGTAGACCTTACTGTGCATTATATTCAGTCTTGTAGGTGTGTAACCTGTGCCTTGTTTTCAGGTGGTGCTGAAGGTGCAGGTGTCTGGGCTGAAGCTATATCTGTTAGTGCTGAGTGCTCAGGATTATGAGTTTGCGGTTTCAGAAGGAAGAGACCTCATGTCGCTCGCCAGCTCTTACCGTCCCACAGAGGGCTGTTCTCGCCCACGGCTGTGTTACATCACTAAAGAGCCTGGCAGAGGCTTGGGCCTCAGAATCATTCCTATTGAAGGTACTGCTCCTTTCTGAAGCTAAGAATGATGCAATTTTTACATTTATTAAATTAAAATGACTACTTTATTATTCACACAACAAGTTGTAGTTTATCAAGACTTCAATAAATCAATTACTTTTATTTATATAGTGCTTTTAACAATATAGACTGTAGCAAAGCACTGAACATTATCAAATAGGATAATAGAGTGATGGTAATGTATAATGACGAGATTAAACTATTTATTTATCGAATGCAGAGATGATCTCTAGCTCTCCAGGTCTATCCAATACACCCTTGGATAGGCCTGTTGTTTATTCATGCACCCATAGGTTTTATGATGTCAAATGAGAAACTTTTTCCATAGAAGAGATGTTAAAAAAAGTAGTTGATGCTAACTTCAGGGACTGCTAGTGTATGCATACATGGATCATTGTGGACAGTTGTGGTTCATTTTATTCAATATCGTATGTGAGAGTAGGTGAGCGAGGCCGTTATCGTCTCAGCCCAGTGACTGATGGTCCAGCTGAGAGAGCTGGAGTCCAGAATGGAGACAGGCTGATCTGGATCAATGGAGCTATGATTTCAACACTCAGTTATGCAGCACTGTCAAAAATGGTGAGTGCACTTGTATAGTATCTGGTACCTTACTGTAATCTACAGCGCTTTCTCTTATTGGGACATTAGAAAGTCTAGATTTTACTTTGTTCCATCAGGTGAAGAAATGTGAAGACCATGTGACTGTCTTGGCGATTGACAGCAGGAGTGAAGTTTGTTATAATCGCATGGGATTACCCATAATACCTGCTTTTGCCAAAACACATAATCTACCCCACAGACCAAAAACGCTACACCTGACTCAAGGACCACAAGGATACGGGTTCCTCCTAAGGCAAGAGAAGTTACGATCTGGATGTATTGGTGAGAGATCGGTGTTCTCATTATTATTATTATTATTTAAAATCAAAACTATTAAAACATTTTTGTTTATTGAAAGCTAATATATAATAAAGGTTTAATAATAATAATATTATAATATAGTACAATATTAGATGGAATACTGTCTGTATTAGATGATGGTGTCTTGGCATCTGACTGAAATAAGTTTAACTTAAATAGTAATATTAAAAATAAAAACACCAAAAATGGAAAAAAACAAAAACAAAAACTAAACAAACCCAACAACAACTTTAACAAGATAAATATCATAAAATGAAATAAAATGATATAAAAGGAATTAAAAAAGGAAAATGAGAATATAAAAATAAAAGCTATTTCAAAATATTAAATATAAATACTAAAATAATTTAGTTCTTTAGTGCAGGGTTTTTTCTTTAAGAAAACGGTATTAAACATAAGTATTTAATATTTTCGTATTTAGTATAAATACAAATCACAATTTAAATAATATAATAAGCATTTTATATTATTGTTAAATAAAATAATTAATTGTATCAGTATTTATAATAAGAATGTTAATTAATTTTATTTTGATTACTAATTAAATAATATTAACATATATATTTAATTAATTACATAAAATAATAGTGAAATATCATTCCAAGGACTGGTTGGTAATCATGTGATGTTTATACGTCCACCATGGTATGTAGAATACTGTACGTTTCCAGAAAATATTTTACACACTTTATTGCTATTTAGATACTGAATAAATCTATTTATATATTATTAATAAGTGTTTATTTATTCAAAATATAAATGGGTCTTTATATATAGCTGCTTAATTAAAGTGGTCCATGGGGGTCCATGGTAAATGCTTTTAGATGTGCCACTCATCAGAAAACACAGTAGGTATTATTTCACACTTTGTGATATTCAGTTCATGTATTACGAGAGATCGACCCCAGCAGCCCAGCTGAGACTGCAGGAATGGAGGACGGAGAGCTGGTGCTAGCGGTAAACGGGGAGCAGGTGGAGGATGCAGAGCATGAGGGCATTGTCAGCAAAATACGCCAAAGCGGCCAGCAGGTCACCCTAACCACCATCTCCATCCCTGGCAGAGAATATTACACACAGGTGCTTACACACACACACACACACACACACACATGCAAATACAGAAAAGAGAAGCGATAACATTGCGCTTGCCAGCAGCTGCTAAATCAACATATTTCTCCTCTGACTGAAGACGTTTGACCTGGAGGGCTAGCTCAAGCACCTAATTCTTATAGCACACACCAAAACAGGTGATTTAAAAAAAGACTGTCTGGAATAGACATAGACCCCAGGGAAAGGGTAGAGTTGCTATGACCTAGATAATGTAGGGAATCACTATTCTTGTTGTATTTGCTTGGATTTACCACTGAGAGAGTTTAACACTGTCTGTCATTTGATCCACTTCAGCTGGATATTTCTCCATTGCTGTTTTATGAAGACCATATTCCAAAAAGGGAACAGTTTGCTAATCCTCCTCCACATCAAGAGGGACACCAAAATCCACCGCAATCTCGACTTTGTGTGCTTCACAAGGAGGCTACAGGATTTGGCTTCAACCTAGGCTGTGTTCAGAATAAGCCTGGGACGTATATTGGTCAGGTACTGCAAGCATTTAAATTTAAAAAGCATGCGTTAAATGCCTTAAATGTACATTTAAATGGAATAGAGCACGAAAGTGATTCGATATTTTTAAGTTATCATCAGGTTCCGTCTTCCTTATTGCAGGAGATAAGCTCTGTAGCCAATAAAGTCTGTAATAATTCCTTGTTATCTTAATAACCTTTACAAATGAACAACTTTTGAAGCCTAAATACAATCACACCAAAGTTTTGTTGCATTTTCGACAGCTCTTTCAGTGTTTCTTTAAAATACATTTTCCCTGAAACTCTGTTTGCCGTTTATGTTGTTATGTCTCAGTCATGTGACAGTTCTATTTAAAATCTGTTAACCACATTTTATTTTTGGCATTTAACAAAAAAACCATTAAACCATTTAAAACAGAAGCAGAAGTGCCAAAATGTTAACTCATTTCTGGATCTCAATAAATTTGAATATCGTGGAAAAGTGAAAAGGTTTCCTGAGCCTTCAAAATGGTCTCTCAGTTTGGTTCACTAGGCTACACAATCACGGGGAAGACTGCTGATCTGACAGTTGTCCAGAAGACAATCATTGACGCCCATCACAAGGAGGGTAAGCGTCAAACATTTATTGGCAAAGATGCTGGCTGTTCACAGAGTGCTGTATCCAAGCATGTTAGGAAAAAGCATGGAAGAAAAAGATGCACAACAAACCGAGAGAACCGCAGCCTTATGAGGATTGTCAAGCAAAATCAATTCTTCACTAGGAATAGACTGAGGCTGGGGTCAAGGCATCAAGAGCCACAACACACAGACGTGTCGAGGAACTTGCTACTTCTGAACCACAGACAACGTCAGAGGCGTCTTACCTGATGAAGAACTGGACTGTTGCACAGTGGTCCAAAGTCCTCTTTTCAGATGAGAGCAAGTTTTGGATTTCATTTGGAAACCAAGGTCCTAGAGTCTGGAGGAAGGGTGTTGGTCCATTGTGTTTTTTGAAAACCAACGTCACTACACCTATTTACCAAGACATTTTGGAGCACTTCATGCTTCCTTCTGCAGAGCAGCTTTTTAAAGATGCTGATTTCTGTTGGTGTGCTTTTTTGGCCAGCAAACTCGCCAGATCTGAACCCCATGGAGAATCTATGGGGTATTGTCAAGAGGACAATGAGAAACAAGAGACCGAAAACTGCAGATGTCAAAGACACCAGTGTCACAAACTGATCACCCCCATCCCAAATTGAGGCAGTAATTAAAGCAAAAGGAGCCCCTACCAATTACTGACTACATATACAGTAAATTAACCTACTTTCCAAAAGGCCAAAAAAAATTGTCTGTTTGCATTGATTTTGTTTAATACAATTTGTTTCACAATTTGAGATGAATTACTGAAATAAAGGAACTTTTCCACGACATTCTAATTTATTAAGATCCACCTGTATGTCATCTGTTCAGGATTCTATTGCAAAAATGACTATTTTTACACAAGTCCAATGAACACGGGTCTCATCTGCCATTGGTTGGGCAACTAATAGTCCTGCACCCAAACTCATGCCATTAGTTAAGTGATCCTGGGTTGGTATACTCAAACCAACAGAATAATATTTTGATAGCATCACAGTGCTTATATTTTGTAGGTAAATATATATATATATATATTTAAAGATAAAATAAAAAATAGGAATATTAATCATATAATTAATAATTGAAAAAAATATTAATATATAAAAAGACTATCGATTTAAAAATGATTTTCCATGTCTTTGAAAAACTTATTTAATTCTCCATCTGGTCTATAGGTGATGGCGAGGAGTGCAGGAGAGAGAGCAGGGCTGTGTGAGGGAGATGTGGTTGTAGAGGTGAATGGACAGAATGTGGAGGAAGAGTATTTTGATGAAGTGGTGAGGTTGATAAAAGAGGGAGGAACTCCTCTCAGTCTGCTAGTCATGGAGGGACTCGGATATGAGAAACTGAGAAACTTCAGACAGCTGGTAAGTTCAGAACTCAATCTTTACAGTAACAAAGTGAGACTTGCTCACAAAACATACATGCATGCATTTAGTAATTTCAGGATTAAGTTTAAAATGTAAATATTGTCTTTCAGGTCCCAGAGGCTTCACAGGATGATTTTGTATGAATTAATATAGTCAGGTAAAACATTTTGTTAATTTATTAATTTAATATTTAGCATCCCAGTAAACCCTCCTCTCTGCCAGAGAGCACAAATACAGTCTATGTGGCTAAAAAGATCATTTAAACTACTTTGTAAACAGTAATAAAGATTCTTGTATATCTTGCAGAAATATTGACAAAAGGGTACACATGTTTTTCTTATCAGTAACCACATTTATTATTCAGTTAGTGTTATTATTTAATGCAACCAATACACTTGTGAAAACAAATGTTTAAAGATTATGCCATTATAGAGATTGGAGTATGTGCACAATCATGTATAAAGTGATTTATACATAATAAACCTTAAATATTGTCAAATTAGTTTACACCACATCCTGGATAACTGTATGTGTAAGTGTTTAAGTTTTATTTTCAAAAATAATTTGTCAGATGTGTAGCAAGAGTGAATGTATTAACCTTTTTCTAAGTATTTCAAACTGAATTCTGAATATAAACAGATTTGATATTCTAGAATGCAAGTCACATGAAGATTATTTATTAAAATTCAATTAAGAATTTTTGTTTGCTCTATGCACAACATAGTTTTTTTAACCTCAACTTCTGCAGTTCTCTTTTTGATTGGTATCCTCCAGTTCTGTAAGTCCAAAGACAAACTGTTAATTTCTAACTTGATTATTATTACTTAAAACAAAGTTACATAAGTCAGAATAATCAGTTACCACATGCTGAATTAGCTGTTAAATTACTACAAACCTCTGAGAATTTGATCAATGCATGTAGAGACTCTCTCAGCATCCTCCATACTGAAGCACATTGGAGGTTTGAATTTGATGACACTGTCCCACGGCCCATCAGTGCTCATAACTATACGCTCCTCTTTCAGCCTGTATGAAACAAAGTGGGCAGTTGGTTATCAAGTAATTGTAGCTAGTTGAGAAAGAACAGAAATGATCAGTACCTTCGGACAACATGTGCTGCTTCTTCTGTTGCTGGTTTTCTGGACGCTCTGTCTTTAACTAGCTCCATACCAATAAAAAGTCCAACACCACTGCGAAAAACAACAGAAGACATGTCTTGTAACGCCCGAGATAATGTTACAGTAGTGTTTTACAAGAGCTCAGTAAAGATTTTCAGAACTTACCGCACATGTCCGATGAGTGGATGCTTAGTCTGAAGCTGAAGGAGCAACTGTTTAAGATGACCTCCGACACGCACAGCATTGCCTCTGAGGTCTTCTTTCTCTATAACGTCCAACACCGCCAGACCGATGGCACAGGATACTGGGTTACCACCAAACTGTACGGGACAAAGAGATTAAATGTTTACTTCTAAACTCTTCAAAGGGTGTAAAAGCTACATATGTTATCACAGAAGCATATGGTTCTCACTGTGTTGAAGTACTCCACACCATTGGCTGTAAAAGCAGCAGATATTTCCTCTGTAGTGGCCACACAGGCAATAGGATGACCATTGCCTATTGGTTTGCCCATAGTCACAATGTCAGGGCAGAAGTCTTCACCTTGAAGCTGAAAAGCCCAGAAATGACTCCCGACACGACCGAAGCCTGTCTGAATCTCATCTGCCACATAAACTCCTCCCGCTTCGTGAATGTACCTGAGGGGAGAAATACAATGTTATGTGTCGCTTCATTCCTGAATAAAGAATAAAAACGCTCAACAAAAATGACTTGAGACTTACTCTGCTACTCTTTTACAATAACCATCTGGGAAAATGATCTGGCCACCAACACTGGGTAAAGACTCGGCAAAAAAAGATGAAATCTATGGACAAATCAAATCACCAAAAAATGGACATTCTGTCATTATTTACTCATCTCATATGACTTTGTCAATACAATGAAAGTCAATGGGGTCCAAAACAATACCTCATGGATAAAAATATAGAGACATATTTAAAATATCTTATTTTAGGTTTCACATAAAAAAAAGAAAGAAAAAGTCGGATCTGGAATGACAAGATAAAAAGGTAAGCTATCCCTTTAAGAAGAACAATCAGTATAGTTTAGTAAAGACATTTAACAGCTTTGTTTTTGCTTCCATACCTCGCGGCCTTTCTTATGTGCCTCTTCAATAAGACTTTTCACAGTGTCTGCATAAGCCTGTCCTGGGTCAGGGTGATCTTCTTGGTAGATACCGTGGTAAGTATCAGGAAGAGGTGCCTGTATTTAAGCAAGAATTTATGATATGTAGCAAAGAGCCATAAATATTGGTGTAAAAGTTGTTTCAATGTCCTGTACACACCACATGCACCCAATCTTTCTGGCCCTGCAGTTTCCGGAACTTGTACGGGCTGATGTCGATGAGTGAGGTGAGATGTCCATGATATGCACTGGAGGTGCAAGTAAAGACGACACAAAGAGAAGCCTAATATAGCTATTTTTTCATTATCTACTGATATGAGAATCATTCACAATTTGACATTTAGGTAAACCTTACTGATCTAACACAATGACGTCCTGATGTCGAGTATACTGACGGGCCAGTCTCAAGGCAAGATCATTAGCCTCTGATCTTTGGAAAAAGACAAAAATCCAAATAAGATTTTGTAGAATAATTACAGGTTGTGTAATTTATTGTGTATGGTATGCATATGTGCTTAATAAAAAGATTGTTTAAGGAAAAAAAGAGATTTAAACTGTATAATTAGAATAACTTACCCTGAGTTGACAAAATAAAAGACACAAAGTTTCTTTGGCAGAGTGGCAGCCAGTCGATCTGCATACATAACTATATTATCATGGAGGAATCTAGTGTTTGAATTAAGAAGATCCATTTGAGCAGCAGCGGCCAGAGTGATGCTGGGGTGACAGTGTCCCACTGAAAAAAAGACAAAGTGTATCAAGTATGGTTTTACTATAGTAACATTAACTTTGGACTGCAGGCAGAAATGTTGTAGATCTTGTAGGGAATATATTTTAAAGTTTTATGCAAAAGTTATCAAGTTACAGCAGATCACTGTGATCTTTTCTTAAAAGGAAAAAGCACATTATTATGCCTAACTTTTGCATAAAACTTAATTATCTCATTATTATGCAAATAATGTCTTTAGTTATAGTTTCTTGATGTGGTCAGACTACTATTTTAAACACACACACCACCGTTTAAAGGTTTGGTGTCAGTAAGAAAGAAATTAATACTTTTATCCAGGAAGGGAGCATGAAAATGATCAAAGTGACAGTAAGAAATTAATCATTTTCAAATTTCAAACAATAAAATTTCAAATAAATTGCTGTTCTTTTGACCATTCTATTCTTCAAAGATGCCTGAAGAAATGTATAATGATTTCCACAAAATATTAAGCAAAACACCTGATTTTAACATTGATAGAGTTGAAATGTCAGATAAGAATGATCACTGTAACATCATGTAACACTGGATTAATGGCTGCAGAAGATTAAGCTTTTTATTAAGAGAATAAATAACATTTTAAAAGATTAAAAAACTTTTTTTTTTTTAAATTATAATATATATAATATTTCTCCATATTGTTGTTTTACAATATTTATTACAACCTTGGTTATCATAAGAGACATACATTATATCAAAATAATAATAATATTTTATTATT
>JAUCMS010000025.1:9304142-9360019 GCA_032357445.1 Enteromius radiatus | reverse complement strand
ATATTAACATGTTTATGTTTATATATAAATAAATAATGTAATGACACTTATGACACTATCTATATAGTAATGTGAAACTGTTAAATATAAGTTTCTATATAATGCAGTATGCATGTTAAAAAGTCCTTACCATGTTGAACATTACTAATGCAGTCTAAGTACTGCATGCCATTCTCATCATATAAATATTGACCCCGTGCTCTCACTATTTTCAGGGGTTCATGGGAGAAAAAGAGTCTGCAGGACTGCCTGAAAATAGAACAGAAATAAACGATTTAATTTAAACAACGGTTTAATAATGTGCATTCATCAAATAAAAAAATTACCCAATCAGCTTCCTGCGCATTTGCAAAGTCTCATCTTTATGAAAAACTTCCAGAGCCATTCCAGCGATACAGTTTTGCCATCTGCTACCGCTAACTGTTTACAGCCTAGATACCTGGCAAGACCGTTATTAGAAACAGTCTTGTCCACTGCTGATGACGTCACGTGCAGCGTAGCTTCTGGATCTGTTGGACTAACGTTAGATCACATCGGATTTTCCTTATTTTAACGCGTAACTTGGTATGGCATGCATCTACGTTAATATATTTCAACATACTTCTGCCAATTTATGTATTATTTACTTTACATTGCCTTAAGGTTTTGTGTTTTTTGAACATTACAAGCCCGCTGTCAGTTACTAAGCGTGTTGCTAGTTACGTTACGCAGCTAGCTAGACACCTGACAGCTAGCAAGGAGCTCTGTCAGTGTCTGTGACGGCTATAAATCTCATGTTTATCTAGGTTTACATTCATTGCACATCTCTTGAGACCTCTTGGTGTATGTCTGTTGCACTGCTGCGATTAATATGACACGTATGTGTAGCCAATTAGCATACTTGACACTAATTTGCAGTCATGCTGGTTATTGTGGGGTCACTATTGATCTGTGTTGTGCTTTCCTGTTGCTTGAATATGACTCAGAGGTGAATTAATCAATTCATATTCATTAATGAGTCATCAGACGAGTAAATAAATCGTTATAGTGAGTCATCTTACACTTAAATGTACAGTGTTTTTCCAGATGGACTTTTTTACCTAGATGGATCTCGGCTGGTCTTGGGACTTGGATTAGATGTTAGTTCTAATTCACACATTTTTACCCTACAGGCTGTGAAAACACCTGTTGATGGAGGACGTGCTTCAGGGAAATGACAGACCAAGGCAATAACAACCAGAACATCTCACAAAACCCCTTCGCAGCGCTCTTCAGTTCCCTCGCTGACGCAAAACAGTTTGCATCCGGCCAAAAGCAACGGCGTCAAGCTGAGCATCAATGTAAGGTCTTGGTAATAAGCAGCGCTCTACTTGCAGGATAACATACATTTAATGTCACTTTGTAATTGTGTTTCCCAACAGCTGTAGATTCAGGAGAGAGCCAGTCAGAGTCAGACAACTCTGTGTCTGACAGCATCGATGACAATGATGACTCAGTGGCAGAGATCAGCCGATCTTTCCGCTCACGACAGGAGCTCTGCGAGCAGCTCAACGTCAACCACATGATCCAGAGGATCTTCCTCATCACTCTGGACAACAGTGAGTGTTTAAGACCTACTGGTTATGAGAGCCATGTGTTTACTGACTCATAATGACATACAGTTTCTTATATGATCATAAATATATACTACACATCCGTTCAAAGGGTTAGTTCATAGTCCATAAGATGTTTTTAAATGTTTTAAAAAGAGTCTCATGATCATCGAAGTTGCACTTATTTGATTGTAATACAGTAATAATGTAAAATATTATAACACTTTGAAAAAACTATTCAAATAACTTCTGTTTGAATTTATTTTAAAATGTATTTTATTTTTATGTGATAGCAAATAAAAATACTTGCATCACACGATCCTTCATAATCCATTCTAATAAACTGATTTGGTGCTCAGGAAATATTTATTATTATTATCAATGTTGAAAACAGTGCTGCTTAATATATTTGTGGAAACCGTGGTAAAATTATAATTGCCTTTACTTTCATTCCATCACCAACATATGCAACAAACTCAAATATTATATTAATTACAATTATAAGAAATGCACAACATATAAAAAAGATTTTAGTGGAGCTAACGACAGCATTTAATATAGTATGACTTTATTTCTTTTCTCCTACTTTGTTTTGCATTAGCCTAATTTAACTAGCTTTCATGTTTATATTGGTTTTATATGATTGGATGCAAAACATTTTCTGCATCCTTTTAAAAATCTATTTTTTATTAATGCTGGCAAGATGGGGTTTTAACAAAAGCTGGCTGTCCATGCAAAATAAACATGTTTTCTTCTTCTTCTTTCTCTATACTACAATGAAATGTGGGAAAATGTCAACACCCATACTGCACTGGGCTTAATTAGACTGTCTGTGGGTGGGGATAAAATAAAAAGTTAAAGTACGGTCTGTAGTTTGCACAGAAAGCTGAAGCAGAAGTCTTTTGGTGAGAAAGAAATGGGCAAATATTGGTGCAGTTATCACACAAAAATACTACATTGTCCATTTACTTTTACTACCAAACATTGTGCCTCGTACTTACAAGGCTAATCTTTTTGATAATCAGCAAGCTTACCCTTTAATTTGTGCTATTAGTTGCATTTAGTATTGTTTCCCCTGCTATCAATGACCTAAACAGAAGAGACTTAACACATTTTAGGTATGATAACCCAATTTGTTTTTAGATGCTTTCAATAATTAATCCATTTCATGTGTATGCTGAAGTGTACTTCTGAATAATTTGGAAAGAAATGAATATTAGATTGTAGATGACAGATGTCTCGATGATCTCAGTTTAGGTGATTCTATCATGATGACATGCATTTTCCAGGCAGTGCAGCAGATGACCTCATCCACTGCAGTTTGGCCCATTACGTCATTTTTGTTTCTCATTTCTGTATTTATCTATATCCTTCACATCGATCTACTGTCCATCCCACTGGTCTGTTTGCCATTCAAATCTTTATCACAGTTTGCATCAGTTGTGCTAAAAGGAAGGTCTTCAAAATGTGATATCTGAGGCCCCTGTAGCCCTAAATTCTAAACTACATATCAAAAGTAAGGTAGAAAATGCTATTATTTAGCAAGGACACATGAAAGTAATCATGAGTGGCAGTAAAGACATTTATAATGTTACAAAAGATTTCCATTCCATTACAAGTTTCTGTTGATCAAAGAATCCTGAAAAAAAGTATCACGGTTTCCAACAAATGTAATGAAGGGAAAGTTCACCCAAAGTGAAAAATCTGTCATGATTTACTCATCCTCATGTTGCTTGAAATCTGTATGACTTTCTTTCTTCTGCTCATCTGTTTTGCTTTTGGTTCGTATTGACTTCCATTGTGTTTTGAAGAAGAACCAAAAACATTGAAATATCTTCTTTTATGTACCGCAGGAGAAATAATATAAGGGGGAGTTAATGATGGCAGAATTTTCATATTGGAGCGAACCTTCCCTTTAAACATAACATCAATAAAAATCATTTAAAAAATTGAGCACCAAATAAGTGTATTGGAATGATTTCTATATGATAATGTGACACTGAAGACTTTAGTGACGGTTACTCAAAATTCACGCTTTGCAATCTCAGGAATAAATAATTTGAATCAAATAAATGCAGGCTTAGTAAGCATAAGAAAATAATATATAAAAATATAGAAAACCCCCAAACGTTTGAATGGTAGTGAATATGTTTGTTCAGAATATGCACTAAGAATGCATTTAGTGTTGTATTAAAATAATATCTTTCCAGGTGACCCCAGTCTAAGAAGTGGTAATGGCATCCCACCACGCTGTGTATACCTTGAGGAGATGGCCGCTGATCTTGATGGCCAGGATTGGCTTAACATGGACACCATTGAACAGGTACAACATGTTAATGTGTCATTCAGATTTGCATAATATCAGATCAATTGTATACACACGTATATTGTGAACTTTGAATAAGAATAATATTCCTTATTTGCTCCTCCAGGCTTTGTTCGGCAGGCTGCTTTTGCAGGAGCCGGGAAACCATCTCATTTACATGACCTCCTGCATTGTAGTGAATCTCTCCGCAGATCGTGATGCCGGAGAGAAACGTGCCATACCGTACCTTTATGCTTGCTACCGTAGAGCTAAAGAAGAGGTATTTTCTTCAGACTCTATACTTCTCTTGAATAAAATGTGGCTGCTGATTGCATTGTTTTTTCGCCTTGATAGCATTGCTTGGGTTTAATGCAATGTGTTAATGTTCTTCAAAAAAACACAGATCACTAAAGTCCCAGAGAAGCTGTTATCGTATGCAGTGCACTGCAAAAATCTGACTGTGTCCAATGCCCGCACTGTTCTGCTGACTCCAGAGATCTACATCAGTCAGAACGTGTATGAACAGCTTTTGGACCTGTTGCTGGAGGCTGTGAGAGGAGCTCGTAAGTGTCACATTTGCGGTCATATGATCTGTTTGTATGTCCTGAACCAATTCCATGTGTTTGACTTTGTTTGTGGTGTGACCTCTGCAGAGTTTGAGGAAGTTGTGGAGTTTTTGGAGGAGGTTATCTCTAGTCTGTTGGCTGATCAAGAAGTGCGGACCTTCGGGGAAGTTATGGTCCCAGTGTTTGATATTTTCCAAGGCCGGGTCAAGGACTTAGACCTTTGTCAGCTGCTGCTGTATTCCTACCTGGAAATTCTCCTGTACTTCAGTCGGCAAAAGGATATTTCTAAGGTTCGGATCCAATGCTCATTAATGCTAATGTCATTGCAGCTTCTTTCATATAGATCAAACATTTTTTGGATGATAATATTCTGATCCTAGGTTTTAATGGAGCATATTCATCCCAAAGATCCTAACAGTGGGATTCAGTATCAGAAAACGCTTCTGGGAGCGATCCTAAATATTTCTTGTCTGTTGAAAACTCCTGGTGTGGTTGAGAACCATGGCTTTTTCCTCAATCCTTCTCGTTCCAGCCCACAGGAAATGAAGGTTCAAGAGTCAAATATACACCAGGTGAGCACAAATTTGAAAAAAAAAGCATGGTTTTGCAGCGTGATGACAGGAATCCAGCCACTTATTCTCTTTCATTTCATGTCTTCCCCTTTGTTAGTTTATGGGGCAGTTTCATGATAAGCTGTATCAGATCCTGAAAAACTTGCTTCAGCAGTCCAGCGAGACACGCCACCTGCTGCTCTCATGGCTGGGTGGCTGCCTACAGGCCAACATGGGGCGGGCAAAAATCTGGGCAAACCAGATGCCCGAGATATTCTTCCAAATGTATGCTTCAGATGCATTCTTCTTAAACCTGGGTGCTGCACTGCTCAAGCTCTGCCAACCGTTTTCTCGACCCTACTCGCCCAAACTCCTGACCTTTAACCCCACATACTGCTTGCTTAAGGAGCTTAGCGAGGAAGAACGACGTAACAGAAATGTGCACGCGAGAGGTAACTGGCCTGTGCTTCACCTACCAGACACTACCTTTCATTTCTCTTCAGAAAAAGCAATCTAATCTCTAAAATATACCCTACAGGTCTGGACAAGGAGACATGTCTAATACCTGTACCCCCTCAACAAACGATTGAATTTGCCCAATCATACAGCCTTCTCACAGAAAACCTCATCCTTACACAGCTTACCCTGTACCTGGGCTTTCATAGGTAATACTTCATTACAAAAGACTCATGACACCCATATATATATATATATATATATATATATATATACACACACATTTATCTGAACAAAAATGCAGTAATATTAAATAATTGTTCAGAACTTTTTTAAATATATTTTAAAATGTAATTTATTCCTGTAATGGCAAAGCTGATCACATTATCATTCAGAAATCATTATAATATTCTTCTTTGATTAATAAGAATTTATTATTATTATTATCAATGTTTAAAACAGTTATACTGCTTATGTTTTTGTGAAAAAAGAATAATTTATTATATGATTTGAAACATCAAAAGAAGAACATTTATTTATTTGAAATCTATTGTAACAATGTAAGTCTCTTTACCGTCTCAATGTAATGATCAGTTTAATGTATTCTTGCTTCTTGATATCAGTTTGAATCACTCTGACAAAACATTTGGTGACTGAACTCTCTTAAGACTTTGTCAGAACAGTTACTGAATTAACATCTACGTTAAATAATATATTTAAAACATCAAAATATGTATTAAGAATAGTATTATTGTTTGATTGTTTCTTCTTTTAATGTATGCAGTTAGGAGCAGTTATGGGGGTGTAGTGATGAACCCAGCTGCATTATGTGGGAAGCACATTTGCAGAAAATAAACATATGCTTTAATGGTATTTGTTTGTCAGACTTCATGATCAGATGGTGAAGATGAATCAGTCTCTACACCGGCTGCAGGGGACGTGGCGGGACACGCAGCTCAGTGGAGGGCCAGCAGCAGCAGAGCTACGAGAACAGTTTGAACGCCTCATGACAGTCTATCTC
This sequence comes from Enteromius radiatus, assembly GCA_032357445.1. NCBI lineage: Eukaryota > Metazoa > Chordata > Actinopteri > Cypriniformes > Cyprinidae > Enteromius > Enteromius radiatus. The sequence continues at coordinate 9,353,549 of JAUCMS010000025.1, read as the reverse complement.
TCAACCAAGGCTGCCACCACACAGCCCGCCATGCTACAAAACTGCCTCAACCTCCAAGCCTCCTGTGCCGCCCTGCTGGTTCAGCTCAGCCTGGGCAACCAGGGTCCCGAGCACATCCCTCTCACCTTTCCCTTACCAGTACTAGAGAACAGCCTACTATGCTTTGTGCCAGGTATCCCTCTAGGTTTTTGTTTCCTGTTCAGTTCTCCTTTTCTTAATTGAGTTCCTTTCTTCTGAATGAAAAATAACTAAATAAAAAACTATTGACTTATATTATATTCTGAGTTTATATTAAGTGTATACTTTGGAATTGCCTTTATTTTTTATTCTGTTGCAGAAACAAAAAATGTGACGTGTAAACAGTATTCAGAGGAAAAAAAAGAGGCAAAATTGTGAGGGGGGGGGGGTGTCTAAATTTTGAAATATAAACTTAGAATTGCAAGGAAAAAGTTTGAATTGTGAGATAAAAAGTCACAATTACCTGTTTTATTTATATAACTATGTGGGCTGCAATAAAAAAAACCCACACAATCTCTTGACTCTTCCACAGAATTCTTTGCTGAAAATATGGGTGATTTCTTCATATTCCTCCGCCGCTTTGCTGACGAGGTGTTGGAGTCCTCGGCGGAAAGCTTAGAACATGTCCTGACCTTCATCACTGTGTTCATGGGCAACGTTGATAGGTGTGAGCCGGAGTAATGCTGAGTTTCTTGCACTTTTTTTTTTTTTTGCATTCCATGTGGCTTGTTGTTTACTTTAGGTTATTTACTCGCAGAATGAAGAATCCTCATTTACGGGCAAAGCTGGCAGAGGTTCTTGAAGCTGTGATGCCCCATATGGAGACTCTGTCACCTGGCGCTGCCCAGCCTATCATGTTCCAGCGCCAAAGGGTGTTCAGCACATATCGGCATGCACCCCAACTTGCTGAAGCCCTCATTACAGTGTTTGTGGATATAGAGTTCACTGGTCAGTTTCTGGTCAGTTTTTTTCTGCTCTTTGTAACATCCTATAATAAAATTTTTGTCAATGGCTTGTTTCTCAGGTGATCCTCATCAGTTTGAGCAGAAGTTCAATTACAGGCGACCAATGTATGCCATTCTGAAGTACATGTGGGGAGAAGAGAGCTACAGGGAGAGCATTAAGGTGAGAACCAGACAGGTGTTTTACTATTATAAATAATATTTAAGTTGCTTTGACATTTTGTTCATCCCTTGCTTGCAATTTCACACAAAAAACATTTATTTCCTCACAGCATCTTGCTGATTATGCATCTGAAAATCTTGAAGCCATGAATCCACCACTCTTTCTGAGGTTTCTCAATCTCCTCATGAACGATGCCATCTTCTTACTTGATGAAGCTATACAGGTACTTTATAGCTTATACTTTATAGGAGCTTTTGTTTTATGTGCATCCCAACTATTTATACTGGTAACACATTTTGTTTGTTCAGTTTAGCTTAATTGTTAAATTACATTAACGTATTAACCTCCAAGTAGTTTATAACAGGAATATTTAATTACTGACTGATTAAAGACGTGACACTCACATGTGCATCTGTTCCTTCCAGTACTTAAGTAAGATCAAAATCCTCCAGCTGGAGAGGGATCGGGGGGAGTGGGACAGTCTGGCCCCTGATGCCCGCAGAGAGAAAGAATCTAGTCTGCAGATGTTTGGACAGCTGGGTCGCTTCCACAACATCATGTCAAATGAGACCATTGGTACCTTGGCTTTCCTCACATCTGGTAAGAGACATGAAAGAAACCAAATTGCACTAAAATATTAACACATCACAGATTTTTTGGGGGGGCGGTCATAAACTATCTGACCAATTTAAACCTGAACAGAAGGGTTTTAAATGATTATTGAGTGAAACACTTCGTTTTAAGTGTACTAAGAAATACAAAATGACTTTTCATGTACTTTTCATTTTGCCCTCCAGAGATAAAAGGTCTTTTTGTTCATCCCTTTCTTGCTGAGAGGATCATCTCTATGCTCAACTACTTTTTACAGCACCTAGTAGGCCCCAAGATGGGCGCCCTAAAGGTGAAAGACTTCAGTGAATTTGACTTCAAACCCCAGCAGCTGGTTTCAGACATCTGTACTATTTACCTAAACCTAGGGTAGGCTCTTTGATTACAAATTTCTTTCATTATTTATTTTTAAAGAATAATATTAACTCTTACGGATGCTGTTTTGACCACAGAGATGAAGAAAATTTCTGTGCCACTGTCCCAAAAGATGGAAGGTCATATTCACCCACTCTCTTCTGCCAAACCGTCCGCGTACTCAAGAAAATCAACAAACCTGGCGACATGATCGTATCTTTCAGTCTTTTAGCAGATAATATTAAGGTTAATGTAATCACTATGTATATTTAACTTAGGTACACGCCTTTCTCAGGAAGTGATGGTTGTTTATGGTAACCTTGTTGATCTTCTGTGTATATTTCAGTCACTTGCAGACAGGCATCAGCAAGAAGAGGAAACCTACTCTGATGCTCCGGATGAATTTCTGGATCCCATCATGTCTACTTTGATGCTTGATCCGGTGCTGCTGCCTTCTTCAAACGTCACAGTGGACCGTTCAACAATAGCACGACACTTACTAAGGTGGGATGTGTATCAGGATTATTATAGTAAACTAAAATTGAACGCAATAAAAAAAAATTCATTACTTAAAATAAAATGTAATTTTAATATTAACTATTTCAGTTAGCTTTGTCATTTTGATTTAGTTAATTTAATAATTTTGTTTTACTTGATGTACTTCAATGAATAATACTGGAATAAAAAAATTATAAAAGCTATATACACGCATTAAAAAACTGATGAAAATTATTTAATATTGATTACTCTGGATTATTTATATTATAGTATTTATTAACTTTTTTAAAATTTATTTTTAATTTCATGTTTTATTGATGTTATGTGCATTTGTAATTTTTTTTATTTTTTTTTTTATTAGTATTTGGTTTTGTAAATAATTCTATATATCTTGAATGTTTTTCATGTTTTAGTACCAGCGGCCAAGACAACATTTTCAAGTTTTTCATCTAATGTTCAAATTGATTAATTATTAAATGATTTTAATAATGACACTGTTTGTCTTTTTTGTCCTAGTGACCAGACGGACCCTTTCAACCGCAGTCCACTCACCATGGATCAGATCAGGCCCAATGAAGAGCTCAGGCAACAGATCATGAAGTGGCTTGCTGATCATAAGCAAAGCAACCAGCAAATGGGACCTAGTGGCTAAACCACATCACTCCCTTCCCCTAGCACCCAGGCATGCTCAGTATGACTAAGCCATTGAGATGTTTCTGGCCTCTTTTATAACGCTTTGAAACTCGAACATTTAACCACATTCGGAGGAGCACGCCTTCATGGTGTTAGTGTGCTCCTCAAAGGTCAAATGCAAATCTCCAAATGACATATCACTGTAGCATATTTTGTTCTTTCAAACTTCTCAGAGGTCTGAGGTCGCCACAAAAAACAATAACCTGAGTCACTTTTTCTGTTACATTTTGCCTTGCAAAAATGTTCACTGTGGGAAATGAAACTCTGGCTTATCGACAGATGACAGCATACATGTGGTTTGCTTACCTGTTCAATGCATTTGCCCTACCTCTGAATCATGCATGCAATATTTTTTATGCATCGCTTATTTAACTCTTTAAGTTAGAAGATGTTGAGCAGTGTACCTCATTTAATACTAAGGGGGCAGAGTTGTGGCCTCATTTGATATTAAGGAGGTAGCTGTGTGGCAGTATTGATTGAAAAATATCAAAGCAAGCCAATGTTGGCCGCAAAAGAGATCTTAAAATATTTTGCTAACATCATCAGCATTATATACTACAAAGTTTCAGTTTTTATAGCTGTACCTATTGGTTTTAAAGGCGTCTGTGTTGGATTCTTCATGGAATGGTCTGCAGCTTTAGCATTTGTCAAAATGCTTTTGTTCATTACAGACATTTTATGCTTTAAGCTCAACAAGCATTTGCTGTAATATGCACTTTTATGAGACTCATTAAGAATATTGAGCTCTTGTTGAAATGTCTTTTAACAGTGCAATGTGCACCGAGTAATGACTTCTTTGACTTCAGCCTTATGACCTCCTCTCATGCAGAGTAACATCATGTCTCTTGGTAAAAGTTGCAAAACTGCATGCTCTGGGTCGATGGACCTTGCTACTGACATTTGTCTTAAAAGATGACATTGATAAGATGGACACTGTCCAATCACTGCTTTTGGCTGTGAGTGAGTTGCATTACATTGACCTGTCAAGTGGTGTTGGGTATGTCTACATTTTGATTTTCACTGAATTGCTTATTTCAGTGAACGTTAGTTGGTTTTAAGTCTTTATTCCCTCATATTTTCAAGACCTCACTCAATCAATAAACCTGATCCCATGAATTCTCAAAGCAAACTGTATGCCTTAGAGCCTGTTGTGATATTTCTGTTAGATTTTGCTCACTTGTTTGTCTTTAACACAAACTGGATTAATTGCAGTTGTTTTTGCTAAATAAAGATTGAGTTGAAATCATTATGGACAGCAGTCATATAATGTACATGCTAACATGTCTACATTTTTTCCGATGCGCAGCGTGCATACTTTCTACATTGTCTTAGATGAATGATTCTGCAAACTAACTGAAATCGAACTGCTGCAAATAACATCATGCTTTCTTAATGTTTTTTTCTGTTGGCAACTTTTTTAAAATTGTTTTATTAAAATGTGCTAATGGATTTATTGCACAATATTGGATAAATCAATGTATTGTAATTAAAATTTCTAAAATGAGAAGCAGTGATGTGTAAATGTTTTTAATATTTGCAAAAACTTTTTAAAAGAATAAGTTAAAAGCTTTCCATGTATGTATTGTCATTTTGCCTGTAGAATTAACTATAGATAGGCTATAGGTGTGTTGGGAGATGCAAGCTTGGAAATAAGACATTTCAAAAGATTTCTTAGTTAAAGCTGCAGTCAATTTTTCTTGTAGTTAAAAATTATCAAATCAATTATAGATCAAGTAAATAACCAACCGGTGTTCAGAACTATCTCCTTGTCTTTGCCCAATAATATAAGCTTGTAATGTTTTCTAATTTGAGTGGTTCGGGTCGGTTTCCATGTGGATCAAGTGCATCAAGTGACATCTGAAAGAAGGACATCGTGGTCGTGGTGTAGTATTCTCACAATCATGTCAGAGGCAACGCATTGTCTTTTCCTATTGGCTATGTCACTTTTCAATGTTGGTAATGCAAATGAGAAAATGTTTGGTTGGGTATCTCTTGTTGAAGAGTTAGTTAGAACTCATGTTACATAGCTGAACAGTGTCTAATAAAAGCTTGGTGTTCAAGCTGATTATGCGTGCATCCTGAGCTTTCCATATACACGTTATTCTCATAACGTAAACACTACACGTGGGACTTCCCGAGTTGGAGTGCTGGCGCACCTTTCCCGATTCCACCCCTTCACTTCCTCTTGACATACAGACCTACATTAAAAAGTATAAAACTGTAAAAATAAATCTGGAATAATGATCTTATTAAACTGTGCATGATGGTAATGAAACTCGTGGAAGTGGCTGAAATGATTGAGCATCTGATTACAGTAGGATTAGATTAAATTTACAACAGATAAGTATTCTACGGGACATTTAATTGCTTTTTGAGATTAGAATAATTTATTTTGATGAAATTCGAATGGTATGACCAGATAGACTGTATAAATTAAAATGTACACATAATATGTTACTTGTGTTACTTATTTGTTCATATGACATTTTCTGATGTGATTTTCATTCAGGTTTTAGACATGGCAAGACATTTACAAAATGTACAGACTGCATCTTTAATTTCTTGCTTTATAGTATTCAATATAATATGCACGAACAACTAGTCAGCTTTACTTAAAAAGTGCGACCTCTGAAACGTTGCTTAATTGTTCTAACCAATGGCGTGTGCTCAGGGCGGGGCCACCTGTTTCCCTGACAAATAGCAGATGGGGGCGTGTTCAAAGAAACCTGTGCTAAAACAGTCACTATTTATATACATATATATATATGTAATCGTTTTTCTTCTAATATATTTTTAATATATATAATCTAATTTCTAATTAGATTATATATAATATATAATTTATATTATATTTTCTAATATATATATATATATAATTAGCAAATGTTAAAAACAATTTAATATAATTAAGTTCTCATAGACTTATATATAAAACTCGCTAAGCAGTCTTCCTGTGTCTGATGAACAGTTTTTTTCCTCCCTTGAGTATCGCCGACGAACCTGCGTAAAAACATCACCGAGCCTGCTCTGCGCTGGGATCTTGTCGGGGTCCTCGGTACCTCCACCCCGACACATGGATAATCCATTCTGACCGCCAGACCAGAGCGGCCGTGTGCAGAGATTGCTAGTTCGGGGCTACGCCCACACTGAGCTCCTGATCCTAGGGCAGGCAGGCAGAGTGTAAAATGGCGCACAGCTGTCGGTGGCGGTTCCCTGCTCGGCCCGGAGGGAGCAGCAGCTCGGGCACCGGGAGGAAAGCGGGCCGAATTCGAGTCAATGCTTCTATCCGAAACAGCGCGGGGACTAATCCAAACGCGAACGGGCTCGGGCCCGGTTTCGACGCTGCGTTGCAAGTGTCCGCTGCCATCGGCAGCAACCTGCAGAAATTTCGGGATGTTTTGGGGGAGTCGAGCGGCTCCAGCAGCGGGGAGGTAAGCGGGACCCTGGCTAAAGCGTTAGCCTCATTCATGATCAATGCAGGAATTACAAATAACTCCGCGGCTGTGTAGCAGCTCTAAGTTGCTCAGTGAGGAGAGTGAGTGAGTGAGTGACTGTTCTAGTTATTTTGCTGCGCAGCAGACACATGCCTCCATCCATGTGCTGTTTTTCTCACTATGGGACTACTGACAGGCTAAACTGCTAGCTAGCCCACATCAAAACATGTACCTATTCCTAACTAATGACTAATGTTGCTGTGCTTATGTGGTCCCATGTCTATGTTGAGGAGATCTAGCATCATATTTCAGGACCCTGAGGGGTTTAGTGCCATTTTTTGACAGGATGGAGATGTAAAGCTAGATAACTGATGGCTGCTTTTTGGGTTGGACTTGTTTCAATTTGATTCGGAGTCTCGTGCGTTTCATGTGACACCGCTTTTTGACTTTAAACACTATGAAATCACTTTTTCAGCCAAAAAGCGCAGAAAATGCCCTACTTAATGCACAGCCTGTGTCAAAAATGAAGTCCAAAAGAGGTCAATGATGGAGAAAGGATGAAGTTTAAAGATATTTAGCACCTTTCCGTTGTTCTCATAATTTTAAATTGCGTTTTTCCGCCCATAAGAGACTAAATTATACCTTTTGGTGACTCTATATTGGACTTCCAAGTTAGCTAACCGTGTTTCTTTCACCTAAAGACAACTTGGTTCAAAAGCCTGGTGGTGTAAAACGGAACTTTACACTCTCGTAGAGAAATAAACAGGTTAGGGTGTTTCAGAAAGCCTAAACGAGCAGATTTTAGCTGGACTGAACACCTGGTGCCAGTTGGTTGTTGTTGTCTGAGCATTTAGCGATAGCACGCAGAGTGCATCTATCCCAGCTGTAACGTTAGTCTGTCTGGATTTTAAACTTCATTTTAAAGTTGACCCATATGAAAACGTGGATTGAGTTTAGAAGATGTAACGCTCTGCTCCGAAAACTATTGTGGCCGTGCATGTGTGCACTTATGATAATATTTTATCCAGTTATATATTGCCCTCTAGCTTGGGTTGATGATGCTACTAGCATAAACAGTGTTGCTATTAAAATATAATTTTATGACGTGTTCTTGTTGCAGAGAACGGGCCGTATATTTACATTTTTTTCTTTCTGTTGCAAAAGTTTGCAGTGTATAATTGTAAACCTCTCGTGTTTGATCTCCTTCACCCTCGAGAGGAGGCTGGCTAACGTGTTAGCCTGTTAGCACCCGCTGATGCACGGGAAAATGGGAGGTGGACATGTTTTTTTCCCCCTCAGATATTGCGCAGTAGCAGTATGCATTCGAAAAAAATGTCATATTTCTATCAGGAATCAAGTGATTCCCGTGCAAAACCTCGCTGAGGCTACGGGGACCATATGTTTGGCCAAAGACACCAAATGCAGTGTTTTGAGCGGTGCAAAAGGCGGCTGCAATAAAAAGGCAGCGTTTGACGGAGGTTGTTATGTGTGGGGGTGTGTACTGTGACAAACTACCATCTTCCTTTCTCAGTAGTAGAGCGCTGCGCATCGGAAACGCGGGGAGATCAAAACGAGAGCGGGCGCGGACCAGAAACATGCATAAAGCGTGCTTGATTTTGTGTTTCGCCTACGGGTAATTTTAGCGTTTGAAAACGTGGCGCAGATTAAAGAGCGTGGAGATGTGGTTATTAGACATGTCTTGTCTTGAGGTGTTTTATATATGTCTATTTCTATATGTTCGTGTATACAGTATACTCACTTTATTCTCTCCTCTGTCCTACAAGATTAAGATAAGAAGTCTTGCATTAGCTTGTTTTGTGTACACAATCTTATTATGCAACCACTTGATGTAACGGCAAAATTACTTGAAATGTTTCTGTATAAGTTAAAGTGAAGTCAGAATGTTTATTTAAAATATTGTTCTAGTCATGTTATTGAAAACAATTGTTTATGTAGGCTTTAAATTAAGTTGTAGTAATCTGCTCCACCTCTAAAACAACTTTCCTTTTCTTGTGATGTCACTTAGGCCTATTGGAGGCTATTGGATAATGTTAATCTTTAGGCTGCATTGTTTTGCCATGCTTTTTTTCTCATTGAGTATTCCGTTTCATTCATAAATACGGTCCAGCATAGAAGTAGAAAAGGTTTGCAAATTACAATGTATTTTGACTTTAAGAAATAATCTCAAAAACATCAATTAAAGCTTGCATTATTGTGTGCATTTGTAGCGGTTGCGTGTGCTTTAATGCTCCCTTGGAGCCTTTTTGAGTAGCGCTCAATTAAAACATGAATACATTTGTGAAACGTATAAGTAGTGTACAAGCCAGACAGACGGCTGAAATCCCAGTGGAGCTTGCAGCTCATGCGAGTTGCGGACACAGCATTGTAGTTTCATTCAGAGGGGATGTTGTGCCTGGGTAGGATTGTTCTGGTTCATCACAGCCCGCTGAGCTCACAGAGCAGCCTAAGGCCAGTAGCATGCTCGGTAAACAGAAGCACGCCGCCCCTCCTTCCCATCAGACACAAATCCAACAGAACGGGCCCACAGGGCCCCAATAGGATTTCACTTCTGATGGCTGCCTTTTAGACTACTTCATTAACCCATTTGGACGACTTAAAATGTTTACATAGAGGTAATACGTCTGCATGATTTCTCGCGACGCCAGAAAGCGACGCTTTTGATGGTCAGAACCACTTTGGAGATATTTTCATCTAAATCTTAAGTGCAAATACGAGTCTGTGGCTGCTTGCTAGACAACTGTTACTTTCAGGAGGTGTCCTGTTTAAGTCTCCATTCATCGGTTTCTTTGTGTGGGACGCCATTTGGCTTGCCTTTTAATGTCCAGAGTAAAGCCCCGCTTACAGAAGCAGAATGAGGATCAATATCAAGGCCTCATACAAAAGTGCTGTTGAATGGATACAGCAAATGAATGCTTTGCTCCGCTGCTTTCTAATGAATGGCGTGGCCTATACGGAGGGAAGAAGTCCAGCAGGTGTTTGGCCTATTTATCTGGAGAGGGCCCTGTCCCCTAGACAGCGTGTGGATCATAGCAGGAAGCTTTGTGTCTGCTTTTATTCCAGCCTTTACGAAGTGCAGGCAGCTGAAAGAGCACAGACGTGGATATCAAAGGGTGAAGAGCAAGCCCTCCTCCCCCTTTGGACATTGCTGGGAGGGAATTAGACACAGACCGTTCCATCCATGGCTTTATTCCACTTTTGTAGGTGGGCAGAGGGGGTTTCGCCTCCCGCTTTTTGCTCCGAGGGGGGGCAGCAGCCGCCATTGAGCGCATGGAGCAATTCTCTCTGAATTTACGTCCCTCATTACACCTCGCAGGAGGCGCATCTTTGTTTTTATCTTAAAGCCGCGGCTCCTCATTAGCGTGGGTGTGAGGTGTTGGAACATGTTGTTTCAGAAACTCTCAGTTTTGGGTGCTTTGAATGTGGGTGCGTGAGCAACATCAGAGCTTTAGATCTGCATCTTACAAAGGGAAATTTCTCCTGATGCCTTTTTTGTTATAAAAGTGTTTCGAGAGCCTCGAATAATGAAATCTACTGGGGTTTCCCACCAGTTTCGTGTTGTTTACACTGGGGGCTTCAAACAAGAAAAGGTCTCATGTGTGACCACACAAAGTTCTCTTTTTCCAGTCAGATGACCAGACAGATTTGTTTTGAGTGGATGGGTTTGTCCATTTAGTTTAAAAGCTGAGAACGCCATCATTCTGACCCCATTTTAATGTTTTATGCATTGCTTTTTGTCTGTATCTTTTCTACAGGCATTTTTGAGGGATTCTGATGCCTCAGCAGTTGTCAAAACTTCACATTGTTTAGAAAATGGTGATTCAGTGAATTTATGAAAGGCCGCACTATCACACATCCTGTGTGCTTAGGGATGATAATCAGTTACATGTCTTGATGTGGATATGTTGGCTTACTGTGATTATAGGGGTGTGAGTGTGTGTTTGGTATAGTTGGCCACACACACAGTAGTGCAATTATGTCCCGCTCTGGGGAGGGAGAGGTGCCAGGTTGCAGTGTGCTTGCCAGTTTATGCCCAGTTCTTAAGCGAACTGTAGATGCCATGTTGAGCAACTTTCCTGGGTTTGTGACCATCTGCTCAGAACAGAATGTAATGAGTTTATGTAAACAAATAGTCTTGTTTGCTTACCTTTTATTTACGGGAACTGAGAGGTGGCACAAACAAGTACTTTATCTGCTCTTTCTTTAGAAAGGAGGTTGATTTGTGATCCTTTCCTTCTATTGGGGCTGTTCACATGTTTGGGGTCTGATGATCAAGCGTTTCATGAATGATCTGTTCTTAAAACTCATTGCATGGCCTTATTAATATTTAAAACGTCAAACCATGCAGCATCTGTAAACATATGGTTGTAAAACTTTTCCGAAAAGTATTTTAGTTGAGAGGATTTAATATTTGTGGTGTTATTATTATGCTTAATAAACATTTTTCATAAAAAAAGTCCTTTATTATACTATTATTAATTTCTAATGCCTGTAAAATATTGCACTCTTCTATTATTTATATTTTATTTTTCTTAAATGACTTTTCCATAAAAAATGCACTTTTTTGGTTTTTATTTATTTGTTTAAGATAAACATTTTAAATTTTTCAAAACCGTTCTTTATTATTCATTTTTTTCGAATACCTACAAAATATTGCACTCTTCTGTTATTATTATTATTATAATTATTTAAGTTTTTATTTTTTCTCAAAGTGCTGTTTCCATAAATAAATATGCTGTTCAAAATAAAGTTCTTGATTCTTTAAAGCCTTTTCATAAGTATATAATTTTTCAATTAAGGTTGGTTTTGTCATTTATAATAATAAAAGCTATTATAATTATAACTAAAAATTTAATGTTTTGGATTTATTTATTCATTTAATGTGACTTGCATGTCCAAATACTTTTTTGGCTTTTTTTGGATTTTTTAAAATTTTTTGCATTAGTTTGGAAATTATATATATTATTTTTTTATTTTTTAAATTATGTGGCTTAAATACATTTTTGGCCTGTACTTACTAAAAAATCCTCCCAATTGTCTGGGGAATAAAAATGTGGAAACAAACATATAGCAATTAGAGAGTAACAAACAAGTGTTTTTGTGTCACCCCCTCCACCGCCACTATCTCTCCTCCCCCATCCTGCACTGGTAGCAGGTGTTCGGGTGCCTTGGCCGAGCCGAGTGTCACTTTCTCGAGCACAGTATCGCCGCTCCCTCCTCCGTCTCAGCCGTGGGTGTTATATTTTGATGAATTGCGTGTGTATTATGTTATGTCCTCCAAGAGATTGATATTCTCCTGACAGGCTGTTGTTGTAAATATGAATTCTTTCTTAAATGACTTGCCTGGTTAAAGGTTAATAATGATAATGATAAAAATGGTTAATTTAAAATTTATCACACTGCATCTTCTCTCCATGCCTTTATGGTCAGAATGATGCTGTTTCTCCCTCCCTGCATCCCTCCATCCTTCCTCCCTTTCTTCTTGTCTTAGGATGTTGTTTACATCTTGCAGTGTGCCTCACGCACAAGGTGGAGGAGGGTGTGTGTGTGTGTGTGTGTGTCTGTTTGTGTGCGCGAGCGCACTTTTGAGTGCCTGAGGCAGAGTCGTGCTGTCATTGAGAGCTACTCATGGTGTCACACTGACTTTGAGCTCCACTGCTCGCAGCTCTCTAGTACTCTATCACCTTCGGCACAACAGTAGAGCTGCAATGAAGTCATCGTAGCTCTGAGAGCCTGTATTAAAAAAAACTGGAGGACAAAAATTAGACTAACGAATTCACTATGCAACGTAAACATTATCTTTGGTTATTTATGTGTGTTATTTGAGCCTTGAATTAGCTCCTCATCACTGTTTTTTGCCCATCAGTGATTGGATATGGAAAAAAAAAACTTAATTAAGATGATTTGTTAGCACTGATCATCTGATAACAGACTCTCGTTTCATTTTGTTCTGCTTCCCATAAGAAATTTGTCGCCATATGTTGAAATTAAAGCTGAATGGGGATTTGTTAGAGAGATTGGACTTGTATGTGTGCAGTCTCCGGTGGCATCTGTTCTACAAACTGGACCGAAGGGAATTTAGCTGCAGCCCCACATGCTGCTATAAATAAAGAATATGAAATGAAACGCCCCCTAAGGCTTGAAAATCAACACAATAGGCTTTTTAAGGAACTTGCAGACATTAATCATCTTTTTGAGAGGTAGGATTTAGTGCATAGTGAAATGCTGTCAGTACTTGTTCAATCTAATGAAGACCCATTTACACTCTTTAATGGTAATGTGTAGAAAACTTTAAGCAAATGGTTGGGCACATTGGCATAAATGAAGGCAGTCACTTTTTTCCTGACAATTTTTTCCTGAAGTTTGGTTGGTATGGTATTCTGTAGTTTTCTTTTTATTATGTGCGTAAATTCATCCCCTTCAGACCAACAATTCCATGTCCATACACATGCATATAGATGTATACTGGCAGTCATATTTTCTATGAGCATTCTCTCATGACTGAGAATTGCATTTAAGGCACTGTGTCAAGGTAAAATGGCCAAACATACACATTTCAAACATGTTTTGTAATGCTCTTTTTCAATTTCATTCTGCCCTGACTACCTGTTTTTGAATGCCAATCTAAATGCCCCTTTATTTGTCCAATACAGGTCTCCCTTAAGATTGAATACTTGTTTATTTGATCTTAAAAACATAATTTTGCACATCTTTGCTTCATAGTTGCAGGGAATTCCTTTGATGCGCTCCCACTTTCAGTTAGGTCCATAAAATCCTTTTTCAGTGCTCTGTGGAAATGGCCTCTACACACACACGTGCGATTAGAGTACGCTTTCTCTCAGTGTGTGTCCTTGTGAGTACAACTTAATTCACACCAAGGACACTTCAATGACTGAGACATTTTTATCACAACATAAAACAGCGCGCGCCCAGTTGCAGAGCAGACAGTAATTACAGTAATTATCTGCACTGTAAGCCTGTAAGAAAAATCTGATAAATGTGGGAAATGTGGCTGACTTAAAGGGATATGGAGCGTTTAAGTTGACTCAAAAATGGATTTGGAATTATGGCTTACCTAAAATGTTGTGACAGAATTAGATCAGGAAGGCGAAAGCCCAAATGGGCCATGTAATCAGCATTCCTCCCTCTATCCCTCGTGTCAGGTGTGAGATAAGCACAGGGCATCATAAAAGCCTGGAGATTTATAAAATCCTATCATAGGACGTCTGCAAAGCTTAGCCTGTTTGATGGACGGAGGTGGAGCAGTTGTCAGGCGATATGGCCATTGCAACAGATGTCCTGACAGTGAGATCAGCGCTGATGTCATGCAGCCTAGCGACAGCATCTGGTAAGGATACCTGAGTGGAATTGGCGGAGCTGGTCATCTCAGTAGGAGGTGCCATCACAGATGAGTTAGTTACTTTCTCAAGTTGTAGGTAGAGCACAGAAATTGGTTTGCCTACTTTAGAGCGATTAAAAGTCTGTTGTTTTGGGCAAGTTGCTGCCAGGGTGAAAATTGGAAATTTAGGGTACACTCAAGTCTCGCATAATGAACTGTTTGAGTTCTGGTGTAGTTCCATGCTGTCTTTCAATTCATTAGTATTACTGAATGTGTTTTGTTGCTGATGATGACAGGGTCATATAATGCGCTATTGCATTTACTTTATTAAAAAAAAAAGGTCATGTTAAGGCTACACTGGATGTTGTTTTGAACAAATGTTGATTAAATGAATGAATTGTGCTACCTGAAGCAGAAGGTATGACAATTAAATATTAAAATAATTCAAATAACAGGATGGGAACATATTGCCTTGGTCTTGTCAAATGTTTTCATCCATAAATTCACTATGGATAGGCAGCTAATCTTCTTGTTTTACCTTGACTCCAGAGCTGTCAGCAACTAACACTGAGTGGTCAACATTCTCTTAGTCATGAGATGAGGTGTAGCTACTAAATGGCTCTTTGGACAATAGCTTGTTTGATTTTTGTAAAAAAAAAAAAAAGAGATCTCTTAAAGTTAAATCACACTGAACCACTGAGTTAACTGGATCTCTCTCTTTTTTCATTTCTTTAGGAGGAATTCGGAGGCTTTAGCACAGTCAGTGACAGCAGAAGAATACATAGCCCAGGAAGGACGTCAATAGGTAAAGTATCTTTTACATCTCTAATTCTGTCTCTCCAAATGTGTTGTAAAATAATTTTAACTCTGATCTTTTAAGATCCAACTTGCTCTTGTGCTCAAGTGTAATTGAGATGCATTTTAACATTTAAACATGAAGAAATGTACAGCTTATTAATGTAATGCTTTCTCTTTTTTTCAGGTTCCATCTCCCCAGAAAAGAAACCCAGAGGACGTCCTCCTAGGGCTCTAGCTGTGCAGAGAGTTGGCACTGATATTGAGACGGCCCCTTTGCCTCTCGCCACAGCTCCTACAGAGAAGGTAAAACGACCACCAGGGAGGCCACCTGGCACTGGAGAACAAAAAAGAAGAGGCCGCCCACCTGCTTCTGCCAACCAGAGAAGCTGGCAACAGAGCGGCCATGCACTCCCTGAAGAGGATGGGGATGCAGAACAGGAGTGCAGCTCCAGTCCCACACACCACAAGGACGGTTTGGAGGACGAAGAAAAGGAGAAAAGGCAAACTCTGCTTGGTTCTGGGCACCATCAGGGATCTGAGGCTAAGCTTCATAAAATATGCCGGGAGTCCAAGGTGACCAAACTGAAAAGACTGCGGGATGTCAAACTGAGCCCACTGAAGTCTAAGCTGAAGGCCATTGTGAGGAAGAGTGTCCCAGTTCCTGGTGTGCGAAGACGGGGGCGGGGCAGGCCACCTTCCGCCGAGCGCCTCAAAGCTGAAGCTGCTGCTGCTGCTGCTCAGGCTGCTAATGCCTCCTCGGCCCAGGAGATGTCCACTATGGCACCTGGGACTGCCAAACATAAGGCCTTCAGGGTTCGTGCCCGAACTCCACATGATCTCAAGCTCAGGGCTTCTCATCCTGCTGATGAACGCACTAGCTCAGATCCCCATGACTCCCCTACAGTCAGCCCAATGACCCCGACTAAACACGGGAGGCCGTTAGGGTTACGCCAGAGCCCTCGCCATATCAAACCTGTGCGGGTCATCCCTCCCTCCAAACGCACTGATGCCACTATTGCAAAGCAGCTGCTGCAGCGGGCAAAGAAGGGGGCCCAGAAAAAGAAGCTATTAGAAAAAGAAGCTATTGGCACCCAGGGAAATGCAGGTCTTGAGGGTGGGAAGCACAGGAGGCGAACGCAACTAACAAACATCAGGCAATTTA
The DNA here is from genome assembly GCA_032357445.1 of Enteromius radiatus. NCBI lineage: Eukaryota > Metazoa > Chordata > Actinopteri > Cypriniformes > Cyprinidae > Enteromius > Enteromius radiatus. The sequence goes on along the minus strand of JAUCMS010000025.1, from coordinate 9,337,501 downwards.
TCATGCCTGTTGTGAGCACAGTGTCGTTGCGCATCATCAAGACCCCAAAGCGGTTTATTGATGATGAGGGCAGTTTCAGCACTCCACCACCACACATGAAAATTGCTCGATTGGACTCTGCAGCATCTGCTCCAGCACCTCAACCCATAACTCCTGCCCCAGCTCTTGTTTCCACAGCTCCTGTCACAAGTGGAACCACACCCGGGGCAGGGCCTGCTGTGGACACTTTCCCTCCTCCCCCACCTCCTGTCCCGACTGGCAGCGCCAACAACATTGCAGCCAGTCTCCTTAACAGCAGCTGCAATAATAGCACTAGCAACGGGCGATTCAGTAGCAGTGCAGCATCTTGTGGCTCTAGCGCTGTTTCTCAGCATTCCTCTCAGCTCTCTTCTGGCGAGTCGTCTCGTTCCAGCAGCCCTAGTCTTGATGACTCCTCCTGTGATTCCCAGGCCTCTGAGGGCACCCAAGCCCTCTCAGAAGAGGCAGATCATTCCCCTGCCTCTCAGGGAGAGACAGAGACCAGCATGCACCACGCCTCACATCCACCATCACCACCATCCGAGCCGGAGCCAGACCATATAGTGTTGATGGAGCGCAGCAGTCGGGGTCGCAGAGGTCAGAGTCACAGGCGGGGTGCTTTAGTGGCACGTGGTAGGGGCAGCCTGATTGGTGGAAGGAAACAGACCATCAGCCCAGCCACAGGGGTTTCACAAGCTGGATCTCAACAAGCCTCTTCCACAGCGTCATCATCCTCTTCCCCACCACCTCCTCCTCTTCTCAGCCCTCCTCAGCCTCCCCAGGGAGCTTCATCTAATGCACCGGAGCATCACTCCCACTCTCCATGGATGATGTCACATTCCATTCCACCTTTTCTGCCCACCCCTCCAATACTCTCCAGCTCTCACGACAAACGTCGTTCCATACTACGAGAGCCCACTTTCCGCTGGAAGTCTTTATCATGTGTTGAAAATAAGTACTTCTCCTCTGCCAAGTATGCAAAGGAGGGCCTTATCCGCAAGCCCACTTTTGACAACTTTCGTCCTCCGCCACTGACTGCTGAGGATGTGGGCCTCATGCCACCAGGACCTGGTGGAGGTGCACCAGGAGGATTCCCAGTGCCTGGTGGTGCAACTGGGACAGGTTCCAGACTTTTCTCCCCCCTGCATCATCATCCTCACCACAACCACCACCAGCACACCTCGTCGCGGTTTGAAACGCCACTGCAAAAGCGTAGCCCCCTACTACGTCCCCCTTTCTTCACTCCAAGTCCGGCTCATTCCCGCATCTTTGAGTCGGTCACCCTCCCATCCTCATCAGGGAGCAGCCCTGGCTCTCTCTCCCCCCTTCAGGTCTCACCAACATCAAACAAAAAGAGAAAGGGGTCTAAGTTCTCACGTGGCCACCCCAGGTCACCCTCGCACTCTATGACTACCAGGAGCAGTCAGTCAGGAGTTCAAACAGGGAAGGCCTCCGAACAATCCATGATTAGCAGTTCTGTTCCCATAAGCGTGACTGGGAATTCCAGTCCATTGCCTGGAGTTGCAGTCAGTGCACTTGCTGCCAGTGCCTTATCACAAGCTTCTTTCAGTGGCTTCCCCTCAGGCTCCATTGGTCTTACGACCCACGGAGTTTCCGACGGGCGGCGAGCAGCAGGAGGTCTCAGTGTAAGTGGGAGTTCTGCTTCATCTTCACAGCTCTTCCCACGTTTTAACCCCAGTAATCAAGGATCAGGTGGGGGATCTGGTAAAGCAGGAAGGGAACGGAGCATCTCTGCTACTAGAGACACGGGTACAAAGGAGAAGGACAGGGACACAGAGAAGAATAGAGAGCGTGAAAAGGAGAATAAACGGGATGGAAGGAAGGACTGGGATAAAAGAGGAAAGAACTTTGCATCAGAGGCTTCCCCTAATTCTACATCCAGCCTTTTTTCAATGGAGGCCAGGGACATTGAGGAATCTCTCACCCAAAAAAGGACAACTGGTCGAAAGAAGTCAGTCACAGTTGACTCTGGTGCAGAGGCTTCCCCAAGTGACTCTGCAGCAGTTCAACCTGTTGGGGCCTTGTCCTCCAAGGGTCGTCTGGCCAAAAAAGGTAGACCTTCAGAGAAAGGTATTGAAGCAGAGGGAGCAGAGAAGGACAAGGAGAAATTGAGTGCTCCTGCCCAAGCAGGGCAGATGGGAAAACCCCCTGCCACCACATCACTGGACTCAGTGTTAGATCATGCCGAGAAACAGCCAGTCACAGACAGGCGAGTCGCAAAACTGCTGAAAGAAGCTAAAGCTCAGCTCATTGAGATAGAGAAGAGAGAGGTACAACCTGGCGATCAACCCAAATTACCGGTATGTCCTGTCTTCTGCTGGCTCCCTTGGTTTGAAAGCATTTTCAGGCTGTTTTGCCAAATGCACATGTTTGTTTTTCTTGTGCAGGGTCAAGAGAGTGACTCTTCTGAGACGTCAGTCCGTGGTCCACGCATTAAGCATGTGTGTCGTCGTGCAGCTGTAGCTCTGGGTCGCAACCGTGCTGTGTTCCCAGATGATATGCCTACCCTTAGTGCCTTGCCATGGGAGGAGAGAGAAAAGATCTTGTCTTCCATGGGAAATGATGGTGAGAGAACTTGTTTGATATTTTTATTTATTTTAAGAAAAGTGTCATTGTTTTTAACCCTTTCTCTAATGGTGCTTGAATAGACAAATCATCAGTGGCGGGATCTGAGGAAGCGGAGCCACCCACGCCTCCTATTAAGCCAGTAACAAGGCAGAAAACGGTCCATGAGGCCCCACCCAGAAAGGGCCGGCGCTCTCGACGCTGCGGGCAGTGTCCAGGCTGCCAAGTCCCAAATGACTGTGGGGTCTGCACTAACTGCCTGGATAAGCCCAAATTTGGGGGACGCAATATTAAAAAGCAATGTTGCAAGTAAGTGTGAAATCTCTTTATTGTGGCATTCAGAACATTAAAAGTGAAATTGCCCTTAAAACATTGTGCTTGTGCCATCACAGAGTGCGAAAATGTCAGAACTTGCAGTGGATGCCTTCAAAGTTTCTTCAGAAGCAGGCAAAAGGTCAGTTTTCTTCCAACTCTCTTTTTATAGACCGGAGGTGCTTTAATGTTTCAGTTAATTGCCTGTTTGCATCAACTACAGGAAAAAAAGACAGGAGGAGGAATAAATTGACGGAAAAAAAGGATTCACATCACAAATCTCAGTGTTCTGAAGCAAGCCCTAAGCCAGCCCCTCCTCCAAAAGATGACCCTCCCCGTAAGAAAAGTGAAACTCCACCACCTGCGCAGGGAGAGGACAAACAAAAGCAGGCACAGCCTTCAGCACCATCCTCACCAGCTTCCTCCCCAAAGGACCCTCTGCTCTCTAGTCCATCTGATGACCCGAAACATTCCCAAACCCCTTTGAGCTCAACCTTTAGAAAGGAACGGAAGCAGCAGCCTAGTTCTTCACCCACACCTGTACACACTGCCCCTTCTTCCCCACCAGCACAGTCCCAGCAGTCCTTGCAGCAGCAAAGCCAATTGCCAGCAAAAAAGGAAAGTCTTGCAAAGTCCCAATCCACTGAGCCCAAGAAGAAATCTCAGCAACAAAGTCAGACCAGTTCCACCACAGACACAGGTAAGGAGATGTGGAAATGGACTGTATGTATGATTTACTGTTAACTTTACATAGGCGATCAAATCTTACTCCTGCACAGCCTGGGACTGGGCACTCCTTACGTAACATAACTTTAATGTCATGTCACCTTTTAGCATCCGAAACAAAGCTAAAGAAACAAACTACTCGATGTGTTCAACCACTCAAGCCTAAACCAAAAGAAAAGGTAAGCAGATGTTTCAGCCACTTTTGCATCATTTTATGCCATAAACATTTTTAGAAAAATAAGTCAGAGTTGTCTTCTCTTTCTCTGGATAGTGGTTGATAGTTTTTTTATGATGCTGATTCTCCTGACTCATAGCACAAACAATGGTTGTACATACTGATAAGATGTACCTTGAAAACACTATAAATCACTTTGTAAAAGCATATGCCATATGCAGTGATGTAATGTAAATGATTTATCATTTTTATTTTTTTACAGGAAAAACATACACCCAAACCTGACAGCAGTACTTTAAACTCCCAGAGCACTCCTTCGACTGAGGGCACCGCCAAGCAGAAAGCGCCCTGCGATGGAGTGCATCGAATCAGAGTAGATTTTAAGGAGGACTATGACATTGAGAATGTGTGGGACATGGGTGGACTCAGCATTCTCACCTCTGTGCCAATCACCCCGCAGGTGGTGTGCTTTCTCTGTGCCAGCAGCGGTAATGTAGAGGTGGGCTATATTTTGTTTATAATTCCTGAAACATAAAAATGATGGGATGTGTTCTTACGGCTTTTCGTCTTCAGTTTGTTTTCTGCCAGGTGTGCTGTGAACCCTTCCACCTCTTCTGTTTGGGGGAGACAGAACGCCCCCAAGAGGAACAGTGGGAGAACTGGTGTTGTCGTCGATGCCGTTTTTGCCACGTTTGTGGCCGGCAGTATCAGAAAACCAAAGTAAGACTTTTCTATTCAAATGCATAGTATTTCTACCATTTTACCACCCTTTTTGTAATGCAAGTAACTCAGTGGCAGGTATTTTTCATGTTTTAGGGTCTTCTCCTAAAGAATTAAAGACAGTCGAGGACACTTTGATTTAGTATTTCAGAGTCTCTGATCATTGGAATAGTGAAGTGCTTCCAACAATAACAGAACAGAGGAAGGAACGTTTTAAAACATTCATATTTAATAGGAACCAGTATATTATGAGACAGCATTGTGTAAAATAAACAAGCTTTTTAGGAATAAGTGCATGAATCTAAGTCATATGCATTGTGATGTAACGGTTAAAGATAAATGGAAAATCTAATATTCAAAGCATGAGTCTTGGATCACAAATGATGAATGTCCTCATTTGGTATGTGCTAGTGAAAAATACCTCCTCATGAAAAGCAAATACTTGTCAACTCTCTGGAATGATCATTTCCTTTTGGTACACTTAAAAAGAAATAAGACCTTATTTGGAAGTTGCTTAGTCGGGTTATTAAGAGCCATAGCCAAAACCTTCATAAATGACAAACGCTCAGTACCCAGATGGAATCAGAATTAAAAATTGCTTTTTTTTTTTTTCTCCAATCATCTAGCAGCTACTGGAGTGTGACAAGTGCCGAAATAGCTATCACCCTGAGTGCCTGGGACCCAACCACCCTACCAGACCCACCAAGAAGAAAAGAGTCTGGGTACACTCTCAATCATAGATGTCTGTAACATCTGTGGTATTTTTGCTACATTCTCCCATGATTATTTTTCCTTCTGTCGCAGATTTGCACCAAGTGTGTGCGCTGTAAGAGCTGTGGAACCACCAAACCAGGGAAGGCCTGGGATGCTCAGTGGTCACATGATTTCTCTTTGTGTCATGACTGTGCCAAACTCTTAGCTAAAGGTCAGTGCAATTCATTCTGGATGTTTTATTTTATGCCTTTTAAACTTTATCTAAATTGTGTATTTAATGTTTGTATTTTTTTCCCCCTTCCCAGGCAACGTCTGCCCACTCTGTAATAAGTGCTATGATGATGATGACTGTGATAGCAAAATGATGAAGTGCAGAAAGTGTGATCGCTGGGTCCATGCCAAATGTGAAAGTTTAACAGGTGAGTTATCAGATTTTCTCCATATCTCTTATTTGGCATGTGAACATTACATAAGATTAAATGAAAAATTCAGCTGACAGAATAACAAAACCAAGTAATATTTGGATGATTTAAATTACAGAAACTTTGCTTAAATATTCACTGCTGTTCAAACATTTGGGGTCTGTACATTTTTTGGGGGAAGAAAATTCTGAGAATCCTGAAGGGAGAAAAAACAAGTATAATTTTTCCACAAAAGTATTAAGCAGCATGACTGTTTTCAACATTGATAATAAAGTTTATTTTGAAGACTGGAATAATGGGTTCTGAAAATTTAGCCTTGCCAGTGCTAAATTATAATATAAAAGAATGTGTAATAAGTCCTCATAATCCTTGTTGACTTTTGTATGGTAGTGCAAGTCTTTAGTTAAGATCTGAAGTTAGTATCCTGCAGTGTTGATGTTACTTTAATACTACACTGCAAACATAATCGTTGTTTTTTTTTTTTTTTCTTCTTTAGATGATATATATGAGCTCTTGACTAACCTGCCTGAGACTGTGGCCTACACCTGCGCAAACTGCATTGAGCCCCATTCTGCTGAGTGGCGCGCTGTCTTGGAAAAAGAAATTCAGAAGTCCATGCGGCAAGTTCTCACTGCTCTGCTCAACTCCCGCACATCCACTCACTTGCTTCGCTACAGACAGGTGAGTTGCCATCTTCAGTCCTAAAAGTTCCCACCGGCTTTATTTTCATTACATAACCTATTGATCGATCTTCTTTGTCTCAGGCGGTTATGAAGCCACCTGAGCTGAACCCAGAGACAGAAGAAAGCCTTCCCTCACGTCGTTCCCCAGAGGGCCCTGACCCCCCTGTGCTGACAGAGGTCTCTCCGCCAAATGATTCACCGCTCGATTTGGAGTCTGTGGAGAAGAAAATGGATTCTGGACGCTATAAATCTGTGGTAGGAGTTTTTGAGAATCTCAGTTTGAATGAGTTTAAAGTAGAAAAATTTAGCTTTTATGTTTCTATTCTTCTTTGAAGGATTACCTGCCGTGTTTTGAGCCTCTAATGCAGCAGGGTTTAGATGCCGGTCACATGGATGTGAGAGCCTGTCATTTTCTGCTTCTCTCTTTCAGCTGGAGTTCAGTGATGACATTGTGAAAATCATCCAGACAGCCTTCAATTCAGATGGAGGTCAGCTAGAGAGCAGGAAGGCCAACAGCATGCTTAAATCCTTTTTTATTCGGGTGAGAAAAAGCTAGTGGACACACAATTTTTACAGTAGACATGTCTTTCAGTCCTACATCATTATTGAAAATTGCACTGTCACTGTTATTTGTTACAGCAAATGGAGCGAACTTTTCCATGGTACAAGGTGAAGGAGTCCAAATTCTGGGAGACGCGCAAAGTCTCTCCTAAGTGAGTCTTTCCCATGTCTATCAAATGCTTTAAGTTGTTTATATTTTGAATTGTTTGGTCTGAAACACTTTTCAGAACAAAATTAAGGAGCTATGTTTAGTTTGATAGTGAGTAGTGAGGCCAGTTAAGCTAATATATGGGCATCGGGAACAAACTTACCAATGTCTATTCTTTGCTCTCCTAGAGCAGAAATATCACCTTTCCATAGGGAATGCAGCCTGTGTGGTCTAGTTCCATTGTTTGAGGTCGACAGGCAGTGTCACATTTCACATGGGTGCTTTGACAAGTCGTGTGGTTGGCATTTGGTTTGCTTGTTTGTATACTTCATTTGTTACCATGAATTATTAACAACAGTGAAGCAAGTTTTTCTGTGTGTGCATGCATGCCTGACATTGAATACTGTCTCTTTAAAGAGAAAACGCGTATTTATATTATTTCCCTTTGGATTTATGGCTATCAGCTATCATTGGTACCTTATTTCTGAATAAGCACTACTGTTTCAAAGTATGGAGCTCAGAAGAAAGAATTTAATCTTTAATTCAAGGAGGAAAAATAAAAACATAAAATTAAGTGACACAAGTTGGTAAAGGCATTTTACAAAATGTTACAAAAGAGGATAAAAACATGCACTTACAAATAATGTTTATGTATTACAAACATGGCTAACAAGGCAATGTTGTATCTTTGCAGTAGTGGACTGCTTCCGAATGCTGTGTTGCCCCCTTCTTTGGATCACAACTATGCCCAGTGGCAGGAGAGAGAGGAGATAGCCAGGGCTGAGAAGCCTGTTCTAATGAAAAAGATCATCCCGGCTCCCCACCCTAAAGCACCAGGAGAACCTGACTCCCTGATTGCCCCCACACCACCACCTCCTCCACCCATGCTTATCCATGGTGAGAAAGTACATTTAAAGCAATATGAATCTGATCATGTAATACTGATAAGGTACATTATGTTTTAAAAGAATTGCATTGTTTAAACGAAAAATATATATAAGAGAAAGTTAAAGTGCATGTAAGTTAAACGGCAATATTTCTTTGTGTTCAGATCCCAGCCCTGAAGACAGCCCTGACATCCCCCCTCCTCCTGGTGTAGGTGACAACAGACAATGTGCGCTTTGTCTGAATTATGGAGATGAGAACACAAATGTGAGTAATCACCCACAAAAAAAAAAAAAGAATGCATTAGCATGGTTTATATTTCAGTCATGTTCATTTTGAAAGACATTGTATGGCAATTTTTGTTTTCTAGGATTGTGGGAGACTGCTTTATATTGGCCAGAATGAGTGGACCCACGTGAACTGTGCACTTTGGTCATCCGAGGTGTTCGAAGATGTTGATGGTGCACTCAAAAATGTCCACATGGCAGTAAAGAGAGGCAAACAGCTGGTACATAATCTAAGCCTTGTGTTGTATTTGTTCATTTAATTACAGTGCCAGAATATGCATTTGTGTAATTATTTTTGTTACCAAAAAAGGCTGTTAAAAAGAGACTTTAAGCAACAAATTCAAACCCCGTCTGAAAATAGACTGCATTATGCTTTGTTTCCTCAGCATTGTGAAGATTGTCACAAACCCGGAGCCACGGTGAGTTGTTGTCTGACCTCCTGTACCAACAACTACCATTTCATGTGTGCACGTCAGCAGCAGTGTGCCTTTTTAGAGGACAAGAAGGTTTACTGTCAACACCACAGAGGTCTCATAAAGGGCGAGGTAAGGAATTATACATGTAAGCGACTAATGCACTAATGGTTACATGTTTATGAAGTTTTGCATTTATTGTAAATAATTAACCTTCTTTAAAGGTGGTGCCAGATTCAGGCTTTGAAGTTACTCGGAGGGTCCTTGTGGACTTTGAAGGAATAAGTCTGAGAAGAAAATTTGTTAATGGGCTTGAATCAGATAACATCCACATGATGATAGGTCTGTATGTCTCTGCGAGGTATTTGCAGTTCATGAGAAATAAACTACAGTACATCAAAATTAAATACCACTTTTTTTTTTGGTACAGGGTCTATGACCATCGACTGTCTTGGAATGTTAACTGATCTGTCTGATTGTGAGAGGAAGCTGTTTCCTGTGGGATACCAGTAAGTTTTAAATCGTAGTGTTGTATTTCAATAAACATAACAAGATGTGAAATGGAATAACCACTTCATGTATTTACACAGATGCTCGAGGGTCTACTGGAGCACTCTAGATGCACGCAAGCGATGTGTCTATAAATGTAGAATTTTGTGCCGCCCTACTATGACTGAAACTACCAATAACAACGCAGCAGCTCAAGAAGAAAACCACACAATTGCTCATAGTCCTTCATCTGTTTCAGGTAAATAGATTTAGATTTGTTATTGTCATTCCAAAATTTGTATAAAACTAACCATTATTAAACATTTCAGCTGAGGTGGATGCTGCATTGATTGGACCTACAGATTCTACAAAACCATCAAATGTGCCTTCCAAACCCAAACCAAGAGTTTATTTTAGGAACCGACACCCAAGCTACCCTCCATGCCATCGTTCTCCCTCGACCAGACCACTTCCCTCCCCAGGTAAAAGTAATATACATTTAAATGACTATATTTTATTTAGCTTATATTTGAAAGCTTTTGTTAATATTATTCAATGTCTTTATTTACCCATTAGATGGTTTTAGTAGTTCAGCACATGAAATTGTGACTGTGGGCGACCCTCTGCTCAGCTCCACACTACGAAGTATTGGATCTCGTCGCCACAGCACTTCTTCCATCTCTGCTCAACATCCAAGGCAAAAGGTTTCCTCTCCACAACAGGGAGGCACAGTATCCATTCAGACAGGCAATTCATCTGCCCCATCCCTGTCCTTAACCACAAAGGAAACTTTAACCAGGGACACAGACAAAGGAAGAGCACCATCTGGAGAGAGATCTCACAATCGAGAGGCAAATTCAGTGAACGCTGGGGCACAGCGTCGACTCAGTTTTGGTTTCACTGAAAGAATAGAAGCAACCAAAAAGCAGACAGATGGTGAGAGTTTGAAGTCATCGCAACCAGTTAGCATAAGTCAGGTGTCACCACCTCTTGGAACTGCAGTATTAACAGGACATCAGAGAGGAAGTGGCAGTTTAAAAACTGAGAAAGGGAAGCAAGCCACAAAGGATACTGACCTGCCAGCTGGAGCCACTTTTATGTCCAGTCATCCACTTGCCACGCTTCCAAAGGACAAAGCTAATCCAGTCAAGGAAGGAAATGCGACATCAGTGGCTGTATCAAAAGACATGGGAAAGACTGGGTCTCCACAACCGGTTTACAGCAAAAGTAGGAAATCACACGACTTTGTATCTGGTCCAGCTGCTGCAGCAGCAATGAAGCCTCTTTGGTCATCTGGTGCCAAGGTGGGAGAGGAGGACATAAAGCGTGGCTTCCAGGCAAGTGCTGCCGTCACTGCTAGTCATGGAACCTCTAGCACCAAAGAAAAACACTCCAAAGTCAAAACGAATGTGAGCAGGGATGTTTCAAAAGAACGAAAAGAGACTGCTCAAAACCAAAACCCTGTTCTTAACAGCAACTCTAAAAGCAGTAATGTCAAAACACAAGGTCAGGGTCCACCTCCTCACAACAGTAGCAATAAAGCCACAGCATTCAGCAGCAACACGGGGTCTAGCACAGTGGAAGTTAATCAATTTGATCAGAAGGAAATGGAGAAGCCATTAAAGTCCAAAGAGAGATTTAGCTTTGAGAAAAAGCATAGTTCAGCCGTGGATGCTATTCAGCCGAAAGCAGGGTCTGAAAGAAATATAAGGCCACCACAGTTACACCCTAAATCAAGTAAGGAAGTTACTCCAGTAGTGAAAAAACATGAGAGGCTGCCTCTAATGTCTCAAAAAATGGATCCTAATGGAACCAAAGCTCTCAGCATGCCACCTAACACAAACACGTACAGTTCTGTCATTCCTAGCAGTCAGGGCCCCCAAAGAAGGTCCTCTCGAGCAATGGTTTTCTCCCCATCTGCAAGCTCTGAAAGCTCAGAATCAGACAGTCACATTCACCCAGATGATTCTGAGGAGCACCTCATGGACCACCAATGTGCCGATGATGGGGAGGACCATAATTTAGAGGATGAAGGGAGCGTCGATAAGCACCATGAGGATGATAGTGATGGTTCAGCAGGTTCAGCAAAGCGCAGATACCCAAGGCGGAGTGCACGTGCAAGATCAAACATGTTCTTTGGGCTAACCCCATTCTATGGTGTGCGATCATATGGGGAGGAAGACATACCCTTCCGCAGAACTGGTGAAATCTCCATGAAAAAGCGCACCGGGAGCAGCAAGCGTTCAGCTGAAGGACAAGTTGATGGGGCAGATGATATGAGCACATCTTCTTCAGCAGACAGTGGAGAGGATGAGGAAGGAGGAATTGTTTCAAACAAGGACACATATTATTACAACTTTACACGCACTATAATAAACCCAAACTCTGGTCTTCCACCTATTGCGGGTATTGATCAATGTTTGGGAAGAGGGTCGCAGATTCACAGGTTCTTGAGGGACCAGGCAAAGGAGCAAGATGATGACAGTGATGAAGTGTCAACCGCAACCAAGAATTTGGAGCTGCAGCAAATTGGCCAGCTGGATGGCGTGGATGACGGTTCTGAGAGTGATGTTAGTATAAGCACCAGCAGCACAACCACTGCTACGACTTCATCAACACACAAAAGTTCAACAAAGAGAAAAGGTAGAGAAAGGACAGAGAAAAATAGCATCGGGAAGGAGACAGAAAATACCCCAAGTGGGAACAGTCGTAAAAATCAAAAGGATAATTGTCTTCCATTAGGGAGTGTGAAAACACAAGGACAAGACCCCCTTGAAACTCAGTTGTCACTCACCACAGATCTCCTTAAGTCTGACTCTGATAACAACAACAGTGATGACTGTGGTAACATCCTACCCTCTGATATTATGGAGTTTGTACTCAATACCCCTTCAATGCAGGCTCTCGGACAGCAAACTGAAGCTCCTTCTGCTGAACCATTCTCTTTAGATGAGAGTTACGGGGTGGATGTTAACCAAAGAAAGGACATGCTTTTTGAAGATTTCACTCAGCCACTGGCCAGTGCTGAACCTAACGAGAGTGGAGTGAACACCACCATTGCTGTTGAAGAGTCATATGGTCTTCCCCTTGAGCTGCCCTCTGACCTCTCTGTTCTGACAACTCGAAGTCCCACTGTAAATAATCAAAATCATGGCTCTCTGATCTCCGAAACCTCTGACCGCACCATGTTGGCTCTGGCCACAGAGGAATCAGGAGTTGAGAAAAGTGGGAAGAAACCAAGAACAGGGTCTACAGTGTCCAGCAAAAGCCCACAGGACAGATGTGCCGATTCCCAGGTTACAGAAGGTCACATGACTCCAGAACACTTCATTCCTACACACATTGATGGTGACCATATCACGAGTCCTGGAGTAGCACCTGTGGGAGAGACGGGGAACCAAGATCTGACAAGGAATAGCAGCACGCCAGTTCTTCCCAGCTCACCCACTTTACCTCTTCAGAGTCAGAAGTTCATCCCTGCTGCCACTGTTAGCACAGGTCCTGCTCCGATTGCAAGCTCTACTGTTCAAGCTACCGCCTCTCAATTGAAGCCTGGTCCAGAGAAACTGATAGTCCTAAATCAGCATCTGCAGCCACTCTATGTATTACAAACCCTTCCCAATGGTGTAACTCAGAAGATCCAGATTGCGCCATCTGTTAGTGCAACGGGTGTCATGAACGCTAGTGCCCCTGTTTTGACAGGCCTCAGTGGTAACATCTCCACTTCTCAGTCCATTTTTCCTGCTGGCAGCAAAGGTTTAGTGCCTGTATCTCATCACCCACAAATCCATGCGTTCACAAGCACCACTCAGACAGGTTTCCAGCCAGTCATTCCTAGCACCACATCAGGGCTCCTCATAGGAGTCACCTCCCACGATCCCCAGATTGGTGTGACAGAGGCAGGAAACAGGCACGATCATGCCTCTGGTGTTGCAATGGTATCTAGTCCTTCATCCATCACCCCAGCTCCAACTATGCTCCCCTCTGGACATGGCAAGAAACGCCTCATATCTCGTCTTCAGAGCAATAAGAGCAAAAAACAGGCTCGTCCAAAGACCCAACCCACACTTGCTCCTTCTGATGTTGGGCCCAATATGACCCTCATAAACTTGTCACCTTCACAAATTGCTGCAGGAATCCCTGCTCAGACGGGCCTGATGGAACTGGGCACTATAACTGCAACGTCTCATCGAAAGATTCCTAACATTATAAAACGGCCAAAGCAAGGGGTGATGTACTTAGAGCCCATGCCCTTTTCAACCACAACTCAGCCTGGCATGTTGGGACATGATTCCTCGACTCAGCTGCTTCCATGCACTGTGTCGGGGCTAAACCCCAGTCAGTCCGTTTTAAATGTGGTGTCGGTGCCTCCCTCTGTACCTGGAAACTTTTTGGGAGCAGGGTCTGTATCGTTGAGCGCCCCAGGCCTCATAAGTTCAACTGAGATCACAGGATCTATAAGTAACCTTCTTATCAAAGCCAACCCTCACAACCTGGGCCTTCCAGAGCAACAGATGGTTCTTCATTCAGGAACCCCTATGCTGTCTCATCTTACTAATCCTGCCCAGACATCGATTGCCAGTAGCATCTGTGTGTTTCCCCCAAACCAAAGCATAAGCATGTCTGTCAACCAGCAGGTTGAGAAAGAGGGCAGCATTCATCTCCAGCACCCAGTCAGTCGAGTCCTGGCAGATAAAACCCTTGACCCAAATGTCAATTCAGCTGGTCAAGTGGCTCTTGCCCCTAATCCCATCACTCAAGACCTGAACAAAAGTCATGTTGTTGGTGTCTTCACTCAGAGTTCACGAACTTCTCCCATTTCTCGACCACCACATCAGCAACAGTCCTCAAAGTTACCTGCTGGAGCCGTATCCACAGCCATTGGGAAGGGAAAGCAAAAGGCCAAAAGACCTCGATCAAGCGCAGATAAGAGCAGTGGAAAGAAACACAAAGGACTCCACTCAGACACACCAACTGTTGACGCATCTGCAATTCAGTTATCATATTTACCAGGGTAAGAGCCTGACACTTATAAAGCTTATTGTTGGAATAAAAATGTTTAAACGTGCTAAAAAAATTGTTTATTGTAGGGACCAGGAACTTTCATCGCCTGAGCCGATGGATACAGGGCAGTCAAATGAAACTGGTTCAAAAACAAAGTAAACAATTATAAAAATCAATCACAACTTTACAGTTTACTTAATTGTGTCTGACCCATTAAAACTTTTTTTCCTTCACAGTGACACTGCTACTAAGACAGCCGATTCTTCTCTTAAATGTAAAACCATGGACAGTCACGATGAGAAGCCAAAGACTGCAGGTGAGTAAGTTGCTAGGCCGGACTGTCCATCTCTCATTTGAATGTTTCAGTGCTAATAGGTTTGTTTTTTTTTTGGTGAAATATTTTGTAGGACTGCCTAGTAAGGGTGATGGAAAAGGATCTAACGCATTTACAGTGGAAACGCCTGATCAGAGGGATAGTGGCAGAGACTCCTCTCTGGACTGCAAGCCCAAGAAAGGACTCATATTTGAAATCTGCAGCGATGACGGATTTCAGATTCGCTGTGAAAGTATTGAGGGTAAGTGAGATCTAGATAATAAAGTACAATGCAGAGTTACAGACCCACTAAGGAGTATGATGTTCTATTATTTGGTAATTACAGTCAGTCTTCTGTGAAATAAATGTCCTCTTTCCCGTTTCTTTTCAGAGGCCTGGAAGTCCCTGACAGATAAAGTGCAAGAAGCCCGGTCTAATGCTAGACTCAAGGCACTTTCTTTTGATGGTATAGACATATTAGAGTGTTTATTTTAATCCTTGCACATATGTGTTTTTTGTTTTTGTTTTTAACAAGCACATCTTGTATTTCACATCGTCTTTCTCTTTCAGGAGTAAATGGGTTGAAGATGCTGGGTGTGGTTCACAATGCTGTAGTGTTTCTACTTGAGCAGCTATATGGAGCCAGGCATTGCCGAAACTATCGATTCCGCTTCCACAAACCTGAGAAGTCAGAAGATCTTCCCGTCAACCCTCATGGATCTGCCCGTGCTGAGGTGTACCACAGGTGTGTGTCATGATCAGGCTGGTCAGGGTTCATTTCGGTAATACCTGAACATCTTAAGCCCTTCTACAATGGAGATGATTGTGATCCCTTTTATTGTCTTGATTACATTTTTAGGCGATCAGCTTTGGACATGTTTAACTTCCTGGCCTCCAAACACCGTCAGCCTCCTGTATATAACCCTCGGGAGGAAGATGAGGAGGAGATGCAGCAGAAGTCTGCTCGGTGAGTAACCTTATTTATCCTGTTCTGACTATTTTCATTTTGTGGATTAAAACATCACATCATCTGTTTTATTTTTTTTCTTCCCAGACGGGCCACCAGCATGGACTTACCACTGCCTATGAGATTCAGGCACCTAAAGAAAGCATCCAGGGAAGCTGTAGGTGTCTACAGGTATAAACGCTTTCTATTCAAACAAAAAATGGTTGGACTGAGGAATGAAAAGCATGCATCTTTATTGCGTATCATCATTTGTTTCCTGTCTATCGCTTACAGATCAGCCATACACGGCAGAGGTCTGTTCTGCAGGAAAAACATTGACGCTGGAGAGATGGTGATTGAATATTCTGGCAATGTCATTCGTTCTGTCCTCACTGACAAGCGGGAGAAGTACTATCACAGCAAGGTAGAAATCTAATGCTTAGTCTATCAGTATGATTTAAAACACCAACAGCACCGTTCATCATGGATTTATTTATTTTTTTTGCTTTTACTTAGGACATTGGCTGCTACATGTTTCGTATCGATGACTATGAGGTGGTGGATGCCACCATGCATGGTAATGCAGCTCGATTCATTAACCACTCATGTGAGCCCAACTGCTACTCCCGCGTGGTCAGTGTTGACGGTCAGAAGCACATTGTCATTTTCGCCACACGCAGAATCTATAAAGGCGAGGAGCTCACGTACGATTACAAGTTCCCCATCGAAGAACCAGGCAATAAGCTGCCTTGCAAATGCGGGGCAAAGAAGTGTCGCAAGTTCCTCAACTGAAAGCAAACTCACAAGCTTATACTGTCTGTGAATGCTATCAAGAGTTTATTCTTGCCAGGGAAGAGACATTTTAAATGTTTTTTTTTTTTTTTTTTTTTTTACTGAAGCAGGCTCAGGTTATCAGAAGGTTAATGGTATTGTGCCTCTTAAGTTGTTTGGTTTTTAGAAAAGACAAGTGAGCGAAGTCGCAAATGGAGAAGATTGCCCTTGTGCCCCCTTTATTAACGCCCAATTTAAGAGATTAGTGCCCCTCATTCTTAACTTTTGTATCTGATCTGTTATTTTTACTATTGTTGGTTTTGTTTAATTTTTTTTTATGAAGGATATTGTGAAAAGTTTTAAATTTGTAATAAGTCGAGTCTGGCCTGCCCTTATTTACTGAGTGTGACAAATTACTGAAAATTGCCACATCGTTCCATTCTACACCAAAGTGCAATTTCGGAAGGGAAAGATTTAATGTTTTTAGATTGACGATACATAATCCTTTTTTTAGCCTGACCTGTTTAGACATCTCTCCCTTTTTGAATGTACATCGAAGCCTTCAGAGCATCCATGGTCGTCCTTGCCAAGCTGGGCCTGATTCTCTGTATGGAAGACACTGTAAATATCTCACAGGAGAGATGAGGAGGGGAAACACTAGGGGGAGCAGTGGTCCCAGGAATAGATTGTCTGAAGAAAAAATGGTAATTTTTTTTTTTTTTTTTTGTCAATGGTAGAAAGAAACGTGTTATGAAGGGTAGTCAACGAAGAGTTTGAGATGTGACTGGCAGGTGGAGATCCTGGTGGACTGACCAATGAACCAGAGCCATTTCTGAGGTTCTTGGGGGGGGAATAACATTCTATTAAAAAAATCAGTTTTTATAGTAATTCAGAGAGAAATGTTTAATTTGCATGTTGTTACAAAATCTTATAGGATTTTGAGTCCAAATGCTATTACCAGTTTATTTATTGTCTCTCACCATTAGGGAGGTTTTTGTACTCCCTAGACCCGTATTTGTGTATAAAATTATAATATTACAATTTTGAGGCAATTTAAAACTATTTTTGTTGTCTCGTGTCACTTACCGAAATCTCATTCATTGAATAATGTAAATAATATGTATATTTTTCAATACAAATGACTAAAAAAAGCACTCATTGGTGAATAGCACTTAACAATGGTATTTATATTTTTAATAATACATTGTATTTATTTTATCAACATTTTTGTAGGAAAGAATAGATATAGAACACTAATGCTTTGTTCAGACATTTTTATAGCACTGTCTCAACTTTTTTTTTTAATGTTTTTTGGGTCGTTTTTTTGTTTTTGTAGCTGAAGCAGTTATCGTTCCCACAGAGTGCAGTCCACCAGAGGCTCTCATTGCCAACCCAGGTCAAGCATAGACATTTCAAATATCATTTCAAATAGGATGTGTAGGTTTAGTGAGTTTTTCTAAGAGCAGATCGGTTTGATGTGACTCCTTTTTTTTAGTGCCAGCCTTAAAATCACATGCAAGAACAGCCCACCTTCCCTTAAAAGTCCCTCTTTGCATTTTTTAAACCTAGAGGAAAGATGCATAAAATCCTTCTCTAGCATTCTAGCAACTGACAAGTCCCAAAGTTTATTCCATATATTTTGTTATATCAAAATATTTTCTTAGAGATTGGTGTAATGCAAGGAATCGCCACAGAGGCTATCCCGTGTTAAACTACTTGTAAAGCACTATATATATATTTATATAGTGGAGGAGGAGAGGGCAGAGGTGTCTTGTTTCCTCACGGTCTTGTGCACTGAAGATCAGTCTTCTTCCCAGTCTTCTTCAACACATGTTGCCTTGGCACTGCATGGACACTCCAGCCAGCCATTCAGTCAATGCACATTATTTGCTTGTATCATTTCTTCGCTTTCTTGTAAATATCGACACTCCCTACACACGTTCCCATCTGGATCCTTTTCAGAGCTCGAGTTATGTTCGAGTTATGACCCCCCCCCTGTTCAAATAAGGCTAAGACAGATGTGGCTTTATTATTTTTGTGGATTGTTCTTCCGTCTTTCAGATCAGAAGTTTGGTGCCTTCTCTGTAAACCTCTCTGGTTTTTGTTTTTGGCGTTAGAACTTGTTCGGACGGTCAGCTGAGGATCTCCAGACTATGGAGAAACGTTCAAAGCTGTTTTAACTAGGGCACAAACAGATTCCACTTGAAATTTGACTCTTGTTTTATTTTACTTGTAACGTTACAATGGTTTTTAAAGGGATGCTGTAGCTCGGGATCTGTACATACCTCTAGACAAAGCTGCTTTGTGCGACCGTGGCTTTTTTAGCAAGCCACTTTCAAGGCCAGTTCCTCTGTATCTCATTGCCTCATACGTTTAAGTTTATAACTCTAAAACAATTGTGTTTTCTTTTGTTGTTGTTTTCCTTGGCCACTGCAGACCCCCTCCTGCCCTCACTGTACCTAGGCTGCAATAATTTAGACTTTTCCCAGCATTTCACTTTTGACTATGGCACTGAAGATCAGAGTTCTGTACGTTTCCTCACATTGAACATTTGTTGGCTGCTGCCTCATATTTGTATACGTGTTTATACTGATCAGACTTTGCGGTTTAGCCATCCTTTTCAGGGATTCTTGGGGGTCTCGCCCAACTTTCCTCTCGCCCCGGCACCCCTGTGGAACAGGACGTGCTGAACTCTGCAGCTAGGCCGTTGTTGAATGTATTCTAGAAATTTTTTTTTTTTTCTTATATTATTATTTTTCATTTCTTTTTTTCCAACATGAAAGGCTGGGAAGATACGGGACAGCTTTTTATTGCATAAAATAGGAGGATTATACAGCAGGGTTCTACAGAAACTATTGCTCAGTCTAACGAAATAAGATTTTTATTTTATTAATATATTTTTTTTTAATGCAGTTACTAATCCTAAGGGCTTTGTAATAGACTCCTGCACAGACATCAATACAACGTCAGATGCTCCATAAATGGTGTAACAGCGCTCGGTCAATGTTTCAGAAGCAGACTCTGGTCTGTCGTTTTCCTGGACTTTACTCTTCCACGCCACTCAAGTGGTACCACACCTTCTCCTGTAATTATAATCAACAGTATATATGTATACACAATATACATGGATATATTTAAACTAAACGTGTATGAATAGTAACTTGTACTTCAATATCTACACAATATACGGAATGGACAGACAAACTTAGTTACAGTAGCAAACAGCAGCTTCATAATGGTTAATTGCAATGTTCAGTGTATAATCTATAATGGTTTTGTGTTACAGATAAAATTTAGAGTAACTAATGTGCATCATTTTAATATCAAGATCAAGAACCAGTTTTCCTGTGCCTGTGTATGCTCCCTTAATGGAGCATTGCAGTTGTTTTTTTGTTTTTGTTTTCTTTTAATTTGTTTTTGTTTTTATTCTGAAAGGAACGTTATTTATATAATGAAATGAGTTCATGTAAAATGTGGTTGTAAACATTTTGAGCATTGATCATTTGTTTGCTTTTGATGGTGTAGTCGGCTTTATTTTACTCTGTACATTTTTAACAGTTTGTGGACATCAGGAAAAAATGTCCTTGCCTAAACCCAGCCATGTCACCTATACCTCTCTCTCCTATTGGATCTTAAGTTGTACTTTTTCTTATGTGATGTTCTGTAATGAGTAATGGTAACCATTCTATTTATTTATTTCTGCAAACATCTCTAGATGTACACCGAGGTAAAGCTCCTTCTGAGAGCAGGTGACTGCGCTCCCTTTTTTTGGAATTTTAACATGGTTCACTTTGTACAGAAATGAGTTGCGGACCATCGGAGGTACTTTAGGGAATCTGAGAGATCTTGAGAGGGAGAGATTTTTAACTCCTTACTCTTGGAGGATGCAAGTTTTCCTTTGTCTTACCGACACTTCCTTTCCCCTTGTAGCTTCGAGAGATCATGTTGATGTTAATATTGACATTTTTGAGGTTTTTATTTCTTTTCTTTTTTTTTTTTTTTTCTCCAAGTTGCCCCATCAGTGTTTTACCATTTTACAGAAAAATGAAGGAAAATTTGTTAATCTAAAATATTCAACCACAAACTACTTAAGGATGAATGTATAATGAGGAAAAAAAATTGTACATAACAACTGTAAAAAGGAAAATTTCTAATCATGTTTATTTTCTATGCACTTTTTTATTTAAGTGATAGTTTAAATAATAAACATGTCTTGTTTACTCAAACTTGATATCTTGTCGTTTTACTTTCCTAGTATTGTCAAACCAGGTTCTGGACCTCAAATGGCAATGTGGTGGTTCCAAAAGGGAATTGCAGCATTGCAGGATTAACATTAGTTTTTAAGGAGATGTGGCGAAAGTTTAGTCTGCTCGTCACTCCATGGAAGAGAGGGGCGGGGTCAGCGGAGCTCATTAGCATTTAAAGCAAGAATGGCTTGATGAAAACAGCTGATTTTGACCAGGTAAAAATACTTTTTTTTTTTACACTACCGTTGAGAAATTTCAACCAAAATATGCTATAGAGGTCATTAAGACCATAAAGAATCATTTAAACTATTGGAAAATGGGCACCCGATGACCCCTTTTAATGAACCTTTCTCAACTATAAGAACCTTGTAAGGAGGTTAAAGGTTCTTCATTGAAGTGCAGGTGCCAAAAAAAGACTTATGTTTTTGTTTAATATTGGTGTTTGGATTTGAGAACATGACCCAACCAGGCATGTTAACCAACAAGAAGAAACTAAAGCAGATGGTATTCTTCTCAAACAACAAAAGAGGAAACAACTACACAAAAAGTATGTGCTGTTTCTGGTTGTGTAGCACCTACCACTCTGCATATACATCTGAAGGATCACATTGCTGAAAAGAGCTGATCAGGTTCATTTTCGAAAGTTGATTACTTATTTTAGCCTGCTTTAAACTGTTTGCGTAACAAATTTTTCATCCTTTCAATATATTTTACAGGCCTTGCAAATTAAATCAACAGTTAAACAGCTTGCCTTGGGTTTTTTAAAGGTACAGCATCAAAAACAAAAAAAAGTCCTGCTTAGCTTTTAGAGTGACTAAAACGCATTCATAATGCAAGACAAATCTAGCATTACAAAGAAAAAATGTAACTTTTTATTGAAACCATTTACAACAAGTGATCTAGAAAAGGTTGTTTAGCTGCAACCAGCTGTTCTTAATGTGTACCTGGTCTCATGAAGCCCTACAGACAGCAAGGAGCCACTAGCAGTTTCCCTGAAGTAGTTTATGAGCCATTAGATTTAACATGCTGAGTAAGTGTTCTAGACAGGCCTGGATACCCCTAATGGGGAAGCTTTGTCCTCCAAATAAAGCTACAAAAGTAACTAGAACCATGTGTCTGTGAACTGCCACCCACATCAGCACATCCAGCCATCTTCCGTTCATGCCTGCAGATTTTCACTGCTCCTTTAAACTCCGAAATAACCACATCGTTTTCCAATGAAATGAGGACTTTTTTTTTTCTCTTGATGTGGCGACAATGAATCCAGAAGATTTGTTTACATAAAGCGGTTGTGTCACATAGTCATCAACACTGTTTGGAAAGTGTGCTTTGTTTTATTTTTTAAAGCAAGAATAGTTCAATCTTTTACTTGACCACAGGGCTGTAATCCCCAAACGGTTTATTTCTCTCAAATTCGCCAGCCACAATGAACTGGCATCTTTCCTTTGTAAACCCCACTCTAATTAAATACACGTGGGTCTCGCCAGACTGTTCACTGGCGCCCAAGACCCCTTCTCTAGGGCTCTACTGTATCAGATAATGTTTATGCTTGTAAAGTTGGACAAGCTACAAACATTTAGTCTCCGTCCCTTGGATGATCCTTCTTTCTCCCTCCCCATTTCCCACCCTCCCTGTTTCTAATTGGCTTCCAATAGCTTCCCATTTCCTCTGAAGACTAGGAGTGCTCATTTTTTCCCAGAAGCCTTGGACGGCAAAGAAAAGAGGAGTTTCACTGCTCGTCTCTCTTTCATCTGCTCAATCCTGTTAATCCAGTGAAGATTCAAAAAACGTAGATGGTGAGTTTAATTTATTTTTTATTCCTTTTCATAGCTAAAAATTGTTTATTCACGATGGGTCTGACTGCTTTTACTAATACAGTGTTATAGAAACTTTTTTGTTTTTATAGGCAAATTCTTAAAATTTTTGTCTAGGGTTAGACACTTTAACGCAGATATAACTCTTGTATTCCACTTTGACTAACAGTAATGTGCTTTCCTATGAAATAACACCACTCTAAATGGAAACATTATCAAGTCTCTTTCATAACTTTGGTTTTTGTCAAGATTGTTTATCATTACTGCTCACTCCAAATCTCAGTTGGCTCATTTTATTTGAGTAAATATACTGTTTACTGCAAATCACATTTCTTAAGGCAGTTGAAAACTAAGAAATTAGCTGTTTTTTTACAATAACTAATACCATTTGTGTACTAATAAGGTATATAAGGTACTTTTAAGGTACAGGTATGCACCATTTAAGTATATACCTTTTGTGCATTTTTTCCTGAGTGTACTAATTAATAATGTATTGAAGTTTAAAAATAAGCACTGAAAGAGTATAGTATACATGATGCTGTGATATTGAGGGAATAAACCCCAATGTTAATATTTTGTTGCAATAATAAATATTATGGCAGCCTTGTACACAATAACACAGTGCTTCAATAATAAACAACGTGAAGCATATGAGTGAGTAATGTGCTTTGTTTGGAAATCAGACTTGAGTTGACACTGGAATGACACTCTTTGGCAGTCGTTCCCCCTCTGTCCTAACATGGCTCACAGTTCGAGCTACTCTAAGCATTTAGAACCAAAATACATAAACAAGGTCCTGAGAGATAACTGGCCAGATGTCCTTAAACAGATGTGTCTGTTAAACTGAAGATGCCAGTGCTTTAACTGATTCTGCAGAATTTGTTGAGAAATGCTTGGTGGTCTGGTTGTATTTCTCAAGGTGAATCATCAGCCGTTTCACTTCAACTTATAGGAAACAGCTGTTTGACAGACAGCAGACTTGAGCCGAACCTGCTGATTTACAGCAAGGCATAAAATCTTGGAAATGCTTAGTTCCAGGCAGGATTACGAGAGCTGACAAGCCCATGAATACATCCTTTTGTAGAGGCCGTGTGTGTTTGAGGCCTGATTATTGACTGCCTTCTGCACCTCATCAATGACAGATGGTAGACAGTAAAATTTATCATAGTAATTAGCATTTTCGCTACTCTTCAGCTAACTATAAAAAAATTTTTCAACTCCTCAAACTGCTGATATCCAGAGCTTATTCTAGGAAATGTGAATTAATATTTAAATCTACTGAGATTGCATATTAGTATTTCCCCAAACGTCATCACACAATTATTTCATATTGGAAAATATATCTCCCAGCATGCACTGCAGTGTAAAACTTTAGGTCTTACTGTTATAAACAGTTCTTGTGTTGATTATTTAACAATTATTTAGATTTTTTAAGAATTTAAATCCAAGAATCTGCTTCATATTAGCTGATAAGATAGGGATAGTTTACCCCGAAATAAAAGTTATCATTTACTCAACCTCCTGTAAATGTAATATTCTTTCAGAAGCACTCTTTTCAATATCAGTTAAATATGGACTGAGGCTGTCATGCTCTAAAATATATAAAATCACTACAACAGTGATCCATATGACTTTTTTCATATTCCAATATTCCATATATTTCAATATTTAAGTCAGAATTCCAAGCTATTCTGGTTCTTTTAGTGCTCCTGCATCCTTTGAAAGGCTTCACTTGGTCGCAGACTATAAGACATACATTCCTAAGCAATAGTTCTATATCTTCCTCATCTGCATTCACACGTACACCGCAGAGCTTGTGCTTTAGTAATTATGATGTCCTGTCAAATTTCCCTTGGCATATTCACCCTATTGACTGAGAGGTGAGATCATGCAACTCTCTGAGTTGTGCTTTGCTGCTTTTCACATTAGTCTTCATACCATATTTTTATTTTCAGTCTTCATCTGAAATCATCTTGAAACAAGATACAAGCTCGTAAGACTTGTTTTTCACTTTCATTTTTCCTCCACAGACTGAGCAATGACATCTCTGCAGACATGGCCTCTTTCTTTGCTGCTTGTTATTGCAGTGCATTGTTCGAACTCGCTTGAAGACAACAAGATCCCCAGTTTGTGCACAGGAAGCCCAGGCATTCCAGGATCCCCTGGGTTGCATGGCAGCCCCGGTCAGCCCGGCAGGGATGGACGAGATGGTCGTGATGCTCAGCCTGGAGAGAAAGGGGATAGAGGAGACAGAGGAGAACCAGGTACAAAAATAGCATCCTCATGATGGAAGTGGAAATACTAAAGTGCTTGTTTTCAGGTTTTGGAGTACAAAAATGTGTTATCCCTGCAGCTCTCTACTAAATGTCAATAGTAAAACATGAAAATCCCATGATGCTTATCACAGGTCAGTCGGGCTTGAGGGGCCTTACGGGAGACAGAGGAGATCCAGGTGATAAGGGAGAAAGAGGAACCCCGGGCGAGTGCGCGGTGGCCCCCAAATCAGCTTTTAGCGCCAAACTGTCTGAATCCCGCACAAGCCCTTTGGCGGTAGGAGATGCGGTGCGTTTTGATAAAATCATTCTGAACGAGCAGGGGGATTACAATCCAGAGACGGGACGATTCACCTGCAGGGTGCCTGGCGTCTACTACTTCGCTGTTCATGCCACAGTGTACCGCTCCAGCTTGCAGTTTGACCTTATGAAGAACGGAAACACTGTGGCATCTTACTTTCAGATCTTCGGGAACTGGTCCAAACCAGCCTCACTGTCTGGAGGAACACTAGTGCACCTGATTCCAGGAGATCAGGTGTGGGTGCAGATGGCCATGGGAGAGTACACTGGCTTTTACTCCAGCTCCAAGACAGACAGCACTTTCACTGGTTTCTTAGTGTACTCAGACTGGAAAAACTCTGCTGTTTTTGCATAGATTTAAAGCACACTGCAAATTACTTTCTGTCTGTCTCATGCAGGTTTCAAGAATTAGAAAAATATCTTTCATGGGTAAGACAAAGGCTTTGATTGGCCTTCATATGCAATAATTTCATTAGAATCAGATATGCATTGCACAAATGATTATGTTCTAAGCACACGTAGTCGTACAGAATAAAATTACTGGTGTATTTCCATGCAAGTAATTCAAGTTTAAAAGTCAATAATGAAACATAGTACTTTTTTTGAAATATGGAATAAAAAATTAAAATACTGAAAAAGAAACCCTTCTGCTGTTTTTACAGATAATGTTTTTTCTGGTGTCAGTCTATATTTTGTGAAAAAACACAATAAATACTTTCCAACACGTCTCTGGAATATTACTTCAATAAAAAATGATTCTCATAATTACCTTATTCGACAGTAAATGTTGCAAGGAAAAGCCATTTTCTACTGCTGGGAAACTGGGAGCTGTGGTTTCAGATTACTTGACGCATTTAAAGCAATATTTCATCTTTAACAGGAAATGCTGTAATTATTTATTCACTTTAAAGTTGTTCCAAACCTGAATAAAGCCTTGACACACTATTAGCATCACAGCAATACACAAACACGTTGTGTTTATGCTAAACACGTGTTGCAGTTATGTTCTCTGCCAAAATGTTGTGTGGATTCTGATTGGCTGTCGGTGTTTCCTTTTTTTTTTATCATTCATCAGATGGGAAAAAAATTACATTTTGAAAATGATTCCAAAAATAGCATTATGGTGTTGTTGAAGTTATTGTATGGCTATTCTTTAAAATGTATAATGTTTTTTTTTCTCCTGTGTAACACAAATTGATATTTCTGAAAAAAAAAAAATTATTTCATTATAATTGCAATAAATTTGCAATGAATTTGCGTGAGGGCAAACATTTTCCATTCGAAGATTCATTATGGTCACGTGGATTCACTTTGTTGACCAACAGAAAGAAGTGACGTCTGAGTAGCGGTAATTACTTTATTGACAATGTTTTTCCCCCCGCTAATATGACTAACCCTTAAAATACAAATTGTGTATTTATAGAAAGCCAGACTTCGTGATTTGTGTTTGGTTATCTCTGAGGGCTGAGCCACACAGTTTACAACGTTAACAAGCCTCATTTCACAGACAAAGCTTGAACTTTGTTAAAACAAAACAGACTCTTGTCTTCTTTCTCTCGTTCTTTCTTGTCCCTTCTACTGCTTTTCTGCATGTTTTTGTTTTAAGGTTCCAAATTTCCCCAGGCTGCTGGCAGAGACCTCCACAAAATGTTTTCGCAGTAACATTGAGAAGAATGAGAGGTTACATTTGTATCCTCCCTTTGTGCAGTTCATTTCCATGAAGTCATGGCCTTCCCCCTTCACAGCTGTTAGCAGAGCACTTCAACCAGACAGAAACAATCTCAGGAGGACGTCTGAATCTAAGTCCAGAAGAACTCCCAAATATTTCACAACACTATTTATTGGTCTTAATGGCAGGGCTTTTGGAAGTTGGTTTAACAGGCACATTAAACATCAAAACAGTACCTAAAGGTCAAAATTATGCTACATACATCAGTTCTAAAAGCAATTTGAATTGCGGACTAATATCATATTTAATATAACAATACTGCAAAATGGCACTATGTGATATTAGTAGCCAGTGTACCCTTCAAAATAGATTAAATTATACATCTTTTACATATGCTTTAAAAAAAAAAAATATATATATATTTATTTTTTTTTTCTTTTCTTTTTGTAATGTTGTAATGATTTGCAGCTCTAATGCTTTTACTACAAAACAAATTATATTTACATTTTTAATAATATCAGCAGAGGGCGTCCTTCTATTATCCTCGGAGGACTCGCGCCTTTTTGTATTCGGTTTAATAACAGCAGAGGGCGTGCTTTCATCATCAGCCACACTAATGAACGAAATTGCATAAACAGGCAAGAGGCATGGTCTAGTTCAAAATCACTTACCGAAGAAAGAACTGGGTAAAATAAGGTGGGTTATAACTTAATTATTAACCAGTTGTAATGATAAGTATGTACGTGTTGAACATGACTCTAAATGTGCTGCTTCCACAAAAGTAGCATTTTTGTTTTCACAAGTTCCTTTTATTCATGGAATTCCACGTATAATGGAAGGCGTAATGGAAGTCCCCTGTGCAGTAGACGTTTTTGTGTGGGTGTGAGGAACTGGTGTTTTTCTCCGTTCTCATCCTCAGAGACAGGAACGTTTCTACTGACCCAGAGGCTGGACTTCCTATTTGTAAGATAAAGTCATATTGGTTCAGTTGACCCGGGGCCAGACACACTTACATATACACTGTGAATTGAATGACCCTATGAACTGAGCTGAGTCTATTCTAGCTGTGCTAAACTTAGAAGACGACATCCCTGCATGAGTATTAGAATCCCTAGTGCTTGTTTTTCAGGAAGTTTATAGAAACGTTAATGGTGGAGTATCATGTTTTTGCTCTTTCTAAATGCAACAACAGTATTCAATTTTAAGATAAACTGTCTGTGTGAGATTCATCGTAAAAGTTACCCAAAAAAGAAAGATCACAAATGAATTAAGCCTAAACCTAAATTGAGTCAATGAATTTTTACTTTTTGGGTGAACTGATCTTTTAAAAGAAAGATGGCATTTGTCTTATTTTCAGTATTTTTATCTATTTGTTGTGAATAACTGACATGCTAATGTTCCTCTAACATGGTAATTTATTTGGGGGTTGGTCAGTGGGTAGACCTTTACAAATGAGGAAGCAAAGGTTAACTTGTAGCCAGACTCAAATTGATAAATCAATCTACAAAAGAGAAAAATGTTTTAAAGATTTCTCATATGTGCTTAGAATTGAATTCCCATACTCTATGATCCCTAGACTAACAATAATGTCTTTAAAAGATCTTAATCTAATGACTTGTTGCAGTGTAGTGTGAATAACAGTCAAAGAAGTTGTGCTTAGTTTTATTTCAAGGAACAAAATAAACGAGGAAATCCTCTTACATCTGTTTAAAAAAAAGGACACTTTACTCTGTTAAATTCATTATTGTGCTTCACTTCCTAAGCTTTAGGTTATTTTTAAAAGCATTGTTCTAAAGTATGCAGTTAGATATAGCAGATATGAAAGACGTATCCGACTGCAAGTACTCTGGGAATTGATTAAATGCTGTTTCTAAGTGCAATGTGAGATTTCCATTTGCTAGAAATGCTGGAATGTGGAGCTGTCCAGTGCTGAATGTGCCTCTTTTTATACTTCTAGAAAAAAGCTTGCATTTCACACACAACCACCAACTTCTCTACCACTTCAAATCTTTAAACTATATACCAGCATTCAGAGTCAGAAGTCTGAAATTTTTTCTTACTGAAATAGGTTTCTTAAAGCATTCTTCAAATGCTGCATTAATTAATCATAAATAATACAGCAAAAACAGTAATATTGTGAAATATTATTACAATTTAAAATAATTATTTAAAAAAACAATATGTTCTTGATCAGCAAATCGAAATATTAGAAAGTTTCTAAAAGATCATGTGATGACACTGAAGATTGGAGTAATAACTTTGCCATCAAACATCATCACTGGAGACCATCATAGCCTTGGCGAGCACAAGAGAACTACTTACAAAAACATTGAAAATCCCAAGTTTGACCGATAGTGTAGCCGAGTTGAACTCTAGTTCTATTAGACTGATTGGGAAGTAGATAACACTAGATCAGGCTTCGGGAAACTCCCTTCCCATGACTTAACAACTAAAGGAAGTGGCCTCCTTTATACTCTCTTGTTCATGAGGTCCTACACCCACAATCAGCGGCTTAAAATCTTGTCTTGTGTGCTGATCTCAGCATAGAAGTGGTATAAGTCATTTATCACAATCAGAGACATTGTTGTGAATTGCATTTTAGTCCAATGACGAAACTCAGTCAAATACTGTTTATTGTTCATTTGGATAGTCAGTGAATGTGGTTGTGATATTATCCAGGCCTCTGGAGAGACAGACATCTGCTCTACCCACAAACATCATCACTGGAGACCTTCATAGAAAACAAACATCTGTGGTACAAGAATACAAAAGGCTTGGGGCTTAATATGGAATGAAATCACAGCTTTTAAAAAAAAAAAAATTAAAATGACAATGATAAACCATGGGTTAGTGCTTGTCAGCTGCATTGTGCAGAATTGAGAGAGACCAAAATAATTAGGGAGTCATTTTTGATATTTTTAAAAGGGACAACAGCTTGCATGGACCTTGCAAATGCTTTTTTTCTATTTAATGCACCTGATTGTCTTGCGCATTGTGCCTTTCTAAATCATGTAAGACCAAAATAATTGAGGTAAACCAGAAAAGCATGATCTACCTTGTTTCTGTAATGCATAAGATGCTTTCCAAAATAGTGATTTCTAACATCATCCCCTGCTCCAAGCTGAGCTAAAAGCCTTTCTGCCTCGGTTTATACAGAATTGAATTACTGTCTCTCAAAACAAAAAACAAGCACAAAATTTCGATTAAATGCATTAATCAATACCACTTGAGCAGTGGGAGAGCCTTAATGCTGTTCAATAATAAATGACAAAAAGAGCATGAATCAGATTGTAGAATGGCTTCGGAAAAATGTTGTAATGACACTTGCATTTAAAAAGAGTGCAAAACTTTGGTGGAATGATTACAATGTATGCAAAACAAAAAAAAAAAATAATGAAAAAAGGAATCTATATAATGTTGTAGATGTTCCCATGAAACCTTTGATCACCTTTACACTCAGACAAAAAAAAAAAAGCAGCAGACAATAAAACATATTTAGGCCCAACATTAGTTATAGCAAACAAATATTCCTCATAAACATCACAATAATTCACAGGTAACTGACAAGACTTCAATCCAGCAAATAACATTGAAAATATGCACATTTCTAAGAAACATTTGAACTAATTTCTGGCAATTAACACTTCCTCCAGTTAAAAAGTCCATCCCATGTTGTCCTTTTGCATCAAAATCCAACAACATATTTGTTTAGAAAGGTCTTGGGCTGTTTTTGCTTGTAAACATTAATTAATCTGTGCATATTTCTCTTCTGATTCAGACTTCAATGCAGAAAGAAAGATTATAGATAAAATAATGTTTTGGAATGGTTTGAAGTTTAAAACGCCTTAATGATGGATCTGCATATTATTAAAACACAGCTTTAAATACCTGGACGGGAGACATGTGAATTACTTGTGGATTATTGTGAGTTTTCAAAGGTTCCCATGAAACCTTTTACAGTCAGGCTTAAAAAAAAAGAAAAAAAAGAATCAAGTAGTCAACAATTAAT
The DNA here is from genome assembly GCA_032357445.1 of Enteromius radiatus. Taxonomy (NCBI): domain Eukaryota; kingdom Metazoa; phylum Chordata; class Actinopteri; order Cypriniformes; family Cyprinidae; genus Enteromius; species Enteromius radiatus. Next base: position 9,307,016 of record JAUCMS010000025.1, on the reverse strand, counting down.
ACTGTAAGGCCCAATGTTAGTATTGTAGCATACAAATGTTCCCCATTAACACTTGACAATTATAAATCTTTGATATTTACAATTAACACCTTTTTTTAATGTTTTATAATACAAAGCTTACATTCATGTGATATTGCTGTATGAGAAAAATAGTGTTGCTCCTACAAGCAGATGAAGAAAGTGACAATGAATATAAAACCATAAGAAAGCACAGCCTCGCCATCATGATTTATAAAAAGTTGTGATTTAAATCTATTTACAAGCAACAGTAGTGGAATGAACAACATCTATGAAAAAGGAACGAGTGGTTTCCCACATTTCGAGAACAGTGCTGCTCAAAAAACCTGAGGACGACAGAAAGACATCTGTAAACGCTTCCCTCAGAGGTAAACGTCCATGGTCTGAAGGATCATGTGGCGGCACAGGGGGCAGTTGTGTTGGTAGATAGGCTGGCTGAGCAAAATGTTGGTGCAGTCTCTACACAAGCACAAGTGACGGCACGGCAGGAGCACGACAGTCTTGGTGCTGTCCTGACAGATCACACACTTCTTCCTCTCCTCTTGCTCCTGCAGAAGAGTCAGCAGGTTGTCAGCCGGAGGGCCTTTGCAGCTGTCCTCCGAAGGAAACTTCCGGAGTGGCCTGTGAGTGCTGGAACTGGGAAGCGGCGGGTTTGTTGGGTCGTCCACTTGTTGGGCATCCTCAGGTGCATTTTCTGGCACATTTAGGTCAGCTTGAGGCTCAGGGTTGGGATCAGGCTGTCTAGCGTCCCTCTCTGCCACTTCCATCCTTGCAGGTACCATTATCTGGCTGCGATGCCATGCCAATCGCCGCCATACATTCCTCTCCAGCACATAAAGGCAGTGCAGAGCCCTCCGGAGACGCTGTAGGATGGGAACAGCATTGATGTAGTTGAGTACACGCATAGATACAAATCGCAGGAGTGCAGGGTTTAGATACACAGTGGCACTCGCGATTATGATCAACGTGAGCAGCAGCCCGTAAGAGTTGAGCAGGAAAATGCTCACAAACACATGGCACACAGATCCCAAAAACTCCATGGCCAGTCTGCATGGCGTCCACAGCAGGATGGAGGTCCCGACGAGACTGCTGTAAAGAAATGTCAGCACTGTCAACGTCAGCTCAAGAGCTTTCTGCAAAGGGCAGGACACCGCTTCCACCGTGCTGACCACCACCGAGTATAAATTCTGCGTGCCTATGAGCAGCAGGTTGATGATCGTGTTGATGAAATACAGCAGCAAGCTGAACACAATTCCACAACCTTCCCAGGCCTGTCGCAGCAAGCCGTGTCCCGACAACAGTCCGCGGTGGACAAGCTCTTTGGTGCGGAGCAGTAGATGCGAAGACAGGTATCCGATCATTTTGAAGCTTTCCAGGATGCCTCCCAGCAGCTGCATCCAGCCTCCGACCATGTTATAGGTCACGACGGTCACTCCGTCCCTCATGGTTATGATGCAAAGCAGAGTGAGATTCCAGCACTCTGACACTGAATTTGTGAGTAGCATGGGCAGACTATTGATAAAAGAGATCACTGCCACCAACAGCTGAATTACTGAGCTGACGATCACAAAATTTAAATCCAGGAGGAGGCAAATGACATCTATGCATTTTCCAATTGAACTAAAAACAAAGTTCAGTAGACCCATAATAAGGATGACCGCTTGTGAAACTGTCGCCTTTGTTTGCCAAAATAGACTAACGTTATATATTATCTGGCGTATTATTTGCGCTGTCAAACGACATTATTGAGTCTGTAGTTAAACAAACAGCTCTCGTAGCCACGTTAGCTCGCGTGCTAACCCATTCGCATCTTTACAAACGCTGTCGGCTTGGCAAACCACTTGGTGTTCAAATAAAATCAAGACAAGTCGTATTATAACTGACCATTAGCTGGGAATGGCATGTCCTCTGTTTTGGACAGAAACACTCATCCTAAACATGGGTAGCATAGTGAAGTGGCTGCTCACACATGGACAGGAACTGCTCGGCTGATGTTTACGTTTGAAAATCGAAACTGCTGGCGTTGGCTGGTTGTGTGAAGATGTATCCCTCGTAGACGCTCATTCTTGCAGACGGTGTAATTCAAGCGTCCGCGTTATTTTGTGAAGCTCCAAGACGACGACAAACTTGCGTCTTTGTTTGGATTATTAATGAGTTAAAAACTAAAGCCTCTTCTCGTTCTGTTTCTGTCCTGTTCTGTTTCTTCTTCTCCTTCTTCTTCTTCTTTGTTTTAATGGCGGTTGGCATCCAACGTTAAGGTGCATTACCGCCACCTACTGTACTGGAGTGTGGGTCTAAATCCGCTACCTCCCATTAAACAAAAAAAAAAAAAACCTATACATACTAATTTATATTAATCTAATTCTATATTCTTCTCACTATTGCCTGTGCCTTCTTATACTTTATTAAATGTTGGGTATTATGCGTTTTCTTTAACTGCTTAAATGTTCTATTCCTCTCTCTTACAGCCTCCCCACAGCCACTTGTCCACCAAGGTACTGCTCTCCTTTTCATACTGCCCTTATTTTGTGGTATAGTCTGTCTAGCCACTTTTATAATGATTTCTCTAATCTTTTTGTATATTAACTTTCCATATTAACTGACTACTCACTGGGAAATGATCACTCCCTAATGTTGACTCTTCCCATACTTCCCAGTTACACACATCTCCTAGACTTCTAGATATCAAAGTTAATTCTAACCCTGACACCTTACCTCTGTGTAGATCAACCCTAGTTCCCCTACCATCATTTATACAAACCATGTTCATTTCTTCTAACATCTATCCTCTCTCCTCCCCACAGTGGACTATGTGCATTAAAATCTCCACATATAATTACCCTTTGTTCATTAATT
>JAUCMS010000025.1:9256211-9301755 GCA_032357445.1 Enteromius radiatus | reverse complement strand
TTGATTACTCGTTACTGAAAAAAATAACGCAGTTAGTAACGCCGTTTATTTATAACGCCGTTATTCCCAACACTGCTTTTAACAGACTACTGTTTCTATTTTTTATTAATGTGATTTTTATTAATGTACATGAATCTCATTATGGTCAATTGACCCCAAACATAGTGATCAGATAACAGGGTTAAATTGCAGCTGGTGCTGTGTTGGCTCAGGAAGTTAATCAAAAGCAATATGAAGAGAACTATTAATAGTCCCTTAGTTAGACAGACTTGTGCAGTAATCCAGAAGCTTCTATGGGAAAACACAAACTCTCAACAGAAGAAACCACTGGTGTGCTGTCTGGTCACAACCTAGGCTACGACCTCACATACCACAGCAACCCACGAGCTCCAGCCAAGTTCAACACTTGAACAAGCTTAAAAACAAAGATAGGACGGGAGAATGATAGGGGTAGAGAAAATATTGATATGTTCAATTGGACAATCCCTTGGGCTTATAGTCTTGGTCTGTGAAAATTTGTCTTCCCAGCTATATAATTTTTACCAGGGCGTGATCTTTCTGTATCAGATTTATAAAAAAAATTAAAATAAAAAGGAAGTGCTGCATAGTTGTGCTATAAAGATTCTGAGATATGCATATTCAAGCCACAAAGGCTAAGCTTCATTTCAGGCCAGCATGTTCTACCACCAAAGAGAGAGAGACAGAAAAAATACTATGTATATATGTAAGAATCACTGGAATGAATAAATGTGTTTTATATAAATATAATACACATATATGACCCTGGATCACAAAACCAGTCATAAGTCGCTGAAGTATATTTGTAGCAATAATACATATTCCATGAAGATATTTATTTAAATTCATACTCTAAATATATTAAAACTTAATTATTGATTAGTAATATGCATCGCTAAGAACTTGGAAGGTGATTTTTTCAGTATTATCTCAGATTTTTTGCACCCTCAGATTCCAGATTTTCAAATTGTTATATCTCAGCCAAATATTGTCCTATCCTAATAAACTAGAATCAGCGGAAATGGAAAGCTTATTAACCTTTTTAAATGATGAATATGACATTTATGACTGGTTTTGTGGTCTAAGGTAACATATGTATAGCCATATCTTCTTTTTATTTTTAAATATCTTCTTCTTCTTTAAATCTTATTTTATTTATATCTTCCCATCACCATAGAAACATCCCTCACTATGATCAAGACCATTGATGTCAGTGTCTCCTTGAAACAAACCCTGTTTTTGTGAAAACTCTTTAGCGCACACATAGGACCCTAAATGTCTTCTGCTCCCTGCCCTTGAGCCCCTTCGCTCCTCAGACGCTCACAGCCACCACCCTTGTCTTTAACAGACAATAGCCCCTCTCATACAAGCAGACAACTCCAAAAAACATTCCCCAGGGTCCAGAATGGAAAGAATGACTTCTTTCCTATTTCCTTCCTGCCGTTGAAGGAAAAGCATGGTTCTTTCCACTACTTCAAGAAAGCAAGACAATGATATGTGGGATTCACAGATCTTATCATTCTGGGTTATCATCAGTAAAATCACAACTGATTGTCTATTGTAATTTACAACTTCAGGTAACACAACAGCAGTTGATTTGTGGTTTTTGCTGATAAAAAGGACTAACAGGCCAAAGAGGACTTTAAATCTTCCATGTAGCATTTTCTCCAAGACATGTGAATGGCACTAATTGCGGAACAACAATTGCAATTGCAGAGCGTATATCTAACATGATCCACCTTTAATATAATGAAAAGAAAGACCCAAGCATATGCTTGTCTAAATTTTGTATTCATCTTGTCAGTACGTGAGTCCAAACAGACAGACGTTGCATTTTGGTTGAGAATAAAAAAAAAAATCAGGTTGACGTCAGTATTTTGTGCTAATGTGACATTGACTTAATGTTGGATTTTGTTTACACAACCTAAAAACAACCAATGTCAACATTAGCTGATGTCCGTACTAGACCTCAAATTAACATTGAAATTAGAAGTTGAACTGACATTGAATTTTGGTTCCCTGACATTGCAACCAAAATTGAACCAAATATCAATGTCTTATGATATTGTGTGTCTGGGTGGCTTTTAATGTAAAATGAAATATAGGCGTTTCTGGATTACACTTTAAACCAGTTGGTAAAACTTTGTCAACTTGATACAGATCTCATGCACAATTTTAATTTGCTATATAAAGTGATGTAAAATGAGACCAAATGAATTTGCATCTCTTGTTTTTCATCAACAGAACAGCACCACACTCTCCTCCAGGTGTGCAAACATTACCTGAGCTCTCCAGAGCACATCTGTCAACATCATACTCACAAACTACAGCCAGCAACCTATTACTGCCTTCACGTCATACTCTCTGAAACTCTGAGCTTCGAAACTATAAATGAGCATCTCAAAAGGGATTTGACTTGGTGGGTCATGTGAGGGAATAAACCATGTCAAATTGATTTTCGACTTTAGTCCCACAGGAAATCTTCAGCCTATTTTCAAATACATATTCCTTGGTTTGTCTTGTAGTTAGTTCTCAGCAGTAGATCATTGAATGGCTGATCAGATTACTGGCTCTCCGAATCTGTTTTTCATCCACTAATGGTAGACAGTTCAAATAAAGTCAATTTAGAAACTATTTAAAAAGTCAACTAAAAGCCTCATTATCAAGAGAAATAGAATTTATAATGACTGTTGATAAATATAGAAAGCACTGATTAAGACCTCAGGCTCCATCGCCTGAATAAATATCAGGTCAAGATATTGCTCATGCGCTTAGATTGCATGTCAGAAAATATACGTCATATACTCCAGGAGACACGTCCGCATGTCTCTCAGCCAAACAGCAGTAACTGAATGTATTATTATGAGAAAGAAATCAATATTGCATACTGTACATTGACACTAGAAATATTGTGGACCCCTTTACTTTCTCTGTATTACTGCATACATGTTAGCGGCGTAGTGATCACATCTTCACAGTTAAATTATCATTTTATTAATTTTATTAATCTGTAGAACAGCCCTTCTAAAAATTTCTGGCTTGTTGTTGTTATTATTGGTGATTAACTTAGAATCAAACATAATATGAATATCACAAATATAATATCAATACACTTTAAGTTTAAAAAAGAAAAAGAAAAAAAGACAACTAAAATTAGACAGCCCTAAAAAGGGAAGTCATTGTTACCACAGACAAGTTTCACTTCAGATTAATAGTAGGCCAGGGGTGTCAAAATCAGTTCCTGGAGGGCCAGAGCCCTGAAGAGTTCAGATGCAAATTAAGCACACTTGATGCACCTAATCAAAAACTGCATAGATGTGTGTTGGAACAGGGTTGAAACTAAACTCTGCAGGGCTCCAGAGTTTCACACCCCTGTAGTAGACCTTTTCACGTTGTCACTCACCCAAAATCAGCTAAGTATGATTTATGCATTACAAAATAAAAGCCCTCCAAAATCCCATATAAAGGGTGTTTTACTTGGGGTTTAATTTTTTAATAGTACACCATCTCAGGTTGTCACTCACCCAAAATCAGGCAAGTCTGATGTCAGGACTTTTAAGAGACTATTATTTATTTATTAATTTTTTTTTAGGCTAGAGAATATTATAATAGATTATTTTTCTGAGAATACTATAATAATGTTACACACTGACATTTCTTAATTAATTAGTATAAATAATTACCTTGATGTATATCACTCTCATTTCCCTGGCTTGACCGCAGATGACAACTAAAACAGTATTTGAAGATTATGGGACAAATTCCTTCAGGCTGATGAGAAATTTATGCAGAAACTTCTTAAGCGTTCAGAACTGTCATGCGTACGTTGTTTCCAGCAAAACACCTGGATAAGTCTGAGATGGTAATAATATTTTCACTCTAAAAATGTTCGTGATTATTTTAGCTAAATACCGCGTTTCATGTGCATTAGCAGACCGTGAGGCACACAGGGCGCAGCTCGCTAGGTCCCGCCCTCTCATCTCTCCACACTTCAGGCGCGCTCAGTGCAAACGTCTGCCCTCTGATGATCTACAGGAGACTTCAGCTCTCCGGCGCACTCACTCTCCTCGCATCAAATCTCGGATCAGGGAGACATGACCCTCCGTTATATCGCGCTCGTGATCGCGGGACTCGGCGTCCTCACGTGCAAAAGTAAGTCAAAGTTTCAATTGAGCACGACAGAATCAGATACATAGTCAACGAGAAAGTTTATGCAGGGATAAGAATGAAAGAGAACATTGTATTTGTAATGCATTTTCATTATAAAGGCTGAACACAATTCATGCTGCATGTGGGGTGGTACTCAACTGTTTTTTTAAAAGCAAATTCACTTGTTCTTTATGTCATTAAAAGGCTATAGCCTACGATAATTTTGTAGACATGTTAAGCTTGTAAACAAATCACAAGAAAGTATTCAAGTAAATTTGAATGTAAATTCCAACATGCATAACATTAAAAGTAAGTGAAAATAATTTAGATATTTCTTATTAGTCTTAATTGAGTATTCCCATTTTTCTGTCTTGATATTTTTAATGGATTAAATGACCTTAAATTGAATGATTTTTAAAAGCCACATTATTTAGTTTATTTATACATTTTGAAACGTATTACTATCATTAATAATAATAAAAATAATAATAAACTATTTTATATAATGTTGATATTTTTGGAACATTTTGACACTTTCATAATTCTGTAATTAAAAAAAAAGATTCTTCAATTTTGTAGACAAAGACACAAGCAGTGTTATGAACTCTGTAAAAATATTTTTGATGTAAATAAACATGTTTGGAGTATGTTTTACAAGAAAATGCTATTTCAGTTGTTCTGCTTCAAATCTTCATGTTTAATTGAACGTGTTGCTTGCCAGTCCTTAGGATTTGTTTGTAAAATGTACTAGCACTTTTTCAACATCAGATGTCTTTCAGTGTGGGTAAAACAACATCATTTATAGCATTATGTATAATCGAAGGAGACTGCTTATGTTCACTGTCAGGAGATAACTGGAGGAGCTTCAGTCAGAACACTGAAAGGATTTGTGCTGAAGACACAGTAGAAGGTTTTATCTTTCTCTTCAGAGACCACGGGACTGTGGTTAGATAACATTAGTGTTTTTAAGACTGTTTACCACGAGGTGTTCTCATTTATAATGAAGCACTGGATCATAAGTTGGAGATGTGAATAATAATCATGTTGAATACATGATGGAGTGGCCTACTACTTAAGCCCATGTTGTATAATTAGACACGGGGATCAACAAGGAAGGAACTGCAACCTCACCAAAGGCATTTTCTTTGTTCAGAACAAGCATCTGTTAACTGACGTGTGAGTTCATAGCTGGACATTGTTCCCATTCACCCTTTAATCTTCACATCTGTGCTGAACTTCCTCACTGTTTCTTCATTTTTCCTTATTCTTTTGCGTAATTATCCCCTCTTCCGTTGACCACCATTCATGCTTTTCCTTATTGTACTGACCTCCTGCTTTTTTCCGTCTCCTTTCCTGTACACCTTTGGAGTTCTGACCTAATCTATAGTAGCTCAGTACGTCCGTATGCATTGCTGAGAATATGAGTCACAGAATATAGGTGCTTTATTGTACCGCTTACAGAACTTAGGTCTTAGGTTTTAGTGTCTTTATAAAACATTATCAGTTACCAAAAATAGACTCTGGAATGACAGCTTACATTATATAAAAAACAAGGACCAGTATACATACGTTCTAATATAAGTCTAATATAAATGGATTTGGCCTGTGAATTTGTGTAATATTATCCAGAACTGTCCCTAGTAATTCTATAAGAATTCGCTAAAGCATGAGATAAAATAGATGTTTAATAGGCAACAATTAAGGCATCCTTTATGAGTGTTTTTTTTTAGCAGTGTTGTTCTTCTTCCCCACGGTCACATTTCTGAAGAGATTAGTGACTGTTTTGTATGAACACGTTCTTGTGTGTGGCACAGTGTTTTGCAGCTGTCTTGTTTTTCTGTGTCAGATTTTGTGGGTTTGAACATGCCGTTTGTGAAGTGCACACAGTGAACAAAGCTTCTGTGAGCGAAGCCGCTTTTATGTGCGTTCGTGATATGATGTCACTGAAAGACTTACAACACTTGGCTCTCAACATTTTAGATAATAGAAGAAACAAAGTGCCTTTCTGGACACCATCTAATTAAGGGTTAAAGGCCATTTTCATTCTTAAGATTATGTCAAAGATGATGAGTGTTTACTCTTACAAAGGCATGTACAGTAGTGAAATAGTAAAGGTCTTTGTATGTAGTTGTACATAAATATAAATATGTCTAAAGTACTCATTTATGTAAAACAGCTGTGGAATTAGAGTTAGAATACCTTTAAATTGTTGTCATCTCTCTTAAGACTGAAACTGATGCAGTTATTTATGTCTCATGTTGAATAGTAAAAGTGCTGTTCAACATGAGACTTGTGTTGCGCTTTTGGGAAGAAACAAGTTTATTTTTAGTACATATTTTTCTTTCGTTGTACTGTTTTGAAAACCGTGAAACATTTTTAAGGATTTTTTTGATGAAAGTAACTTGATTCTGATTGGCTCGTCATGATCTTCGCCTTGGCCCATGGCAATGTTATCTGTTTATCTGGGTATTACTTTTCCTGCCATTACCTTCTTATCTCTTGTATTGCTCACATCTCTTTTCTCATTCAAACCGATGAATGATGATATCATAATTTTAGCTCAAATTGATGTTTCATGTCCCTATATGTATACGTATTTGCCATCGTACTCTCTCAACAGTTAATAATATGCTGTGATACTTAATTATTTTTCAAACTTGTTTTTTAGGGCAGTCCTTAGAGCATCATTTCATTTAATTCACGGTCCGTGAAGCTGAAAAGTAAACCGTGGCGAATGACCACTTTTCATATGACCGCACCCTGATCTTGGATTTCTGGCTTAAAGTCACTTTCCATTTTCAGAATGAGCATACAGTCGAACCTTGTGCAAACAACCAATCAGAGAGAAGCACATGTGATAATTGCTGCATGCCTTGCATTCAGTGTGTGCTACAGTACAGTGAGTCTGCAGTGTTTGTTGATGAGAGGCATTCTGGGTCTGAGCCCTGGTTTATTTGAGCGATGGATAGCAGCTGACCGTCCATTAGCGTTCAATCACTGTGCACGACTGAGAGTCATTTCCCCTTCATATTGCTCTCTGTCTCTGCTCAGACCTAGAGCTTCTCCAGTGTGGCCTTTTTGCCACTCTGTTTCCAGGAATAATCCACATGCTTATAATGCCTAGGAAATGCATTGCTTTTTTGTTCGATCCGTATCAATCCTCTAAATATCTGTCCTTATAACAGAAGAAGAATCCCGCTTCTGCGTATGATATTCTGCGTCTATCAGTGTTTTATAAATATGTGTCTGCGTAATGCAGTATTGTTGAGATTAGGCTGACAGTATCCAGATCTCCACAAGTGGAAAAAGCGCTGCACTCTTGTTAAACTAAACTGAAGTTAGGCATGTTTTGAGGAAAAGTCTTTATTGCGTTAATAAGTTGCTTTGCCATTATTTTGCTTTGATGAGGAGATGTCATTTATAATCAGTGTTTTTTATGTTTAAATATCTATGATAGCTACTAGTAAACCATTCGTAGGTTGAATTCCCTCTCATTGTCCAATCAATAGCAGGCAGGTTACCCAGGTATAGTATTCTGGAAGTCTGTTTAAAAATAGTATTTATTTTTGGTGACATTAATGCATAGGCCTGTAATGTTGTAATTCCCATACCTCTGTAAAAGCATTGATTTATCTAAATACAGTAAGTAAGCAGACTCTACAAACTTTGCCATAGCTTTTCAGGCTCAAAGTTTTTGTAAAGACATGGCGCTTATCAGCTAGCAAAAGTGTTGACCATTAATGCAATACTTTCATTTCCCAGAAAGAGCATAAAACGGCTTTAGAGGGAGTGAGTGCATATGACTGAGTGAGAGAGAGAGAGAGAACAGAACAAGATAATTGTGACTTCAAACTCTTTCCTAATGATGGTAGATGGTATTGAACTCTGTAAGTGACCAGTGAGTTAAGAGGCTCCATGATTCCTTTGTAGCTGGATTTATTAATGTTTGATTCCTTGCAGTTTAGTGGGTTGTGGAAACATTATATTAAAATTGCATTGTACACTTTAAAGACTTTAAGCAAATGTTCAAGGATATCATCTGTGAAGCTGTGTGTGAAGGAAACTGAAGGAAACTTAATCTTGTTTTAAGGATGTTTACTCAAAAACAAGACAAAAATACTAATGAAGAGATTTATTTGCAGTGCAGCTTTAATTGTTTGATGTCACCGAACCTGACTTCAGATCTCTGGATACGGTCCCATACTGATTTCAGTCTTCTGCACACAGCTGCCCACACCTGGCATTCAAACAGTCACAGAACATGCTTAAGTTCAGGTTTCAGGCTGCGAGTGCTGCCCACCCCTACAACAGCAGCTATCCTGCTGGGTTACAGCAATGAGCCCTATGATTCATTCTGATTGCTCAAACACAGAGTCTGCCTGTGAGTGGCTGTGATATTACCTTTTATGACCAGCACATACTCTTTAGTACAGTCAGCTTTTAGGAATGTGGCTGATAATCACTATGAATGGTCACGCTCATTATACACAGCTCTGGATCACATAACCTGCAGAGGGTAGTCCTGTAATAGAGGCCATCACTGTCTACTTCGAAGAATAGATCACAGAACAGATTATTAGAAAATAGTTCTCATTAGTGGACTATTATTTTTCAAATCTTCAAAGGAGCAATGTAATGTCCCACTGTAATTTCACGTCGTTTTTCGTAGATTTAAGAATTTAGTAGTAGCCTATAAAGTAACAAAGAAAGTAAAACTGTGAAGTTAGATATAGAAATATAAATTTTGAGAACTTTGTGGCAGCACTGAAATATTTCCTGGTGGAAGAGGAGGGTACATGTGGGCTGGACAGTTTGTGTAAAGGTAAACCTCTATATGTTTGCATTTGAGATTTTTAGAACAGGCTAGTTTTAGCCCAGGATTTCAACATGAAGGTGCTAAATGCAGTAAGTACTGAAATATTATTACAATTTAAAATAACTGTTTTTTATTTTAATATTAAAGTTTAGTGTATTTCTGCGATGATGAAGCCGTGATACTTTTTTTCAGGATTCTTTGATGAGTAGAAAGTTCAAAATATAAAATCTGTTTCCCGGTTCATCATTTGAAATTCTATGAAACATTTTAGTGCATGATGGACTTATAATGAATGTAAAGGCAATCTCAGTCTCAGTTCAACACACTCTAACTTTGCATTATTGATAACCTCACTGACGACAGATGAAAGATGGGTACCTTAAACTGATTTGAAAAAGCATTTAAAGTCAATTTTAAAGATTGGAAGGTTTAAGAAGCATCTTGTTCTGTTTACAGACCTTTCTTAAAGGGACAGTTCACACAAATAAAAATTACTCGTATGGCTTCATTTCATCTGGAAAATGAGAAGTTTAGCAGAATATCCAAGCTGCTGTCTTCCATGCAAGTTCATAGTATTCACAGCCAACCATCATGATATGACATCATAAACAAAATCAAGTGCGTTTCGAATGACAGCAAATAACAAAAAAAGACAATAACGTAACTTCTTCTTTGGTTTCAACCCAAAAATAATTCCCTGATTAATTTGTTCTCTTGAACATTTGCTTTACTTTGGGATTCATAATGGTTAGAGGAAACAGTATTGTGGTCTGAAGACAAAACTCTTCAATTAACAAAAGTTGGTTGGGCCTGCAGGCCTGCCCGCTGGGAACTCAGAAGGCCTGAATGTAGCTCTTGTTCTGAAGGTCTGGAGGCTATGTCGAGGCCTCAGAGGAACTGCACTCCGCTCAGCTCTGGCCATGTGCCACAGTCTAACTGCTTCTAACATGCTGCTACCCCTGGCTTCTTTAACTCAATAAGAGCAAATCAGGCTAAACTACAACTTTCCTCTTAGGTACATCTATTATGAAATTGTATATATGTATTGTATATAAATACTTATGTGCTATGGGAAAAATCAGTTTAAAGCTGTTCTGTTTGCTTGACTTACACAGTGAATGACTTAAACACTTCATGTGTCTGCAGTGGTCTGTCATTTTCAATGGATATGAGTTGTATTAATGGATCAAGTTACATCAATGTAATGATTGCAGATGTGGGGTAAAATCAAATAATTCATGCCACTTAGTCAGTGATTTGACACTTGTGGGTGGCGTAGTACTGCCAGGCATGGTACGTCATTGTAATTGTACATCAGTCTTGACTTTGTTTGGAGTTCATTCAGAATATTTTGCTGGCAAGTAATATTTTAAAATGTATACTTTAAAAAATCTAAATATTTTCAGGGCACGGCCGAATGACTTTAAACAGAACCGCAGTGCAGTTTCGCAGAACATCAGTTTGTCAGCATACAAATCCCGAGCCTGAACTATTTTTATGTTTGTAAATCATGTTCTGTGGAATTTGCTGTCTGAGAATCACTGTAAGCTTGGAGCCAGGTTTTAACAGCCTTGGTTTAATGGTTAATATGAAGGCTGCGTGGTGGCAGTTAAGTAAACTGGCATTGTGATTGGCCTCATTTTTGTGGTGTTCTGAAACTATTTAGCATTTATGTGCTCTTAAAATAAAGTTCTGGATCGTATTGTGCAGCAGATTGGGATGGAAATTATGAGCTGTGGATGGTAAGGCCAGAGGGCGATTGTCTTCTGAATAGGGGTAGTGTCTTTCAATAGCCCTTAAAATGTGAAACGCACACAACTGGATATTTAATTATAAATAATCACATGGCAATGAATCAGGAATTGAAACTTAGGGAGCTGAGGAACCCGACAAGTGATCAAATTGGACAGCCCTACATATGCAACACTATGTGAGAGACTCTACGTTTAGTTTCCATAGTTTGACATTGTAATGCTGCTAAACTAACAGTAGATAGTAGAGTAAAATAATTAAAGTTGATTATACTGGAAATTTAAGCTAAACCCACATATGTTAAGTGATTTCAATGATGAATGGGTGAAAATAATTATCAATACTTGTTAGCATGGAATGGAAAAAATATATAAACCACGGTTCCAACACGTTGCAATTTCATCTGTATAAATGATGTGTGACATGCTAAAATGGAGTCTCTGAGGACCTTTCTTGAAACCGTACTGTTCTTTTTTGCTATGCAGTTAAAAAAACAACACTTTTTGTGGTTTATTTTTAGTCAGGCCAGAGGCCATAGACCTCCTGAAGTCTCGAGCTGCAGATTCACATGTATCAGATTTTGCTTTATTACTATTTTCTCATGCATTTTAGCATTTTATATACTTTGACAAATGGATGGGAAAATACTTTACATATATATATTAATTGAGTCTTGATTATTCATGAAAATTATAATTATTATTTACTGAAATAATACACCATGTCATGTCTGTAAATAGTTTCTTAATCTAAGAACCAACTCACACCGTTAGTTGATCCTGAAGTTGACTGCTGTCAGACCGCTCAAACAGAGCAATGGTTTAAAGCCACAGTGTTTACACTCTTCTGGGAAATCAGTTTATGAATGGCTTACTTATAGTTGTGCCTCACATTAAACTGGGTAGGAGAAAGTGTTTTAACATTTAAAAACTGCACACTTCAGCTTTAATGGCCACAGCAGTTCTGACATCATCGTGATGAAAGAGAAATTCCTTAGAAATAAGTTTTTATTTGATTAGACACAAGACAGATAAACATATTAGTGAGAAATGTAGATGGCAGTGGTTTAAAAGCAGACTGCAAAGGAGGATTTCAGGCGCAAACACCTTCGTAATGCCCAACCCTTTCTAAATAATAAATAAATAAATAAATAAATCAACACTTCTGCCAAATGTAAGTCAGAAGTGTTGATTTATAAGCTGTGGCTGGCTGTTCTGAGAAATCCTGCTGTTTTTTGCCAACATCTGTGTTGTCTATAGCCATTAGACAAATCTATATGCTAGCATATTTGATTGACAATGCTTTTTAAGCATTTACATTTTAAAGTCTATAGAAAAACTGTACTACACATAATTTTGTCTAATTAAAAGACCTTTGCTGGTTTAACCTGGTCCTTAGCATAAACCAGCAAAGGACCAGCTTAAACCAGCATCCCAACATCAAAACATTCCTAACCAGCATATGCTGTTTTTTTGCAGCAGGGACTTAACTAAAGTCTATACTTTTTTAAATCGGACAACCCTGTTTCATACAGCAAATGTGTCAGTGCTGAATAGAAAACTGCATTTATCAAGTCATTTCATGGGCTCTTCGGACACAGTAGAGTAATTTATGAGACTCTCAACCTCTTAACCTCTGTCACAAAGACCCCTCCGTGTTCTCAGCCGAGGATTCATGACCTGAGAAATAGTTTTGTCATTGTGAATCCTTCATATATCCTGATCTGGTGCAGCCGTGCCTAATCTCTGTAGAATGGTGCCTCCTTTCCCACTTGCAAGTGAAACGGACACTTGTGGGGTTAGTGGCTGATGACAGAGCATGAATTGTGGAGAGTCTGTCTTGTGGGACCGAGGGTGCTCCATAATGGTCATCTTATCCAAGCCATCATATGGCCAAAGATGCCAGGCATTCCTCAGAGACTTGCCTCGCTGTTTCCTTCCCTGTCTTGTGTGTCCCTGGTTCTCTGTTATGGACTTTTGCCATAAGTGTAAATCTTCCCCAGCAATACATACCACCACAAATCCCTCTAGATGGTTCTTTACACAACATATCAAATCCTCATCCACTGGCACCTTCTCACCTTTATGCAGTAGACCAGAAACCATTAATATGTTTTCTGAAATTGACAGCTGGCTTCAGAATGATTTCTGAAGGATTGTGTGACATTGAAGACATGAAGTAATGGCTGTTAAAAATCGAGCTAATGATATTATGCTTGCATCTGAGCTATTAGTATTTTCTGTGCAACAAATTGCAGGGTGTTTTTTTTATTTCTAAACTATTTGATTATTCCATCAGCTGACTTTCTGGGTGGGTAAATGCCACATGGACCATTGTGTGGTCTCTGCCCCTGCTCATGTTACCCAGTTAGAGCAGGTGAAATGTCTTCGTGGCAGTCCTATAAACTTGAGTTTACTGGTTTAAGTAGTTCAAAGGCAGATTTCAATAGTCACTGTAACTTTAAGAAAGTCTTTTTTGCTGTTATAATAATACATTAACTGCAAACATTCAAACTTCTGTGAATCTTTGTGCACTTTTTGAGCTAAAAGCTCCTCATCTTCAGTTCAAACGCTACATTTGTGTCTGTTTTCGATTGTGGACTTCCTTTCGCCTTGATGTAGCCCCTGGGGAACTTTTACAGGCTTGCAGGGATCCATTTGCATCCATGAAGAGAAGCAGGTTGTAAACAGCCACTGGCTTTGAAGCCCTTCAGCTATTAGCTAGTGAACAGGGATTGATGTTCCTCAGGGAGCTGATGTTGACAAGGAAAGGCAGCATCTTCTCTTCTTTCATTTATGCAACTAAATAATTTATGGGGTTTCCTGAAACACCCATCTCTGCTGATCACAAACATCTAAGAAGCCTTTTACGGCTAGTGTGAATGTCTCCTTCTCAGGCAGACACAACAGCTCACAGTTTTGAGCCAACCGGAATGTGCTGTTTGAATCAATGAACCGCTTGAGATTTATCTTGGGATGTAAATGTGAAAAACATGAAATCTAATCAGTGTCTGATTCGGAGAGTGATGTAATGGACCCTCTGATCATCTTCTTTTTTAGAGATTTGTACACTTAGTGACAGTGTAATGAGTTTTCGGGAGAAACTGCTAATGATTTATAATTTATGGACATTGTGCTTTTCTACTGAGGATGGTTTGGCAAGAGCTGGTAGCACTACTACTGCATTACACTGGGTCACCAATACTTGACTCTCCAGTAGTAAACTGAGGTTTCTGTGTTTAGACAGATGTGGGTAATAGATTAGACTTAGCAAATACAAACATCTTTCTGAAATCTTATTTACAGAGTGGGTGTTTCTTCAACTATTGACACTTTTGGCCCTGTGGACTTTTAGAAAATAAACTCTCTTGGAAAACATTCCACACTATGACTAGTTTATTTAATGTGTCTGTCCATTAGCAGAGGAGCCATTTCCCACCACAGCGTCATTTCCACCACATCTTTAATTATGCGTTTTGTTAAAGTATGCTTTTTTGGTTAAATAAATTGGATGACAAAAATATACACTACAATATTGTCACATATTTTGAAATGGCAGCATTACAGCTGAACTTGAAAACTGAAAAATATTCTCTTCACAAGTGACATTTATGTTTTTTCACATATCATACATCTGATATTTATTCTTAAGCCCTGTGATAGCTGTAACTGTGGCTTAATGTTCTGGCAAGGTTCTCTCAAGCACTCTTCTAGTAGTTATTAGAACATTTGTTCAGTTATAATGACACTCTCAAAACGTTAGCACAAAAACTTCATTCACGCATTGTTGAATGTTACTCTAATTTAAAAAAATATTAATTTAATACAGGTTTCAGGTGGTTTAGACAACATTCAAAATTAACCATAATGTTTGCAAAATGATCAAATTAAATGTTCCATTGAAGTTCTATAATGTTCGGATAACCAAGAAGAAGTTAATATTCAGAAAAACATTTAGTTTCAGAGAATTTTGAGATGATGCTTTCATAAGGAACAGGAACATTAATGTTAACTAATGTTAACAGGAACATTAGCAGAACAGGAACATTAATGTTAACTAATGTTAACAGGAACATTAGCAAAACAGGAACAGGAACATTAATGTTAACTAATATTAACAGGAACATTAATGTTAACATGTTAGCAAAACATTCTAGGAACATAATTTGTTAGTGTACTAACTTGAATGAAAGAATAAATGAACAATTTGACTTGAATGTTAATAGTTAAGTTTACATCCCAGTTAGCAGAATCTGTATCGTAAGTTTCAAATATGGATATTTCTTTTACCCACATGTTTTGATTCACTTCAGAAAGCCTTTATTAACCCCTCAGAGCCATATTATCATTATCATCATAGGCTATTATGATGGATGAAAGCACTTCTTTGGGCTTTAAAATAAAGACCACCATTCCCTGACACTTATAAAGCTTGAAAAAGCCAGGATGTTTAAAATTATAAGTTTGATTGTATTCCTCTGAAAAAAGAAAGTCATGTACACCTATGATGGCTTGAGGGTTAGTAAATCATGGGGTAATTTTCTTTTTTCTTTTTGAACTATCCCTAAGTAGGCTGATTCAGATGTATTGTATAACTTGAGGGTTCTGTGAGTTCTCTCCCGGTCAGAGCAGTTCTCTCTGTGATCTTTTGTTTAGATAATTCTGGCCTCCAGAATATGAGACTTCCAGTTTTTCTGTCATCACAACATTCCATTTCTGAAGATTAAAACATGTTTAACTTAACAAACGTTTTTTCTTTTTTTTTTTTGAATGCAGTGTATTTAATAGCTATCACGCATACTTGTGTCACATGGTAAATGCTGTTTCTTTGGCACACTGGGAGCCTTGTGATGCAGAACCCATCATCATGCCACTTTCTAGTGCACCAAAAAAGGAATGGGCCACTCTCCAGTGCTCCGTCACGTCGGGTTACTGGCTATCTTTAGAGCTTAGATCTGCTTAACCAATGAGAGATCTCCATTGCGTATCCCATACTTCTCAGGGCAAGTCATCACAATCAGTGCAGCATAAATAATGTCCCGCTGCTTGTTCCCATACCCCAGAAATCAGCAGCTATTTTTGCTGCTATTTTAGCATGATTCATTCAAGACGTGGGAAAAAGGGACTGAAGGGAAGTGGAGGTTCCTGGGAGGATTCTTGGGAAAAAAAGTCCAGAGAGATCATTGCTAATACACACCAGAGATGCAGCCCATTCGTTATGATTGTTGAGTTTTTATGTGTGTGTGAGCGCAGTCAGATGCTTTTTGTAATCCAAACAGGACTAAGTGCACCCGTTTATCCTTTTAAATCTTGGAGGATGTCGTGGGGGGTGACGGGCTGACGTGCTGGTGTGTGTGTGACACCCTGGGAGTGTGAGACGGAGTTTAACAGCTGCCTTTGTATGTATTATCTTCACTTGAGAGGAATAATAAAACAGCCCATCTCACAGACAGTACAGATTTGGGCTTAAAAATAGTGATTATGTTCTGATTACTTTAACTCCGTCATTAAACTGCTGTGAAGATCTTGCGATAACTTAAAAGCTTTGTATCACATTTGGCTCGGTCTGCTCTTCTGAAGGCCTTCCAACAGTCTGTCCATGTCATTCAGCAGTCTGGACTGAAGTATAGGAACTCCACTCTAAATCCATTAAAGCCTTTTAAAAGAAACTCTGAACCTTAGGTCAGGGCAATAATTAGCTAGGAAGAAGTGCCTGCTGTTTGAACTTTAATAGAGAGTCCTACTCATCTCCATAGCACACCTGTGTTACCGGTGAGGAGGCACATACTGTATGTAGAGCTTTCATGCACATGATAGAAGGCTTAAAGACTGCTTTTTAAGTGTTGTTCTTAAGATAAGCTCAGTTTTGCTGGGCTTGACTGAATACTGGACCCATTCATTTGAACTAGTGGTGGCTGTGTGTCATTCGCGATAGTGCCTAAGACTGGAATTAATGTGTCTCAAATTATTGAACAATGAAAGGTGGTTTTATTCATGAACCAGTAGCACATTTTAAGGTCATAAATGTAGTTAATAATAATAATAATAATAATAATACTACAAATAATTAACTTTTTTTTCTAAGAAACCTTACTCAATTATACAATTTTAAATCCATATCCATTCACAGAAATGTTTTAATTTAGAACAAAATTATATTATATTTAAAAACTGCACTTTGTTTGGATAACATATAAATGAAATATTAATTTGTTTAACTTTATGGATTAAATTCAACAACAACGACAGTTCATTAAAACATGTTTTAAGGAACATCTCTCAATTAGGAGATTATTTCATTATTTATCCATTTAAAAAAAGTTAAATAAAAATCTCTTTTACACTTTATTTGAGTTTTTTGTTAAAAGTATTTTATTAAAAGTTAAATATGAGTATCAATAAATTATGGTAGTAATAATAATAAATAAATAAATAAATAATAATAATAATATAAATTTTATGAACACCACTTAATTAAAAACTTAATTTATTCAAATATATAAAAACATCAGCTGTGAAGTACTGAATTTTAGTATTGTGTCTATGTGTCTAATTTTGTAAAAATTTTAATCAAGTATTAATTTCTTGAATTAACATTTTGTTTAATTAGAACTTAATTATTTACCTAAATGGAAACATTCAAATAGCTCTGAATGGGTAAAATGGAAACAGTATTTTGCTGTGGTTGCTGATCAGTATGATATAATTGCTTTGCCCTGCTTTGAAGTGCTGTATTTTTAGTAATGAATGTCTGTGTCTTTGGGCCATTGCATTTAACCACGCTGGCATGATATGGAACCTTTTCAAAGTGTCAATCACGCCTGATACACTGCTGTTTTATCTATTCTTAGATGTGAGAAAGCAGGACAGGTCAGCTGTATTTGCTCCATGAAGTAATGCACAAGAAAATATTCTAGCACAGTCACTCTCCGTGTCTGTTGTCCCATAACAGAAGTCATCGCCCTTGGCAGCAGAATCTCAACTAGCACTAGATAATCTGCAGGGCCAAATAAACAACCCTAATAAAACAACTTGTGCAGCATTAGGTATTAAACAAACATCTGAGTGATTTGTGAAGAAAACAAAATTCATCAGAGGATGTGGTAGCTTATACTGAAGAGCTGCTGTAGGCCGCCAGCGTTTGTTTATACTGTAACTCTGTGGAACGTCCTATAAATAAAGCATGTGGTGATTGATAGAGGGGCTCCAGCACTTCACTATATGCAGCTGTAAGAGTTTTTGTATGCTTATGAATAAAGTCAACTCGGAAGAATGGGAGCGTGACATACATCTGGAATCCACAGGAGACAATTAAAAAACAGGTGCATTATCCATTAACAGTATTAACAATGACCATTTACAGGCCCCTATATGGTTATATTGGAGCTGAGGGTTGTGAGGATCACAGGGATCATGGAATCTGGAGAATGGAGTCAGACCCCCGGCCTGAGGGGATTTTCTGTGTTAAAAATTGAATGTTTGGGAAGAAAGCAACCATTTATTTCCTGTTTCAAGGCCTAGTTGTGCTTGGCTGGCCTCAAAGGCTATTATAATGGAGATTTCTTTGCAGATTTGAGCTCATTATGAGCGGCTCAGACTAGAATATGACATGTTTGAATGTGTAAGTGTGTGCCTCTCATACATGGTGGACTGTTGAATTGTCACAAAGGTCAAATATCAAATATAGCAGTGAAATATGTTGAATAAAGATAAATTAATAAATTCACATTTATATCTCAAGAAAACTGATAAGCCAAATATTATTATGTCATGTCTGATTGCAGATAAATGTTATATTATCTTGTCAGAATATAAAAATAATTACTGAAAACTATACATTCTATTTATTTTTAAGATTTCTGTTCATTTTATTAATTGCACGTACGCATATCTGAGAAATAACCATAAGATCAAATTTAGGATCAAATGAGGCCCCAGGACTATAAAAAGAAAATGAAAAAAGTTACTCTATTATCATCATCATCATCATCATCATCATGCAAACGCAGACCTGTGTAACTGTGTTAAGCCTTTGCATAATCTCTTAGTGGGCAGTCAGGATTTCATGGAGTGATTTCTATTGTCTGAGGAAAAAATTGTTCTTTAATTTGAGCTTCATTTTTTGTACTCTGGCAGTCACAGGATGTGCTATTTTTGTTGTCGACTTTGTGTGAGGTTAAAAAGCTGGAACAGCTGCTTAGGATTGGGTTCATCTGGGACTCGTATACATACTGGGAAATGTGTAAACCTTGAGTTGCGTCTTCCTGCTCAAAGTCTTCTGTTTGAAACCCTTATCTTCATTTTTCAGACATTCATGTTTTGTCCAGTAGTAGTGCTCTGAAATAGGAACCTATTTTAATAGCCAATAGACTGATGACACAAAGCAACCCGTGTAATGGTTACACATCCACATGTATAATCTGCACTCCAGACTGTGAAGACACCAAACTGTCAACAGTGGCTCATGGGCACATTATTAGCTCTCACTTCCTTTTTTGGCCATTCTTTTAGGTCTGTGATGCAAAATCGAATCCACGTCAGACGGTGGGGCTGCAGAAAGATGCACATTTATTATTAAGCAATTACTATTTACCTATTTACAAATTAAATGGTAGTATTAGTTCAGTCAAAATCTAAGTCATATTAAACAAACCTAAAACAATCTGGGACATCTGAAAAGAATAAACACCTTCAGAGAGTTTATGCCTGCAAGTAGTTCAGTGTGTGAATCCAAAAAAGAAGAAATATAAAGGAGAACCGAAGGAAGTGAAGAGAGGTCCAGTTCCTGTCCGTTTTATACCTTAGCAAGATCAGATAAGCCAAGACTTACTGGACTGGGTACAACAGGTCACAAAAGGTCAGTCACGATCTAACAAGCCGTGACTTCAAAAATATGATCATCCTTGTGATGTCTTGCACTACTGGACCATAAATGTTCTAGACAGCAGCACATCTTTTAATTATGTTTCCTTTAAGATAAAGACTTACAATTAGGGTGTAGCGGATCCATACATTTAAGTACATGTGTCCTAATGAACGACACAGGTGAAGCAGGATATTTACTTCTGCATTAAAGCACTCTACATGTTAGCCCATACCATATTCAGGAAGGATAATGTATAGCTTAGTTAATTTCAGACACATAGCAGGAATCATTAGGAATAAGTCATGTTATTAAATACACTAAAAGCATTAGAAGGCTTATTGATGTTAAATACATAAGCAGAAGAAAATTATTATTGACATAAATCATAAGAGATAATTCATAACCACTCCAAAGATCTATATGAATAAGTAAATGCTTCAAAAATGTATTCATCAGTCTGAGAACTTGAAAAGAGTAACATGCTGAGTGTGTCTGAGACTCTTAACTATAACTGAAGCTTGTTATGATGTTCTGCTCGGTTGCTGCTGTGGCATCTTGGCAGACTTTCATTTGTCTGCAGGTCTTTCTTAGCTTGGCAATATGTTGGAGTTCACTGTTAGTTTTTCTGATCTGTTTCATTTCATCACAGTAATCTGTGAGGTTCAGTCGCAGGAAATCCTGGTCATTTTTACACCCAATTCTGGATGTTTACAGACAGAGGCGGACGAAGTACACAAATGCATTACTTGAGTGAAAGTATAGATACTACTGGTCAAATATTACTCTTTTACAAGTGAAAGTTGTCAAGAAAAATGTTTACTTAAGTGAAATTATAGAAGTACTCGCTTTTAAAAGTACTTAAGTATTATGAGTACATTTTTGGTTTCATTATTGTATGTTATACTTGCAACCTAGACTGAATACACTGACTAGTTTGTAATATCTTTGTAATAAAGAGCTTTTAAGAATGTTAAAACAACAGGAACATCTTGTACTTGGTGAAATCACGCTCATCTATCCATCACAATGAGAAAAACCAAAGAATATATTCCTGATGTGCAGAAAAATAATTGATCTTCACAAACTAGTGAAGTGGCTTTAACACTCCTACCCAACATCACAAAACAGAATGGTAGTGTTCTTACACAGCTGTAGCAGTGTGTACACACATCAAAGTGTATTCATTCATCCAGATTTGAATCAAGTCTACAGTGAAATTTCTTTAATTAGAAAAAAAAAAAAATAACACAGCCATAGCAATGTAACTACCCAACAACAACACTGCTTTATGTTTTGTTTTGAAAACAATGATACTCAAAAAGTGTATTTAAGTACAATACCAAAGTAAATGTACTTCACTACTGTCCACCAGATTTGTTTACAGATGATTACAGATTTGCATTTTTGCAATTTTTAAAAAAAAAAAATTATGTACGATACCATGCAAACATTTTTGCCTGAATTTTCAGCATCGTTATTCCAGTTTTCAGTGTCACATGATTCTTCATAAGTCATTCTAATATGCTAATTAGCTGCTCAAGAAAGGTTTCTTATTATCTTTGTTGAAAATATAGTTACATTGCTTCATATTTTTTGTGGAAGCTCAACTGTAATGTGTTTATATATATATATTTAGATTCTATAATTAAGGGGAAATTTGGTGTCCGAAGTCATTATTTTTCTGCTTTTTTTCAAATGGTTATATATATATACAGTATATTATGAATTACAAGATGTTGCAGTCCAATAGAGTTTATTTAAAAAGTGTCTTAAATAGCTGGAAATCATTATTTCTTCTTGTCTAAATCAGTCAGTGTATGTTTTCCATCATGCATCAATGTGCAATCAAAATATTTTCTATTACTTCACTTTTGCCAACATTTTTTCATTTTAATTATAAAAGCTCTAGTTACTTACTCAATTCTAAAGCATTAAATTATATATATATAAAAAAATCTTAGAAAAATGTCTGTCCATAAATACTGTCAACTCTGTTACCACACCATATTTTGCCTTTAAATTGGTGGAAGAATTCTGTAAGTTACAGGAAATGGTGTCACATTCACTCATTGATAAGATCTGAAGCCATAAAAAACTGTATGTGCTCTCTCAGTAAAAAATATTTTACTCCCAGCAAGTGGAGTTTTTGAAAAAAAAAAAAAAAAAATTAAATTGTCAATTCTGTTACACTATTGTCAGTGTTGTTATTCTACCTTGGTAATAGAGTTTGACAGTAACAGACTTCAGACACAAAATGTACCTGCAAATATAGAATCACCCATATATATAATTACTATTAACAAATGCCTTTACTTTCACTTATTATTCATTGCATCCAAATAAAAAGATACATTTTTAAAAAAATAGCCTAATCAACAATATATATTTTGTCATTGTTTGGGCACAGCATTAGCATGCCAACTAAACCACTACTAAAAATACTTTTTTAAGATATTAAAGTTTATTTAGTTTTGTTTGAAAAATTATTCAGAAAACTTCAGAAGTAAGGCATTATAGATACCTCAGTCCTACCTTTTGTACTCAGTGAACAAGGTGAATGTTTGATGGCAAAAAACAAAGAGCGTCAGCCTTACGCTAATGTTGCTAATGCACAGGAAATGCCTTTGTTGGGAGAAACTAATCAGATTTCTGTAATGTGAAAGCATCCTTCATACTCAATTATCTCCTTGTAGCGCCCACAGGACCACATACAGGCCAGAAAGGCCATTTACAATATATTTGAAAGGTTACTGAGTTGCACTGGGGCAAAATCAATTGGAAATGTGAATCTAGATTATACACCCTCCCTGTGAAGTGTGTTAGCAAACTGTTCTCCTCACAGAACAAACAAACAGCATGGATGTTTTTGTTGTGTCTTTTAAATAGTTTCAGCCTCCTCATGATTCACAGAGCTTTACGATGCTTTAAGGGAAAGAACAGCTCATTTCTGGCAAACAGTAGGTCACTTATTCTCTAGATAAATTGAGTCTTTCTTCCTCCTAAGATGTGACATGCGGGAATGCTACACATGAATTTGGACATGGGTGGGCTAAGTGAATTCCACTCATAATATCTTCTCCCTCAAGTGCTTTGCTCCCACTAGATTGGGCCTTTGACATGGGAACATGGGTGGTGCGGTCCAATCAGAAGTGGTCTTCCCCGTGCCCCATTTCCTGTTAAGGGGTCACTCCATTCAAAGGATATTATGAAAGGGCTTAGGCATCACAAAATCTGTCCAGGAAATGTTGACAGATTTGAGAGTATAAAGTTAAGGTCTATTAAATTTATGTGTGTTGATGTATTTTCAGCATGGGCCATGGTGGATGTGAACATGGAAGACCGGGTGGATGTATTACTAAAAGGCCAGGCTGAAATCTCCTGTATCTACACTCTGAAGGAACCAGCCAAGATGATAGTCTGGTTTACGGTGAGATACAGGCCCATTCACACTTTTCTTTAAAAAAAAAAATAAAATAATAAAAATCCAGAAACATTTCATAATTGTCAGTGTTGTGCAATTTTATTGTAGAAAACTATTTTTTCAGATAAAACAGCATTTATTTCAAAATATATACCTTTTTTAATATACTGTACATGTTTTTACTGTAATTTTGATAAACTCTTTGCAGCCTTGCTGAATGATCTTCACATCCCTATACTTTTGAAGGGTAGTGTACAAATCTAGTCTTACAATAAATATTGAAGCTTTTTTTTGACTTTGTACAGAAATCGCCAGGCAGGGACCAAAGCAGGAGCAGAATCTATTACTTTGATGATCAGAACGAGATCATTGACGAGGGCAGTGAATACGCCGGGCGGCTTAACTTCACACACTCTTATGAAGTACTGAACGCACGCGGAATTTCCCTTCTGATCATCAACAACGTTCAACTAAGTGACCAGAAGGAGTTCATCTGCAGCGTACATGATGTGTCTGCAGACAAGGGCGAAGGACAGACTCGTCTCCAAATATTCAGTAAGACAAATCAGACTTGTCTCACCTGTTTTAGAAGAGCGTGTCCAGACTAGATGATCATAATAATAAGCCTTTTGACCTATTATGAGCTTCATCCTAACACCAAACCTGTCTGTCCTTCAGACTCGCCATCTCTACCTGTGATTGAAGGTGTAACCCAAGGGATTTCTGTTACTGAAGAGGAGCCATCAAAGGTAGGGCTCAAAAACCTATGTTTATGTACTTTTAATGGCCACCTGGTCTCATAAAAATATGTACCTCTGTGCACTTTTTGTGGAAAACTGTTTTTAAGTGCCTTACTGCACATTTTGCCGCAGTTTCAAAGAGAAACAAACCTATTCTATAGGTTTAAACCTAATAAACCTATACTTTTATTCCACGAGACCGGGTAGTTTAATAGACTGCATAATAATGATGTTTTCACTCAGGTTGCACACTGCAAAGTGGACAACGGATATCCCAGACCCAACATCACATGGTACAAGGACAGATTCCCTCTCCAGCAATCAGATGGTGGTAAATACAGGACCATTAAGTGAACATTCTCCAAAAACTAAATGTTGTTTTATGACTAACAAAACAAACAAACCAAAAAAATCTGAATCCCCTTTAGAGGTAAAGATTGCGGAGTCAGAGACAACCAAAGCTAACAGCCTGTTCGCAATCGAGAGTGATCTGTACATGAAGGTTCACAGAACAGATGAACATGCCCTTTTCTACTGTGAGGTCAAATACTTTGTCCCCGGTGCAGTAAAAATGACAGAGTCAAAGGAAATCAGCATCACAGTTCACTGTGAGTTAACATCCTTCTAGCCTAGATTTACTTTTCAAACTTGTCCATGACTTTCTTCTGTGGATTGATCGATTTATGGGCATTCAGTGCTCTGTGCTGCCATCTGTTGGATAGACAAAGCTCAACAGTGTCTTACAATTTCATTTCATCTTTCAGACCCTACCACAGAAGTAACTGTGTACGTAAATCCACCTGATAGGCTTATAAAAGAAGGCGACACTGTGGAGATCCGATGTGAGGGAAATGGAAACCCTCAGCCCATTTTTTCTGTCACACATAAAGAGGTAATATTATGAGCTGAAATCGCTGCCAAATGTGTTCACTATGCCTGCACTATGTAACTAATATCATCTTATAGCTGTATATTATTAGCCATATGGACATTACTTTGACTCACTTATTCTGATTGATAACAGAACATTTTCTGATCATAATTTTTTGCTTTGAAGCAATACATATTGTAAAATTTGTTCATTTAAATCGAATGTTCTGAATTCTCTGAACCATGTGAAAAATATTTATCGGCTCATCTGCAGTTCTAATTATTCTCATTTTACAGGAAGAGGAAGAGTTGAACGCAGATAATAAAATGATTTTGGAAAACGTCACGCGGTCAGACAGTGGGACATACGTGTGCCAGTCACTTGACTTTCAATTTAACACTGAAGATTCAGCATCACAGGATGTCAATATCACAGTTCACTGTAAGAGCACATTCCTCTGCAGTTTCTGTCCCGTGCCAGATGTTGGTGAGATGATGTCAGTTGTCTTTATGGTGACTGACACCTTTTTTTTTCTTTCTTAGATCTGGATCAAGTTGTGGTTATACCAGAGGAGAAAGTTCTGAACCAGGGAGAAGATCTCACCTTAACCTGCAATGCCTTGTCTTCTTTACCCACACTGACAACATGGTATAAGGTACAACAAAAAAACTCAAGGCTTAATAACAAAACTACAAGACATAAATAATATCCAGCTTGATAAACATGCTCTTAAAATGCTTGAGAATGTAAATTGACCTATTTGTCGATGTGTTTCATTGCAGGATGGCACACAGCTGGTGGAGAGGCATGTTTTGGAGTTACACAATGCCTCCTATGACACTGCTGGATCGTATTTATGTCAAGTTACAGTCCGTTCCCTGCCTGAGCTACAAAAAGAAAAGCGTGTGAATATCAGTGTGCGAGGTCAGTCTTTGCCTACATTGTCAGTACAGGGAAAGTAAAACCATGTTTATAAGTAATCAAATAAAAAAATATTAGCTAAGTATAAAAAGCTTTCGTGACTAATATTTAAATCCGGCTTTAGGGAAGCCTAAGATCACAACGGAGATAACAGTAGGTCCACTGAATAAGGCTGACCGCTCCGTTAACCTGACCTGCTATGCAGTAGGCTACCCATTCCCCAACATTACCTGGACCATCTCTGACCAACTGGTATCCTTTATCACTCTGATCCTTACCAATCTCATAGTCACTAACCTAGAGGTCGAGGCACATCTTTTGATAAGTTGCAAAGATGAGCAAAGGATTTCTTGGGTAAATCCTGATGTGCAGATGTGAGATGTGTGTTAAAATATTTTAGATTAATGTAATGTACACTGAAATTTCCATGACAATATATATATAGACTGGGAAGCCTGTTTCTGTGCCGCAAGCAGAGCACCAGAAGACGGACACTGGTCTTCTCAGCATGATCTCTGTGAGAGCCACGTCTGAACTCACAGCCAAGTGCAGCGCTACCAATGAGCTGGGGACAGAAGCTGTGTCTCGCAAGATTGAAGCATGTGAGTTTTTTTTTTCCGACTCTTTATAAGATTTCTACATCTATGATGTTGGCTAATGGTCACAGGATTTTAAATGATTTATCTCCAATGTGCATTTTTATAACTGAATTAATTATCACCCACTGCAGTTCTGCAAACCCTGGCGTAATGTCATGTTTAATGTTTCATGATATTGATATAAAATAATGGAATATATGTTCTTTCTCTTTGCTTTTTTTATATCAATATGGTACATTTAAGTTTAAAGTTAGGTAAAGGTAATCTGAAAGTTACTAAAATAAGTAACCTAGATTACATCACTAACCATAATTTTCATAATGTAATCTGTAATTAACATGCTAAGTATTAAAATGTAAAGTAACTGACTGCAATTTGTAATCCTGCACTCTTGGTATAATGGACTATCAGTGAATCTTTTGTAAAAAATATTATTGTTGTTAAAATATTATTATATTAACATTAATTATTTGTATATTTTTTTTCTGTGAAGGTGAAGCTGAATTTTTATTAACCATTACTCCAGTCTTTAGTGTCACATGATTATTCAGAAATCACTGTACTTGAACTGGTGATCAAGAAAAATGATTATGGGTTAAAAAAAAAGTAGTATTGCTTAATATTTTGTGGGGAAAACATTATTTTCACAAAAAAAATTCAGGATGTAAATAAATAAATATATATATATATATATATTTATTTTTTTCAAAAAAGGGGATTTTTTTTGAAAGAAAGCTTTTGTAACTTTTGCATAAATTTGTTTACTGTAACATTTATGCAATTCAATGCTTGTTTTCATTTTCAATTAATTATTTTACATTTTTGCTGATCACAAACTAGTATAGAATAGTAGTGTAAACGTTAAGCTTACTAATTATGATTTTCATTGTTGGTTCATGTTAACTAATGCATTAATTAATGTTAACTAAATTATGAGGTGCTAGCTAGTTTCCACAGCGAAAGTATTAGTTTGTTATATTATTTAATATTTTAGCTCATGTCATTTTAATTTCAATATTCTATTAAATATGCTATTAGTTCTTTTAATGTAAGGAATATATTAGTATTAATACTAGTACTAGTACTAATACATTCTCTACAAGTGTTCATGTTAACTAATGTTATATTTGCAAACAAATAAAATCTTAATTCATACCAATTTTTCTTGTATAGATGCACGTGCAACAACAACTACAACCCAAGCGACGAGCACTAAAGGTATGTTTCTGAAGCTTTCACTCAAAAATACTTTGAGATACATTTTTACTTCCCTCAGTGCAGCGAGTGTTTGTATTTCGACTGTAACAGAACGTTTAGGATTTGATGACAGAAAGCAGTGTCTGTGCCATAGAAACACAGTCATCTGAGAGGGCTGACGTGGCCTTGTATATTTATTCTGGAGGTGCAAACTCAGCATGTGTTCAAACGTAAAGCGGTTTTGGTTGATGGTGCAAATGCTCTCATGTGGTCTCTGAGCTCTGATTAGGACAAAAGCATGCTTCTCTTCAGGCCTGGCTGACTGCCTGTGACCTCATGGGACCAGAGCACTTGGCATCAGGACAAATGAGGCAATGCTGCCACTCTCACTTTGGGATATCAGCTGACCTTTCTGTTTCTTATCATGGCGTTCCTCAGAGCCCTTATCTCTGATACTGTTTATGGCTGTAAACAGGAAAATAAGCAGCGTTATAAGAGCAGATTTAGCTGTTCTAACCAGACACAACACAAGTTAATAGCAAGTAATGTGTCTGTCAAAATATAGCAGCAGCACTTCATTTAAACATTAATTATTTTACCCCCGGTTTCACAGACAAGGCTTAAACCTAGTCCCAGACTAAAATAAGTCTGCACTGAAAGAATTTTTTTAACTGAAAGAAGCTTGGATAAAACGTTATTGACGTATTTAATTATATAATATTTATATTATTAGCAGTATTAGTACTATTATTATTCATAGTAGTATTTTTAAATTAATAAATATTTTTCTGCTCCAGATTATGGAATAATCAAGAAATTAAAAAATTTTGATTTATAATGATTTTTTGAATTATATATTTATTGATATTTTAGTAAAAAATACAATAAATAAAAAAGAAAAACTATCTATCGATCTATTAAATTGAAAGAAAATAATTCAGCAAGGGAAATGCCAGATTTGATTTACTACTTTGTTTGTTCTTTAAAATTTCCCATACACCCCATAGTAACCCTACACAGTTATTCAACTCTGCTCTTACAAAAAATGCAGACAAGATGCTAAAATGTCCAAGTTGTAGCAATAACTTCCCCCAGGGTCTGGGACTGCGAGATAAAGCGATGTCTGAATATAACTTCTGTTTGGTAACTCAAACCCTTGTCGTCACAGGACCAGGATTAACCGTTCCACCAAAACAACCACGTACAGGTTTGTTTCGCGATGCTGAAGAACTCCGTCCGTTCCACCGTCACCCCCAGCCTCGATCACATGAGCACTGTTACTCAGGCTGTGTACAAACCATTTCTCACACTAATCTGCACTGTGACCATCTTTCTGGAATACTTGGCTTTCTGTATAATCTAGTCACACATCATCAAGGCTTTTCTCATTCGCTCAGCACTCTCAGAATGCACTTAACTCACAGCACTTTTGGAAATGAAGTGTCATGGCGAAGGCTTTGTATATTTCAGTCAAGCATAGAGGTACTGTATTTCAGCTTTTCCTCTGTCTGTGTGCTTTTCTTCTCTTACCGCAGGAGGTGGAAGTGGAGTCATTATAGCCGTCATCATCATCTGCCTCCTCCTCATAGCCATACTGGGCAGTGTGCTCTACTTCCTTTACAAGAAAGGGAAGCTGCCCTGTGGACGCTCGGGAAAGCAGGATTTGTATGTTTTTCTTTATGCAAAAACACATTATTTGAATATAAGAAGTTGAATTAATTAACTTTAAGCTGCTGTATTTTTATAGTAAATTAAATTAGTAAAAACTTCTGTACCATCTTAATATATAGAAAATGATTGAAAAAGCAGTTTATAAGAATATTTACAAAGGCAGTTTATAAGAAATATGTAAATTGTAGATTTATTTGATTATTTGGTGCTGGAAAAAAATGACACTGCACCTTTAAATCAGTGTTGTCATTGTTAGTAAAACTGTTAAAAATTTCTTAATTTTTTTTGTTAAGCTAATATAAAATATGATAATATGAAAAACCTAAAAAGCTAACTTGTTTTGTTGTAAAACGAAAAATAAATTAGAAATATGCATGGGTCATTTGTATTTTTTTCAGTGATTAGTTGAAGTTAAAATACATTAAAGATAAATAGCTAAACATATGTTTTGTCAATTTTATTAGTTTTTAAATAAATAGATAAAACTGAACAACTTAAAAATTAAGTTGTCAGTTGTCTTTTTTTTTTGCGTGCGCAAACTGGTGTATTTTCTTTTAAAAAAGGCCTCTAACAGCCTTTTCTATTCTTTTTTACTCTTTTTATTATTATTATTATATGTATATATTTTATTATATTTATGTGTCTCTCTGTGTAAATATATATTACTAAATGTAAATGTAAAATAACTAAAATAACACTGTACCTTGAAATTAGAGCAACATAGTCTCAAATTTATCAACGTAATGTCCTAGTATCAACACTAAATGTCCGGATAGATGTGCATGAATAAGTATTTTTCAATACACCATCATCATTCAAAGCATTAATATCATGTGTTATTTTCATTCTCCAGCACGAAGGAAAAGGCCAGTAAGGATGCTATTGTGAGGGAGATGAAAAGCGGTAAATCTGAAGAGACCGTGCTTCTACAAGGAGTCAATGGAGACAAAAAGTCCCCCACCGAATAGGTCATTACTTCAGAACAATGATTTGCCTTTTCCAGTCCACTGAACTCAAATCCAATCTTAAACAAGACCCAAGATTTGTAAGGCTGACACTCAACGTGCTACGGAAACCTGATGATATTTTCTTTCAATTAAAGTCAAAGACTGAAAACTACATGCATATGTGGAGAGATGCTAGTGGCCTCCGTCCTACAGCGCTCCGTCTCAGGGTGAATCCCAATCTGAGTGCGCAGAGTCCTCCTCTCTACCTGAATTCCCACTTAATTCTGCCCATTTTTTATATTTGAAATGTTATAATCGGATTCAATATACAGTAAGATGATTCAAAAAGCACCACGTTCATTATGGACGACTCTACTCCAGTATTGTATATAAATATGAAATACTGTATATATTTAGCTATTTAAAAATGCCTGAGACATTTGAAAGGTTGTGCTTGAGTCTCTTTGTTGAGGGGCATTTGAAGAGTGCCGAAGGGTCTTTATTTGTTGTGGCGTCGATGTGTCTGATCTGAACCTGCTCTCACCTCTGCCGCACCATAGTCCATGCACTGAAGCGTCTTTACCACTGTAAACATTCATCTGTCCTCTGGATCAGCACTGAAACTGCCCAATGATAAAGCTTGAGGGCAATTTCTCTACAAATAAATAGTCAGGGAAAGTCTCTGACACGGCTGACCTTTTTTCTAAATATGTAAGCAAAATGTTGGGTTCATGTCATGCCTCTGGTTTTATTTTTATAATGTTATTAGCTATATCAAATTAAGCTCATGTTTTAAGCGAGTGAGTTATGTTATGTCAGTTTGAGCTAAAAATGTCCCTCTAGCCTGAGAAAAATGGAAGCGTCCCGTTGAGCTGAATATTCTTTTTGTAAACGCCATTACCTGCTGTCCTCATCTTGCACTGAATGTAAATAATAAAGAAAAACATGACCAACCCTCCCATTTTCAAATCTTGTAGAAAGTATTAAAAGGCATGTGAAAGACTGCATTCATTTATCATATTGGAGGGAGAATAACAAGAAAAAAATGCAGGTGTGAATTTTATACTTAGTTTTTAAAAATATATATATTTGATTTGATTTTTTTTCAATCCATATTTTGAAGGTTTATAAGTTGTATTAATCTATGTACGCAAAGCAGACCCACACATGGGATACAATGGTCATTATTACACTAAAGTTCACCGGTCTCATTTCCTCTGGTTTCTCACATAGTTTTTCTTTAGTGTTTGGTATTTTTGTTAATGCTTGTTTTTGAATTGTGCTATTTCTATTAAAAAGGGCTGGCTTACTCAAGCCTTAATTTAGTCACTGTTTGGCCTATTATTTATGTTCACCAGAAACAGCTCTTCCATACAATAGTTCGATTTTTTTTTTTTTTGAATTTAAGAAAGGATAAAATCAAAAACCGACATGGCTGTTTATGTTAGAAGATTACACAGCATTTCACACAGAACGCCTTGTTTAAAAAAACAAAAAAAAATTCGGGTGAGGCCAAAAAAACGTTCTAAAAAGAGTTAAACACCGCGTGAACCGGAAGTTGTTGCCGCTTTTTCTTAACACATTTTCTTACAGTAAGGCTCAGTTATGCCATGTCGAAGTAAGTATTTCTATAAAAGGACAGTGTATACCCGGCTTGTGAAATATGTTCTGGTCGAGTTTCAGGGCTTGAACTTTCCATTCTACCCACTAACGTTAGCTACTAATGTTACGTTTCTTTTTTTTCAGCTGGTTTCCCACCAAAAATATACCAGGTTGTACAAAGTGATTTGAGCACAAGGAAATTATATTCCTAAGAAAACGTTTAGATTTAAACATTTTAGTTAGAAAAAAAAAAGTATAATCAACAAGTCTCAAACACACACACACACGTTTACTTAGTTTCCTGTAAGGGGTAGGTGTAACGTTACAGTATAAAAACCATTACGCCTATGGAATGACCCCATTTAGATAGCTATGTGCATGTTTAGATTAAGAAAAAACCTTTTAGTTTATTTTTAAATCCGTTTTACAAACGGCGACATCCCCAGAGGGAGGTTTTTGGAGATTTTGTCGGGTTTACATACATTTTGGGTACAAATTTCCCCCCAAAATCTGGTTAAGTAGGCACACACACATGCACGCGCACACAAAGACACAGACAGAAACACACACTTTAAGCTTTAAGACAGACACTATGGCCATGACGTTTGTTCTATTGTTTTAATTAACAGTATAACGCTGTGCATACTTCCAAAGTGATATGAGAATTAGCACAAAAGAAAGAAACCCTGAAATACTCAGGCAAGTTATGGCAAAATGAGGAGCGAGCTCCCTCTTGTGGTCTGATTCGAGACATTTCAGTAAACAGACATATTCACTATGATGTCACTGACCAAGCCAAAGAAGCGTTGAGCGACAATGGAAACGATTTCCCAAAAAATCATGAGGGATATCATTCACTCTTTACACTAAACAAGGCCTTTTTTTCGGGTAGCAGAACAAAACTTACGAACATATCTAAACATATGGCACTGCTCACAGTAATATTCACATCAGTAAACAAAAATAAAATTCTGACATGTACAGGAATGCCAAAATGAAACAAAACATTGCCATTTCCACGTATTCTATGTATAAGTAACTTTACACGCTTGATTTTAAAGTGACAGTATCACAGCACAAATTGGTACTCTGTGCCAAATATTGTACACACAATCTCACACACATCATTATCAAGAAATAGTAGTACAGTAAAATGAAATGATTAAAAAAAATGTATCACCTTCTCATCTCGAAACTTCATATGGTGCAGTAAAAAAAAAAAAAATCAGTAATAAACTATCATATGCTTTAAGGCAACAGAATCTACAAACCAAGAGATAACAGCCTACAACCTGAACTAACCAGCTCGCCTTACCATAAGCTCGCAAGGTTGCATGTGTACCTACAAGATTGAGACGTGGAAGTACCTGCAATCCCAGTGCAACATTTTCAAGAACACTAGGGGCTAGTAGAAACTAAAACTGGGCCAGTTTTGATGTGGGTGACATCAATCATGAGTCCTCCAGTCCCACATGAGAGACTCGAACTCACTTTAATGTATTAATAGTGCATTCAAATGTGCTGGTGCAATAACAAACAATAACTGGAATTTTAAAGGCACAGTTCACCCAAAAATAAAAAATGGCATTATTAATTAAGACTCATGTCAATCCAAAGCTTTATGACTTGCTCTTGTTTGTGAACCACAAATAGTTTTTCTGCATACAATGGAAGTCAATGGGGACCAATTTTTATTTTGATATTCGCAACAGATTTGGAATGACATGAGGGTGAGTAAATAATGACAGAATTCATTTCTTTGTGAACTATCCCTTTAAGGAATACAGAATTAATGAATTTGATGCTGATGTCCTTGAGAAAGTATTCTAGCGTTGTGTTCACCCTGAAAACGAGATAGTCTTGCACTGGTTTAAAGTACGGAGTAACTTGTGTAGATTCTGTTGAAATGTACGGTATTCCTGAGTACAAAGGGGAGATCGGGAAGAACCTTCTCCCTAACAGCAGGTGGACTATGGACACTGCGATCATGGCTTGAACAGGGCTGCCGCTGAAAGATCGATCCAATCGGATTCGGTGGCGGGCTGAACACCAAAACCTTGTAGTACAAGGAAAGAACTGAAAAATAAGGCCTTCCGCGATGAGCCCCGTGAAGCATTTCACCATTACGATAAACGAAAAAAATGCATGTATTTCAAGCAAAACGCAACGTACCTGGATGAAAACAAGACGTCCCACACACACACACACACACACACACTGAACAAATCAGCTGGGCTCACACCTGCGCAAGTTGCTTCTGACTTCAAGTATGCTACATTACCAAATTACACACATCCGATACTGTCACTTTAAAATGGGTTAAACACAGTATTCACAAATGTACATTTAAGGCTTAATTGTTTAGCACTAACAATAATAGCAGCAGTAAAGCACTTCTGTATTAATAACAATAAATCAAAAAAAAATTACATTAATAATAATATATTAAGGTGATCAAATGAAATGGTTTCTAAGATACATACAAGAGTCCGAACCTCCCCAAGAGTGATTTCAGTCCCCACCAAATACAGAAACTTGGCCAGGCCTTGGACCTTTTTAAGCAAATACTTTCTCTCTTTTTTTTTTAGTAGATTCACTTTGTGTCCAACCTCTTGCCCTTTATCTGTTAAAGAACACTATCTTTAGTAAACACACTACTTCACAAAAGTCAGAGACCACCATATTAATGACACATTCAGATTAGAGCAAACAAATGACATGTCCGCTGACATCAGACGCGTGTACCCTTCATCAGCACGTTCCTACTGGGAATCTGAAGGACTGGCTGTCCTTAAAACATTTGGGAAGTCAATTCATGGTACAGTACAGTTACAGTAATGCTACACAGATGTAACAAGGCTGACGGAGAGCCCATTTCCGATGCCAGCCACCACCACGCGCCTAAAAAAAAAAAATCCCACAGTACCCTGGAGGTCAAGGTCAAGCGGAGAACGGGTTGCTTTGGGCTGAGCGGTATTTTTGAAACAGGCGACTGCGCTGGGGGGACCGACAAGTACGTCATGCTACTAGACAGACGAAAAATGAAAAATCACACTAGAAAACGAAATGTACCGAAGCAACACAAGTAAAGCCCATTTTTCACGCCAGAAAATGCTCAGCTGCAGTCTGCTGTTTAACTCCCTTTAGCTATCCGAACGCCGAGGCCTAATACTTCACACACCCTGATCTCTGCAGCTGAACCTCTCCAACATACATGTGTATATATTAACTATACTCAATATTCTGATTTATATATTAAATCGTATATAAACACATACATGTTTTTGTCTTTTTTGTTTTTGTCCTTAGGGGACATGCGTTGCCTTCGGGCTGAAGAAGCGGCCGCAACGAACCCCTCGCTCTTCCGCAGAGAATCCGAGAAGTGTTACGGAGAAAGTGTCTCTCGCCATCACTAGAGCTAGAGTGCAAGCTTTACACTCTTTTCTTCTGGAGTCTAGACGAATACGTGACGAGCGTGGCTGGGTGCTCGAGGATGTTCGGAGAAGTTTTGCTATGTTAAGATATGTGCAGTAGAAGGGATGGACACAAACTCCCTCAGGATGTTCTTGGCCATCTCGATATTGTTCTGTGCAATCATAAGGGCTTTTTGGATGTCCTGATGGGAGTAGCCCTGGCTCAAGAGGTGCTCGATCTCGCTGCTGATCTGCTGGCTGGGCCCTGGGCTCGCTCCGGGGGGAACCGGGCTGGGCCTGCGATCTGAGTTGATGCGACGGGGAAGAGGCTTGGGAGGTCGCTCGGGGGCTTCATTGGGGTCCATGGCTGCTGAAGACACAATGTAGAGTAAAAACCATGTCAGTAAATAGACACTGAAGTATGAGAGTATGATACTGCAGTTGCTGTTCTAAAATAAGGAAGCCATGATGCTCTCACGGGGTTGCAATATGATCTAAAATAAATATAGGTGGAAAAAGGAAACGGCAGTGCTATATTTGCTTTGTAAATATATTTTAAAAATATTGACTACAATAGATATCAGAAGACTGGACACACACGACTGTGTTTCCTCATCTAAAATCTTTTGATATTAAAAGAGTGCTGGAAGCTCTTGATTTATAAAGTAAAATATAAATATTACATAACTAAAACATACATACAATTACATACAACATGCAATTACATATACTGTATATATACACACAAACACACATGAGAGCTTGAAGCTGTTGAGGAGTTATAAAGTAAATATACATACATATAAAATACACACACACACATCAGCTTCAGTTACACTGGCATTAATAAAAAAACTAATTACAAATACAATATAATAGAATATATTTATAAAAATATTAAATATAATTATATTTATTAAAACAATCATAAAAAATACACACAAATAAAGTATAGATTTAGAAAATATTTATGTATATACATTTGTATATCAATATTCTTATATTTAATATTATATACACAACATTTTTCTTAAATGTATACATGCATTTGTATATATACACATAATAAACACACACACACACACACACACACACTTGCATTTGTGGTTTACGGGGGCTCTCCATAGGCATAATGGTTTAATACTGTACAGACTGTATGTGGTGTAATGCCCTACACTGACCCTACACCTAAACCTACCCCTTACAGGAAACTGTGTGAACTTTTTGAATTTCATAAAACACTGTTTAGTATGTTTTTAAGCCTTTTGTTTTACGGGGACAAAGGAAATGTCCTCAAATTAACCATGTTAACATTGTAGTACCCATGTCATTATACACATTTGTGTCCTCATAAACCACAAACACACACACGCGCATACACATAATAATACAAATAATGCTAAAATAACACTTGGCATGGCTTACTTGCTGTGGCTCCAAGCTCACTGTCAATTGAGAGGCGACTGAAGGCTGAGGATGTAGGGTTAATATCTGAAAGCGTGCGTCGGGCGAGGTTGGTGGGTATATGGGGCTTGGGATAGTCATAGCTATTTTCCTCTTCCTCCTCACCACATGCACCAACAGGATCCCTCGGGCCATTAGAGCAGGTCAAAGGAGGCAATTCAGAGTAATCTAAACAAGAGATCAAGAAATGCCACATTACACATTGCAGAATACACTAACAGAAGGCCTGTGCTAAGATGACGAGCTTTAAACATCACAGTACCTGAGTCTCTGGCCTGATGTGGTGCAGAGGCAGTAAGGGCCTGGGCTTGAATGTTGTACATGGCTTCGTACATCTGTGGGCTTTCTGACTCCATTTCACTGAGCATACTCCTGCAGAGGTAAACATGAGAGTCAGTACACTGAAAAAGATCTGATATCTAGGTCTAGTCTATTCAGAGTGTCTCTTGGGTGTTTTACACCTCCTTGGCTGCTAAAACAAGTTTACCTGGGACTGAGAGAAAGTGGAGGAGGTGGTCTAGGCACAGCTTCCCCTGCAGCAGAGGGCAGCACTGGCCGAGAAGATGGAGTCATGTACTCAGACTCTTCATCGTTCTCACAGGTGTCCTCCCCGGCCTGAGCCATGACTGCTGGGAGTGGCCTGCCAGCACAGGAGAAAGAGTCAACACACATGTGACTGCTCGCTTTACTAACAGGTTCAGAGACTGTGGAGGAAGTGAGGGGGTGTTTTTATGATAGATACATAGAGAGATAAATTGACTGATAGATTGATAGAATAATTTTATTTATAGTGCAACTATAAAATGACTATTTTAATATTTGCATCCTACTTTTTTTTTATTTCCAGATTTTGAAGCATATTTTTTTTAAGGTTTGCCGGTGAATAAATATATTTATTGCCAGTTTCAGAATTTGGCACTGCGTTCTTTTACACACAAAAAGATCATGTGTTTCAGCTTCTCAGAGCAGCTTGTTTCACACATGTAAATAAACATAGCGCATAAGTGTTTAACTACTGCATCAAGTGCAATTTCCTTTCGATATGCAGCACTTTGTGTTGCACTTGTCTTTTGTGTGTGATGTCGGCTCAATGGCACCTACCGTATTGCCAAGGAATAGATGGCATTAGCTGAGGCAGATGGCTTTACTTTTGGGCTGTCGTAATCTGACCCAGGATTGGATGATCCGAAACTCTGCACATGTAGCAAATGAAAGTTAGGTAAAGTTCAGATTAGGCTTCTGTTAATGTGTAAATATGGCATGTGCGTCCTCACCAGCTGGTGGTCGAGGCTGGGGGGGCCGTTGTTCCTTGGGCCTTCTGCTCTGGCGTCAAGCGTGGAGGGCAGCTGGAGAGGCAGAGAGTGTCGGTTTGAGAGTTCACGAGACCCACGGGAGTCTCCGCTTGCTGGTGGCTGTGATGGAGCTTTAGGTACAGGCCGAGAGTTCCAGTCTGGCATGTTGCGATTAGGTGGAGCAGGAGGCAGTTTGTCCCGAGGAGGTTCTCCAGGCGTACTGGGAAGAGGGCGTCTCGGGAGCCGGTTGTCTGATCCAGTTGGGTGTGGTCGGTCTGGGGGAGGAGGTGGCGGCAAGTCCCTAAGGGCTGGGGGCAGTGGTAATGGTTTGTCCTTGTGATGGGATGGGGCCTGGGGATGGGAGGAATAAAGCAGATATTACATCAACAAGCACTCGTTTAATGTTAATTTTCTTCTGAAGTGTTTAAAAGGAATGCTTAATACATTCCAAATCGAGGTACTGAGGGTGAAAAAATTGGCAAAACATTCCTTGCTAGTGCATTTACCTTGGATGTGGCGCCTGGACTAGAGGCCCCAGGAGGGTTGGTGGGTCTGAGAGGAAGCAGATCCAGCCGAGGAGGTACTGGGGGAACGACGGGCTGAGGGGCAGCTGACAGCGGTGAGGGTGGCCTCTCCACCTGAAACAAGTCACACTACTCAGTCAGCATACAGCTATACTAATGCTAAACGCCAACATTTCTGAGCCTTTCTTAGTAATACCTACACTGTTTCTACAGGAGAAGTTAATTGATTTGGATTTGTAGGAATTCCAAAACAGAAGCCTTGAAAACACTCGTTTTTTTTTTATCAAAGC
This sequence comes from Enteromius radiatus, assembly GCA_032357445.1. Classification (NCBI taxonomy): domain Eukaryota; kingdom Metazoa; phylum Chordata; class Actinopteri; order Cypriniformes; family Cyprinidae; genus Enteromius; species Enteromius radiatus. The sequence goes on along the minus strand of JAUCMS010000025.1, from coordinate 9,263,203 downwards.
ATTAATTTATAATGAGATAAAGTTGTTCTTACTTTAGCACCAACCAGCTTGCTAATCATGAAAGGAGAGTCCTCCAAGCGATCATCATCGTCATCGTCGTAGCTAGGCGAAGGGGCTCCCTCGGCCCCAAACATGCTCCGGCAGCCTCCGTAGGAGCCTCCACTATTGGGGTCCTTGGGGTCGAATGGGTCAACGACGATGGGTTCAGTACCCTTAATTTCACAGCGACAGAACGGGCAGCCCTGGCCTTCTGACTCCTAAAAGAGTGAGAAAATGAACAATGAATGAGGAAAATGCACGTGTTTATCCAGATTACTGCATAGCTTGCTGGTTTTTCAGGTTTACCTGCCAGGCTGTGAGACAGGAAGTGCACATTAGGTGGCCGCAGGGTTCGATCTTCACATCCTTGTCATTCTCAGCACAGATCTTACACAGCTGGAAAGTAGAGCCCATCTCACAATAGAGCTCATATTGCTCCTGTAAGCAAAGAAAAAAAGAGGTTTACACAGATGATGCATTTAGGTGTCTGACTGAGATAATAAAAAACAAAAACAGACCTGTGTGACTTTGATGTGGTCTTGAGGCGAGGGCTCACACAGCCCTGTGAGGTCAGGGTTCTGTGTGCGGCCATCAGGGAAAAGGTAGCTAAATGGGAATAAAAGTCAATCTGAAGTGTGACATCTGATGCTTCATTACACATCTAAAGATTTCAAATGTGAGTTTTAGACTGAGCTGCTGCGTTTACTTACAATCCTTCCCTAAAGCCGTCAATGAGGGCCTGGAAGAGGGGTTTGTTGTGAGGAATGGTCTGCAAGATATTTCCATCAGCTGTGACGTAACCAATAGCCCACTGGCCTAGCCGTGTACAGCTCAGCCTAAAAATATAGCTGTAACCAAGAGAAAAACGTGACTGTTACAACAAAACCCAAAACAGTACAATCTAACAGTGTCAGATCAAGCCATCATTGAGAAACGTGTCTCGTAGCATTATGGGTGGTCATATGATTGCTTTCTTTGAATTGAGAGCACTTGTGACATCATGGTACTTTTACAATACATCTATTGATGGGAGGTACCATGCTGTCCTTCGGGCCACTTAGAGTGGGGATTCAAGCAACTAATGGTGCATTGTCCCATTTAAGTCCTGTCCTGTCACTGTTTATGTAAGAGTCGTGGATAATGCTGCTGTGACAAGGCTGATGCCATGAACACATCTGAATATAATGACTTGGGTGAATGGCTGAAGCCCAAGACACTTGATTACTGGAACTAAATAGATAGCTGGCACAAAAAAAATAAAACAATCCTGCTATCATTCCCTTACCGTTGCCTGAATCAGATGAATAATAAAAATAACATTATGTTTGTGTTGTTTTGATGGAATAAGTAACTGATCATGACTAGAAAACAAAACAAAATAATACAAAATAAAATAAATTTAAAAAATAAAAGTAAATGTTAAAATCAAACCATATATTTTTTGTTACTACGAAGAAAAATCATAATCCAAGATTAGTCAGCATTCAAATGACTAGGTGAATTTTTATTTTTTGAGAACTATCCTTTTAACAGTGACGTATGCGGTGTTTGTATTACCTGCCGGGCTTGTGGATGAATTTTTGCAGACGAGCTTTGACTTCATCATAGGTGAGAAAGGCCATGTAGCCCGGATGAGTCACTGCCAGGCTGTTCCAGTTTCTTAGCAGTGATGACCATGGCTATAAATATATATATTTATATATATATATATATATAAAAAAGAAAAAAAAAAGAGCATTGTTATTTCCCCAAACACCATTCACAGTGTGAATGAAGTGGCATGTATATACAGATTACATCTGACAGCAGAGACACCCATAGTCCCTTATGTGATGACCTCTAATATCCTTTTAAGAGATGAAGAGAGTCTGAGTCAGAGAGACAGAGTGTGAGTCACTTTGTATGCCATTGACACCATCAAACCTCAGATCTCTGTATATAAACATCACTAACGTCAGTCCAATTAGTAAAACAGGCATTTCGTTCAATGGCAAGATTGCAATGTGAAGCCACACCTAGGGACATATACTGACAAATTTAAAACGCATGTCAGTCTTATTTCCCTTTATTTTCCCTTTCTTATTTCCCTAAAACTAATCCACAGGACTGCTGTTCACAGACACAGTTTATCAATTGAGACAAATGACCCTTATACATTACACATGAATGAAGTCCTTTAAAAGCACTTTGAGAAAAACACTGTCATCTGCTCAATTGATGTAGCCTATAGATTATATCAAATGAGCACATGACATTGCAATTTAGGGTGACAGTTTTATTTAAGTACTACTTTTAAATGACTTTGTCTATGTGATCATGGCATCTTCCTCAGGCAAAACTAGAACTTCCTCTCACTGACAAACACTTCTGAGAATTTGCCTTGTTCCTTTTTTTAAAAAAAAAGTGGTTTGACACTGATCAACAGCTTGCCCTTACGAAAATTTTTCTTGTCTTAAGATGTCAGAGAAAAAACTTGCTTCCTAGCTTTTAAACCGGACTAGTGTTCAAAGCCATTTTATCAGCTGGACTAAGAATCACAGAGTTCAAATTGCATGAAACACAATGAAAGTGTGTGATTTAGTATGCATTCAGTCGACATACACCACAGTTCTAATGACAGAAATGAACCTGATATAATTTTATTTAACATTTTTGTGAAAGTTTAAAAGAACAGTTTTATTTTGATGCGTCATTGCTAAATAAAAGTATTAATTAGACTAAGGAAAGTCCACAATCCACCTTGTTAGTTTGTGGACACGACAGTAGTGGCTCCGGCACAGTTTGCGTGAAAAAGTAGTTTCCGTCACTTCAGAGTGGGCTGCGTTCACACATTTTCCAAATACACTGTGCATCAGCTAAAACACCCCCTGACACTTGCGTAAAATAGCTACAGAGCAAATATGGGTCAACCAATCTCTCAGATTACATATTATCATTATTAGAAATCTTTAGTATTTACTACCCTAACCGAGGTTGGCTAATCATGCTTGTGTACGCTGAGCAAACTCATAAAACAAAACCGGTTTTCAAACAGAGCTATCCGTCTCACAAAAGTCCACTCACAGTCAAAAGTCTGTTGAATCGAAGAACTAAAAAAAGGCCTGTCACTAGTTCTTGAGCGGGCGGGTTCATTCAGATGCTGATGAGAAGCGTGACCTTGCTACGTGGAGCTCTGTCAAAGAGCTTTGCAGGCTCTCTGTAAACAGCCGGTCTATTTCTGGCTGCATGAATGAAGCTGAGGTACGTTGCGGCTCTCTACTGCAACTAGAATGGGCGCAAGGCCAGCTGTGCCATGGTTTTAAGCGCTCTAACAGACCAACTTACCGACTTGAATTATGACATGCTGTCAATGTTAGCTCGATTACTAGCTGTATCAAAAAAGGCCGCATTTGATTATAACCGCATCAGCCGTAAAAACGGTCTTGACCCCCTATTTCCCAAAATTAGCTCTGATGTGAAGTAAGGAAGGCTAATTAAAGGATAGATGTGATTATGGCCTATTGAGAAGAAAGGGGAACGAGAAAGCTCTGGACCGCTGTGATGTCTGTGCTAGAGCACTCTGAATAATGAGCTCATTACATAGACAGCACTGCACTGCCAAGCATCCGTCAGATGATGCATTCAACAGCTGCTATATTATAGATTCATATTCTAATCTGAAGTCAACTGTTCCATGGAAAAAAAAATCAACATCAACATGACTAGATTTTTACATTTTCTGAAAACAATACCAAAACTCGTCATCAGGATGCAAGGGTGTGGATGGTTGCCAGGTTATTGCGATGCAGATGTTAAGGTACACTACCATCCAAAAAGATTAGGGCCACTTAATTATTTTTCTTTTCTTTTCTTTTTTTTTTTAAAGAAAATGAATTTTTTTTTGGCCAAGAAAGTATTCAATTAATCAGAGTGATTTATTATTAAAATATTTTACAATATTACAGATTTTAATGTATTTTTGAACAAATAAATGCAGTCTTGATGAGCACGAGAGACTTTAAAAACCAAAAAGATCAGAGTGGTCTTGAATGTTATGTATTCGCCATTAGTTTGACGGGTGAAAACTAAGTATAACAGCTTAAAATAATAGCATGATTGAAGAATGACTCATGTTTGTAGCACAGAAGGGTTGCTTTTCCCTACTTTAATATACACACTTCCGATTTGGAATCGGATTTCGATTCTGGTGTCAACTTTGGTTATCATCTGTCGACTAGCTAAATACTTGGGGTTAGGGATTTGAACCAACCTCAAGTATGAGCAATAGTAATAGTAAACTTGCCCTAGCAAATACCACTAATTATGTGGTTCCAGAATAAAAAAGTGTGGGCACACACAAATCAAGCAGAAGAACAGAAAAATCTCAGACATCTCTGTTCTGCATTGTTGCTCTCAAAGTGTATATAATTAGAGCCAAGAAAACAGAGAGGTTAGCAGCAGTTGCTATTAAAATAGGTCAAACAGCTCTCTTCTAAAGCTGAGGCACTTTCAAATCATCTCTCGCCCCTTACTCTCAGGAAATCGTGTGCTCGGAGGAGAGCAGACAAGCCTTTTTGAGCTACAAAAGGCGATAAGAGGCCTCCATTCAGGCTGGCTTTCAGCCATGAGAACTGAAGCATCAGCACCGACACACACACACACTCAAACAGCGCCTTTATACCCACAGCACACGGCTACACAACAATAGTCATTGTCAGACCTTCCTCTACACAGAGCTCAGGCACAATAGAGCTAGTCTGTGCTTGGAGGAAGTGATGGAGTGATTGAAAGACGCACCTGGAAAAGCCTGGTAAAGATGTCGAACTCAAAGACGGAGATGTAGTCGTTGCAGGTGAGGTCGATGGTGGATTTGAGAGCCATGGCCTCCAGGCCCGAGCTGATGGGGTGAAACTCATGCAGGGCCTGCCGGAACACCTTCCAAGGCACGATGGTCCTGAAATTCAGAGAAATTCCGGTTATAAGAATCAGACTGTTTTCTGCTCCTTAAGCTTGTCAAAGTCCAACGCCTTTTGTTTTTCCATGAAAATGTGGCGTGTTAATCTGTTACGAGAACAAAGAACACATTAAGCGTCTCACTTGTCCTCGAACGATTTTCTCCAGAACTCTGCAGCATCCGCTTTGGTGATTCTGAAGTTATCCCCTTGAAACAGGCCGTTAGGAAAGATGGCTTTGAGCTCGGCGAGCATGTGACTGAATATCAGCGACAATTTCGTCAGGTTCCGTCTGAAAGAGGAAAAAGAAGAGTTTTATTTTCATTGAGTGGTTTGATAGATGCATAAAACAGTCTCTGTATAATAACAAGATACTTTAAGACCAAGAAATTGAATAGAACACAATAAATCAATATGGTGTCTGCATGTAAATGTTTGAAAACAAAGCTTACAACATATCACCACTTTTCCCCCCGATTCATTAAAAACAAAACAAAACAAACTTATCACTTGTATACCAACTACTTCACAGAAATAACTTCTACTGTATTATTTGATAACAGTATTTCTTCAGTATTTTTTGAAATTATTTTTTTTTTTACATTTTCTGAAAACAACACCAAAACTCGTCATCAGGATGCAAGGGTGTTGTGGATGGTTGCCAGGTTATTGCGATGCAGATGTTAAGGTACACTACCATCCAAAAAGATTAGGGCCACTTAGATTATTTTTCTTTTCTTTTTTCCTTTTTTTTAAAGAAAATGAATATTTTTTGGGCAAGAAAGTATTCAATTAATCAGAGTGATTTATTATTAAAATATTTTACAATATTACAGTTTTTAATGTATTTTTGAACAAATAAATGCAGTCTTGATGAGCACGAGAGACTTTAAAAACTAAAAAGATCAGAGTGGTCTTGAATGTTATGTATTTGCCATTAGTTTGACGGGTGAAAACTAAGTATAACAGCTTAAAATAATAGCATGATTGAAGAATGACTCATGTTTGTAGCACAGAAGGGTTGCTTTTCCCTACTTTAATATACACACTTCCGATTTGGAATCGGATTTCGATTCTGGTGTCACCTTTGGTCATCATCTGTCGACTAGCTAAATACTTGGGGTTAGGGATTTGAACCAACCTCAAGTATGAGCAAAAATAAAAAATAAAAACAAAACAAAACAAACATATCACTTGTATACCAACTACTTCACAGAAATAACTTTTACTGTATTATTTGATAACGGTATTTCTTCAGTATTTTTGTTCCATTTCTGTCTTTTATTCAGTGCAAATGAATAAATATTCTTAAATTAACATATTGGAGCAAAATGACAAAAGAAAAGGTTGTGATTAAAAAGTATAAATATCTGCCATTGCCACATTTAATGCAATGATTTTATGAATGTCAGATTTTCTGTTACAATTTATTTTTACAATTCTAATTTTTTAATGGAAGGCTGAATTAAGTATTAAGGCCATTTTAAGTCATGCAAGAACCTGTAATAATTAAGGGCCATGTTTTTTTTATTAAACTTTTTTTAAGGAGACCTTTTATGCTTCTTTTTTCAATATGTAATACAAGTCTCATTTACAATATAATTTTGAAAAAGCTGTTTTTGTGCATGTCTCTTTAAATTCCAAAGAAGCTGCAGCTCCATAAAAGGGCTGTGCCTTTACAACATGCACATCATAAAACATCCGTTTAAACTTGTGATATATTTTTCTGAGCGCACACATCCAAAGCATGCACACAGAAACCTGCTGAGCACTAAACTAAGCTCTCATTCATGTCTTAAAAGGGTCAAATACACACAAGTTCATTAAAAACAAACCAGGTTAAAAACAGTTAGGGTAAGTGTACCCATTAAGCCCACCAATATCTAGGTTTAGGTATTTTTCAAAGATATTGACATTGTTTATAAGAAAAATTATTCGTTAAAATTAGAGCTGTCAAATGATTAATCGCGATTAATCGCATCCAAAATAAAAGTTTTTCTTAACATAATATATGTGTTTATG
>JAUCMS010000025.1:9226891-9250106 GCA_032357445.1 Enteromius radiatus | reverse complement strand
CTGTGTTTTATCTGCGGTTGTTAAAAATTTTTTTTATTAATCTAAAAGTTTAAAAAATGAGTTAATCCGCGGATCACATGCGTTCCGAACCGTGGGTCGTGATCAACCGCGATCCGTTGCACCCCTACAAGAAATATTTCTTTTTATCCAAATCAAAAACAGTTGTGCTAATAATTGATTGATTTTTGTGGAAATTAAAGTAGCTATTGAAAAAAAACACTGGCTCCAAACTTTGAAATGTTAAAGTATGGTTTACGGTAATTTATACAACTAAATATTAGATTTTAAGAAAATTCCAATTTTAAAACTAATTTCATTACAGTGATGGTCCGACACTTGAAATTTGGGGCTTAAATAAAAGGTTTCAATAAGGGTTTTTCACAGCGATGCCATAGAAGAACAGTTTTGGTTCCTTAAGGAGCCTTTCAGTCAACAATTCTAAAAAAAGAAACATTTTTGAAGAATATTTTAATATTCTAAAAGGACCGTTTTTTTCCTTTTCGTGGAATGATAAGGTTCCATTGATAGTAAAAGCTCTTTGTGGAAGTATTGATGCCAAAAAAAGAACCTTTATTTTTTATATTTTAGCAAGAGTCAGTGAGTCCAATGAGTTTGCAATGACATGAGGGTGAGTAAATGATGACAAAAAAATCTTTTTCAGGTGAACTATCCCTTTAAAAAGAACAGTATTTTAGAGGAAGAACTAAAGAACTGCCTGAATTGCAGTTAACATAACCCTCGACTAGGAAACAAGAGAAGTGTGACTTTGAAAGCTAAAGACATGATATGCCTTTTTTCTGCTGTCTTTAGACAGAAGAGAACAACACAGCAAGAGTATGAGAGCTGCATTATCAATTAGTGTTCAGTCTGCCAGTGTGTTCGGTAGGCCATAAATAAATACAGTCCCACTGCTTGTGTGCGGCTCTCAAACGTGCTTAACTGGGCTCGGCTAGGCTCTGCGTGGAGCGAGATGCAAGATGTAGTAACTTGAGCTGCAATACAATCCTCGGACGTGTTAACAGTGTTTCCATCCGAAATGCTCCCTGTGTGTGCTAACTCATGAAAAACAGACAAAACCATCTCTTTGACGGACGTTTAGACGTGATTATCACTTTGTTCATGACACTGAAGCTCTGGCTGCTCAGCTCCATTGCTTTCAGGCTTGTCGGTTCCTGCGATCCCTTGAGAACCATATAACTCACTAAACAATGAATGATTAATACAAAGAAAGCTTAATTAACACCCCACAGATGTGAGCCTTGAGCTACACCCTCCAGCATGATATTTTCAGACTTAAGATCAAAGGCGCTTACCATCGAAATGTTTTAGCTTGTTTGATAGCATCTTTTGATTGTGTTGTTTGATAGCACTTTTGTTTCCTCTGATAAGAGTAGGAAGTACCACTCTTATCAGAGATAAATAAAGCTTTACCAGAAAACATAGGTGAACCTTTATACGTTTATCTATAGCTTTACTACTTGCACACAACTAGAAAACAAACAAAATAAAAAATATTTAAAAAGGAAAACAAAACCAATGAACAATGAAGTATTATTTTATTTAAAAGAAACAAAACCTTTCGACATGTTAGGCCACCTGCAAATTCCCATTAGTTTCTCTCTAGAAACTAGGTCCTGTAGTAAACTTGAAATGCTCCCCCGCAGTTAAGCGTTGCCTCTCCTGTCTACTGCATGTATGTAGTCTGAAATGTTTCCTTTGTTCTATTCCAGATTTTCTGCTACATCTCATTTACACTTTCCAAGTTCAAAACAATTCACAGAAAGAAACATGTAGAAGGATGTTAAGAATTTAGATACGGAACATGAGCGACACGTCTTCACCACAACAAACGACAGCTCATCTTATGATAGAGCTGCGACTACAACAAAAAGGAAATTGTACGCTGTACAAGCTGACGAATTTCAGTTATGCCGCACAACTGTAAAACGCCTTAATGCGATAAACACAGCAGATGCACAAGTATCAGACTTCACCTATCTGCTGCGCATTTCCCTATGGCTATAAATGCTCCTTTCATGCAGACCTGTAACATGCAGATAAGATGAAAAGATAACCAAACTACATGGAGAGGGAAACATGAGTAGGGAAAAGTCACAGTCCAAATTTAGTGACCCGAAGAAAGTGTGGATGCATAAGCTTAGGACAACGCAGTGAGATAATACAACTGCTACAGTACAGGATACAACATCTGTCAGAAAGCATATCCGAAATTAGTTTGTTTAATTGACAACAGCTGCATGGCACACACCTAACCTCAGGCTACCTAAATTGAGAGCACATGCAATTTCACAGAGATGGATATCAGAGCGCTACGCATTGCTTCATAAGGAAACCCTGCAATGAAAGACAAATAGAGAAAATATGTGGTAGAAGATTCCAACTTTGGAGTTTCATTTTTGTGAGTGTCTAACATGGATCAAAGATTTAAGAGACACGATGAAGCCACTGTCCTGCCTCTTATTCGGAAAGATTCGGTCACAATTATAATTGCTCTGTAAAAATTTAACAGGAAAAACGCAGTCATTTTAAAAAAGGAAACCACACGTTTCATGTTAGGGCAAAAAAGGTGTTTTTGCTTATGATCAGTTGGTTGTGTGAAATGGGCACACTGACCAAGAGGAAGAGGTTATTTGGTTTATAAAAAGTGACTTTTGTGTGAACAGTACTTCATACATTGCTACACTATTGACAATAGACAATGGAATTTTTTTTTGTGCAAAACAGTCACTTATGGCATACAAGCAAATTTCTGTATTTTTGTGCTTTTTTAGTTCAGCCAATTGAGTTCGACATCAAGCGTGAAAGCAAAGTTAACATTTAAATGTTCAATAATGCATCAATGCACAATTCAGATTTTAATAATAGATGACAGTAAATCCAGTCTTATTCAATGTGTTACAGAGACCGTCCTAGATTATATGCATGACTAAAAAAATTAATGCGTGTCATTATCATTATTATTTGGATGCATCCAAGTTAAATGTTGTTATTTGCATGCTCACTTATGACATGCTAAATTAAAGGAAAGGACATGACATGTGGCCTTGCTCAAGGGTCTCACCTCAGTCGTGGTATTGAAGGTGGAGAGATTGCTGGTTATTCACTTCCCCCACCTAAAATCCCTGCCGGACCTGGGACTCGAACCCACAACCTTTGGGTCCAACTCCCTATCCATTAGGTCACGACTGCTTATTAATTTAGTTATTAATCACATTGCTCTTCCTGTACAAGATTTAGTTGAAGTTTTCTGCAAATGTTACTTTTGATATTTCTATGCACGCACTCATCAGTTTGTCTGTGCAGCAGCAGCAAGTATTAATATTCTGGCATCTTGCCAACCCTAGACATCACTAGAAATGGAGAGAAACAGTTTTGATGAGTGCATGCATGCTATAACACTCTTCAGTACTAAGGTGAAAGTGATTCTGTGGAGATTAAATTGTCACAGACTGTCTGTGTAAGTGGCAGGTTTTGGCTAGCCTCAGCTATGCATGTTGAGGAGACCCAAGAGAAACAGGAAGGGGAAGTGAGCGCGTTAACAGGAAGAACAGTGTCTGCGTGGTACAAAGTATGACTGGTGTGTCAGAGTTAATCATTAAATTCTTCTCGCTCATTACGAACACCTCCACCCCCTCAGTACAACTCCAGGATCTAACGACACAGAAAAGCTTTGGATAAGATTCTCGAGAATTTGCCACCAAAGCGGCTCAAAAAGAGGCCCTTGTCATGCAAAAGGTTTTCAAGTGAATGCTCTTACGCTTACAAATGTCTAAATGTTCGGCTTGCCAATTTTCTGTGCTTCCAGAGAAGTGAAATACAATACGAAATGACAATACAGCCTGATACGAGAAGCTGCTCTACTACGGGAAGTGAGATTATAAGAATGACGGAAAAAAGTACCAACATTTTTATGATGTTTACTAAATTAAGCGTCCACTATTAAATCATATTGTAAGGGTCATTCTAGTTCAAACTTAAACCAAAAGCATTTGAAACACATCACACTGGGTTCAAAGGTTTAGCATGTATTTTCATACACAAAAGAAACGCCGAGTATGATTTTCATATATGACATACATTGGCATCTATGGGCTGGAAGGCTGTGCTATGAAAATGACAATGAAAACTGAGGCAGGAGAGTATGAAGATGACTATGATATGAGGGTTTTAATGAAGGTTACACCTGGAAACTCTACAACCAACCTGTTACTAGCAAGGTCTTGACCGCACTTATGCTCTTCCTCTTTTGACTGGTCTTATTTGCATTATACAGTTCTCGAGAGTCCAGTGTTTGCAGGAGAAGAAGAAGAACCACAGGTCTGATAAGATCTCAGACCACTTGTATGCTCTACTTCATTTGCATCTCTGATATATAACTTGAGCTTTGGCTTAACTCAAAGTAACCTCTACTCAAATTCTTTGAAAAGACCGGTTTCACATGATTCGAGGACTGACGAACCATGTTCAGCTGCTTCTGCTTTTGCCACCCACACTGAATTAATATGCAGGCCATTCCAAAAAAAAACAAAAAAAAACCACGAACTAGCTCAGGAAACGTCTGAACAGAGCCGTCTTGAGATCTCTGAGGTCTGATTTCACACCTTCGTCAAGTGGAAAATGTTGACACCTTATTTGGTCAATATAGATAAAGCATCCTTTTGAATATTTGCAGGTTATGAAGGCACTAAAAGTGGCAGCTTGGTCACCTGACGTATCATAAACCGAGATGTTTCAGAAACTCACCTGGGTTGAGAGTTCTCCTCGAACATTCGCTCTTTGCCGTCTTTGAACAGGCTTATGGTCTGTTTGGTCTTCTTGGTCAAGTTCTCCATGAAAACACGGAAGTATTCGTTGTCACCCAGTGTTTCCATCTTGCCTTCGTAGCGGGATAAGATCGTTCGGAGATGCTGGTAGGTGTCTGGTAACAGGTCCAGTATGTACGGAGGACTGTTCTTCAAGGCCAACTTGGGGTTCTGGCATAGCCGTACCACCTACAAAACAGCAGAGAAAGCATAAGATGCTAAATCTTGTATGTTTTCAAAACAGTGAGCAGCAAAAATGAAAAATGGTTGATACTGCGAATGCCAGAAACAGTTATTTAATGAATAAAAAAGAAAAGCATTTATTTTAATCTTATTGACCCTAAAAGGTAGTTTACACAAATGATTGCAATGGCAAAAGCTAATTTGTTTTTGAATTCGTTTTATACTTCTGTCACACTTCCAAAACTCACAATGCGTAACTCACTTTTTATTTTTCTCCGTATAGTGCTTTTTCACAACACATGCTGTTTCAAAGCAGCTTTACAGGCAAACATATAATATGTGCGTCTATATCAGCAGCCAACAGACTCTGTACAAATATTTTGATACAAATATTCTGTACAATTCTCCAAAGGCACATTAGGTTGACTATCGATCAAGAAAAGAGAACTGCAAACTAACCTCATATCCTCTGCGCGTAAACGTTTTGCAAGTTTTCTCTTGCAGTGTAAGGAAAAAATAAAAACTACACTGACAAGGGCTTTAAAACTGTTAACTGAACCATAAATACACACACAAAACTTTTAAGGTCACATACCAGAACATTCCAGAGAGAAGAATCTTCAAGTCCAAAGGATTTTGTGAGCTACACTATGATGACAACTGTGTTTGCACAAAAGACACAGTTCTGCGATCTACAGCACTACGCTGTCATCTCAATTTCCACAACATTTACAGCTGGTGACTGGGAATGACATTGTGTACTTTGCAGCTATAGGGGTTTAATACATGAGATTAGGTTTGGGCGGCATGATAAAAATGCTGTTTATAAAAGGTATTGTATGCAATATTTTTTTTTTCTGTCAGATTAATGAGAAATGAATAATTAATAACTGTGCAGGCCTCCTTTGCCTTAAACACTTCAAAACAGAACTTTAATATAATCTGAAACTACAAATGATTTATTCTTTTCTATTCTTAAGACCTTCATTTCCTGTTTACAAAAGAGGTCTTTGGTGTCACATGATCACCCAGAAATTCTTCTAATATGCTGATTTGCTGCTCAAGAAACATGACTAAGGAACATAAAACCAGTCATAAGTGTAATTTTTAAAGCTGAATAAATAAGCCTTCCATTGATGTACGGTTCATTGGGATATGACAATACTTCAAAATACTGAGAAAAATCAACTTTAAAAGATATTTTAGCAATGAATATTACTAATCAAAAATTAGGTTTTAACATATTTACGGTAATTTACTAAATATCTTCATGGAACATGATCTTTACTTAATATACCAATGATTTTTGGCAAAAAAGAAAAATTGATCATTTTGACCCATACAATGTATGTTTGGCTATTGCTAGAAATATATCCCAGCAACTGGTTTTGTGGTCCAGGGTCACATATTTAATATATCATCATTCCATCCAACCCTACTGGAGGCCACAAAGCTGTTAAAATAATCCAAGAAAAAAAAAACCAACCCTCCATTCCAGACAATAAATCATTATGATTAAGTGCATGGCCTCAAACCACTTCATTAGCCAAACTTAATGTCCAGACTGAGGGTCCAATAGGCTTTGCTTTAATTCAGACATAGTGGCTCTCCTCTGTCTGGACTAAAGCTACGTATCATCACCTTCTGAACTATTGATCAAGATGTGGGTGAGAAATTTGAGGAAACGGGAAACTGCTCAAATGTCACCACCCCAGCAGTTTGAGAAGCGCCGTGCCATGGACGCACGTTCCAGCAATAAGAGGCCAGCTGCTCAGAGTACTTGCAGGCGCTCTTATCTATTTTGTCTTCAGCACAGGACCAGCTGTGATTGGGGGGTGGGGAGAGCTGATGAAATCACTGGGGGTTTGGGGGGGGGGGAGAGGTGATCACCATCCAGTCTGACTTGTGCTCCAAAGCTTCTGGTTCTCATGCACCCCCAGTCCTGACAGCCAAAAGATAAGACTGTGGCGACATGACGTCCCGAGAATTATCAGTGACCATGCATACATATACGTGTTCATGCAGACGTGTGTTTATTAGGGCTTCCAGCGATAACCAGAATAATAATAATACAGAAGTGCGGAGAAAAGTCAGCTTGGTCTCAAGCATGAAAAACTATACCAGGAAGTAGATTAAAAGACATCATTTAAAATGAAATGCACTCAAAAATGCTAAATCTGCATTCACAGTTTAAGAACAACCTATCAAAGTATGCAGATATTATTTATAGAAATCAACAACAACTACAAATTGACAGAGATTAATGATTACTAAACCTTATGAGGAAACCAAAGTGTAGATAAAGTGTTTGTAAATAAGTTGAACACAATAGACACATACACGGGGAAAACCCATAGTCAAATACAGAACTTCTATATTAGAGATTTTGACTATGTAATGTTTTTGCATGTTAAGATTAACAGGGAATAAGAACAACTTGTGTTCCTATGTTATTGTAAAGATGTTTAATATTATCAGAGGTTTTACAGAATGTAACTAAATGGGTGACATGAAAACGTTAACTTTGAACAATAAATAGTCATGATAAACCCTAACCCTGAGTCATATGAAGATACAATTCTTTCAGAAAAGTCTGTTTTGCAAGTGGAACTTTTAATGTCACGGTTCCTGAATCACTGATCATCATGTGCATACTAGGTTTTATAATCCAAGTCTCAGCAGATTTAACAGAAAGTGGAAATTGACAATGTCATGTTGCAAAAACAGGGAGATTCGCTTTTGATGGCAATGTGATATGTCACATGTGCACTAACCAAACTACCCAGTGTGAAACTAAACAAATAGGAAGTTGCAAAGTTATCAATCAGCAAGCATTATCAGCTCTTCTCAGGACAAATTAATCTCAAAATATCAAATGTAAATTAAAAGTCATCTTTGGTATCTAAGCATCAACAGAATAAGATTAAAATGAGCCCTGTGTGACAGATGCACTGTTTTGCTCATGTATCAGTGTGAAGATCACAGGAAGTGTGAGGTCAGTAACCACAACTTTTTTTCCATGAACTGCAGCTTTACGTTTTGTATTGTGAGGCAGCAAATTCAACAAAAGAAATCCACTCTGGTAGACAGATGTTAGCATAAACTTTTTAAGTTTTACTAGACAAGCTGGTAAAAGATTCTCCAGCAGTTGATTGAACTCTTAGTTTAATAGTTAGTACATTAACAAGCCTGAGATATGAAAAATATGTTTCTGTAGAATGGAACACTTTATTGAAAGGTAATTTACAAAATATCTATATTTTTTTAAATCTAAAAAAAAAAGAAATCTACAAAAATATGCATCTTATGTTTTTTATCGTACTTAATATATTCAATTTTTTAATGGCTTATAGTATGATTTAACGGTGCTCATACTGGAAGAAAACTCCTCAATATTATTCTGAACTGAAGAAAAATATTTAATTTGGGACAGTTACTACATTTCAATACAAAAGAACTTTGTTGTATTTGTTTTAATGTAGGTTTAAATTTGGATCATATTAAAAGCATAGTTTGAACATTAGTCAATTATTTCCGTGAAAGATTCAGCCCCTTCACAGTCACTCTCAGCCATTTGCGCGCGAGCTCAAAATGAAACGGATTAATCGATCATGATAGCTTTAATCGATTGCATCTCTTATCGACAATTAATCGATCATCGATTAATCATTGACATCCCTAAGATCAACCCAACTTAGATCTGCATTAAACCCCAAAACAACTAGCTTTCAAAAGCTGCATATTTAGCTTCATATGATTGGGACACAACAATTTATATTCCACTTTAAACTGATTTCAATACTTAACGATAAAAAGTGATATGACACTTCCTGTTTATCCAAAAAGAAGGAAAAAAAAACCAGGAACAAGAGCAGCAAGTAGTAGTTTGAAAGAGCTGATCTGTCCACGTCTACAAGAAGTAAATTCAATTTAACCAACTGACTGACCAGCAACAAGATCAGAAACGTCACACACTAGTTGCTTAACCAACTTTGGTATTTCCACACTGCTCATTTGAGCATCCTTTCACACTGTTCATTTGAGCATCCTGAAGGAGTCACTTTTAAAGAAATATGCCCAAACCATTCCTAGTCGTCTGACCAAAATAACATTATTTAACGTTACCAGTTAAACAAATGCCAGAAGCTATTAAGCTAGCACAACTAGCACAGGACCAAGTATCACATTCACGAGTCCTACTAGGCAAGCTGAGGTGTAAATGACCTACTCTCTAAAACAAGATATTCCCAGAGTATTTGGCCGGATGAATATAGTTTATTAGCCTGCAAACCATTCAGCTAATTGCCTTAGCAGAGCTGCCCTGCCATATTGCATTAGGACTCCTCCGTGCAGGCCATCCGGCTAAGCTAACAAGAGACCGAGTTAGCTACAGCTACAGCGTCTCTCTCTTGTATTTATCTTTTATGTTTTGATTAATAGCCACCCACCTTATCCATGAATTTCCAGCATTTCTCCACCGTCTTTTTGTCCACGGCCCCGGGCTGGTGATGGGAGTGGTGGAGATGATGGTGAGGCTGAAAAGCGTCCTTCATCATGCCAATAAGCCCCCCACCTTTCTTCAGATTTCCTGCCATATTCGGACTCCGGAGTCGTCTTTTCCTAGTCAAAATATAACTGGGATCGGATACCCCCCGGTGAGGACAGCGCCCGAGTCCGGTTCGGTTCGAGCGAGGGTCCGTCAAGGGGGGGAGAAGCGCTTTATCGATGCAAGACTCCCATTAAATCCCCCGTGCAGGAAACCACCGTTTCACGCTGTGTTGTTTAACTTACGCTCGACCAGTGCGGCGGACCCGTTAAAAACAACGCGTAAAAATAAGTTTTGATGGGTGTCTGGACGTGGAGGAACAACTGCTTTCACATCGACACCCCGTGCGTGATGTTCCCTTTTCCTGCAGCTCTCTCTCTTTCTCTGTCTGTGCGCTTCTGCAGAGCGGTGTCCGATTCGTGATGGTTCATTTGAATCGAATCGTTTTACTGAATCAATTGGTTCGAATCTTTCAAGTGAATCGGTTCACAAAACTGGCTGGACTGAAATAGTTTGAAATTAGTATGGATTATTGCACGTACAGATTACATTTAAGATCGAAATGATTTGTGTGATGATAATCATTGTTACAATAATCATATGAACATGACGCAAGAAATTACAATAAACACAATAAAAACAAACACAATGAACCAGTGCCTATGTGTGACTTCGATTTTGTTAACCGTTAATGATCACTTGCAAATACAGAATAACATTCTAATAATAATTAATAATAATAATGTTGAACAAATACATTTCAAAGAAAATGTTTTATTTTTTATTTTTATGAAATGAAAATGCTTTATAAATAAAATTAAATAAAAACAAACAAAAAATGGAAACGTTCAAAGGCTGTGTGATAAGAAGTGTCGTACAAAAATAGTTGAATCGGTTCTTTGAGGGCAGCTGTCCGAAAGTATCGATTCGCTGAAACGAATCGGACTTCCCATCAGTACTTTTGCAACGGGAAGTTCAGGCTGAGCAAGTCAAGAGCCCTTGCAAGCGAAAAGCTAGCGGAAAAGCGATCTCTCACGTTTATTATAAACCCAGCACATATTGTCTTTCTTCATATAAAATGTTATATTACATCGCGAAATTATATCACATTGAAATAAGATAAATAAACCATTTAGGAAAATAAACACCGCCTTCCACCCCCTCCCGTGCTCGTGTGCTTACGCTTCCTGTTCCGCCTGTAAGACCTCGCCCTCTTTCTTGTCTCACATTTACTCCTTCCTTTTTGCTCCTCTTGCGAATATCCGAATCCTACTATGGTGAAAAGCACGACTAATGAATTTTAATTTGGCACGTAACCGGAGCACTAGGAAGGTTACCAAGCAACGTAGGCAATGACGTAGTTAATATTCATGAGCAAAGCATTTGCAGAAGTAGCGTATTTTCGCCGCCCCCTAAGTAAAAGGATTCGTTATGGATTCGATTTTTTTTTTTTTGACAATTTCACGAATGCTTGCATGCTTGGTTCGCTGATCATTTCATATTTTTACAAATAAGTTTCCCAAAAAACTAAACTGAAAGAAAAGTAAAACGTGTGAATTAGAGTTGGCTCTACAGAGCTCCGTGCCCTGTTCGTCAAAATGAAATAGTGAGATTCCATTTAAAGAATCTAAGCAATTCTGAAACACCTCAAAAGACTTTATTGTCCATAAAACTAAACGACGCGCTTAGCAACTATACACACTTCCAGACAACGAGCCGGTAACGTAGTGCAATGCGGATACGTAGAGCAACTGTAATGGGCATTATGGAGAGGTGATTGGCTAATGTCTCTCTCTAACCACGCCCACGCTACCAGGCTGCTCTGTATACACAATACTGACACAATGCAACTTTCCCTTCAGTTCCTTCAGTAGAATCTTTACACCATGCCACCAAAAAAGAAAGGGAAAGGGAAAGGAAACAGCAAAAAGTCCAAAAAAAGCACACCAGAAAAAGGTTTTTTATTAAATTAAAAAATTGTATATGTATTGTAGCCCCTATTTTATTGACATATTCCTTTTTTTCTCTAATCATACAGATGGTGGACTTGCAGAGAAGTATCGGAGAAGTACCTTAGACGTGGCTGTTTTAAAAGAATACCTCGGTAAGGCAAATTTAAATTCTCTGTTTGTTGATGTCCAGTTCTAATTAAAACATTAAAAAACGACCTTCTCTACAAATCTTGTCAGCTCTGAGGACCAGTATGAGTCGTCAGGCCACAGCAGTGAGAGATGACTTGAAAACTCAAATCAGAGATCTTGAGCAGGTGCTCAGTCAGGAACGATCAGACATGAAGGACATCACTACAGGCCTGTATAAGTGTATTTCTTTATTTTAGGTTTACTGATATAGCACACCTGCATGAAACAATGTGTACTTCATAATAATCATGTTTAATGCTGTATTGCTTACTCCAGACAGACACTTTATGTCTCAAAAAGTTTCATTTAATTCATATCTTGAAGCTTCCCCACAGATCCTGGTGAAAATCTTTATTTCTAACACATAGACAAAATGAAGTTATAGGCAGTTTCATAGACTTATTACTCATTATTTCATAAACCTGCTTAATATTTCTGAGGTCACCTAATGGTTTCTTGAAATGACTTGATTATTTGATCCACAGCATTTCCTAAAATTCAAACAAAAGTTTGGATTGAAAGCGTTTATTTAAATATAAACACAGTAAACAGTAATATTGTGAAATATTATTACAATTTAAGATGACTATTTTCTATTTTAATGTGTTTTAAAATGTAATTTGAAAGTTTAGCATTATTACTGCAATCTTCAGTGTCCCATGATTCTTCAGAAATCTTTCTAGTGTTCAGGAATAATTTTTATTAGTGCTGTCAAATGATTAATCACACACAAAATATTTTTTTTGGTTTGCATAATATGATTTCTTTGTGTATTTTTATTATTAGTGTAAACACACACACACACACATATATACCGTATATATTTAGAAAATATTTACAGGTATTTATATTATAAATAAATATATTTAATATAATAATGTATGTATATATAGATAATAAATAAGTAAACAAAACTTTTATTTTGGATGTATTTTATCACAATTCATCGTTTGATAGCACTAATTTTTTTTTATCATTTTATTACTATCAATGCCAGTTCAAGATATGAGAAATTTATTGGAAATGAAAATATTTTGTAGCTCTGTAAATATCTTTACTGTCACTTTTGATTACTTTAATGCATACTTGCTAAATAAAAGTGTTAGTGTTCTCATTCTAATATGCTGATTTGTTTATATTATAATCAATGTTGAATATAGCTTAATATTTTTGTGTAAAACATGTTATTTGTTTAGGATTCTTTGATAGAAAGATCAAAAGATATATATTATATTATTATAAGATTTCATTTCATATAACAAAACAAATCTCATTATATAAAAATTAATCTTAGCTCCTAATGACTTATGTAAAGGCATATTTCAGTAAAGTTATATAACTGATTTTAAACACAAAGTGAATTGCATTCTACACAAACTTTCAGATCTCAACCGCCAATATAAGTCCATGGAGACAGACCTGCAGACTGAAGTAAACAGGCTTGAAGCGAGTGTAGACTTGCTTGAGAAACAGCTCGGTAAGTCCAGACATAAACGCATTCAAATTCTTGTGCTTATCACAGGCAGTGTGCGCTTTAACCAAACACATGCTCTCCAATGACATGCTAATGACAAAGAAGGCCTCTGTTTGATTAGCCGAATGCCAGGTTAAATTAAAATCGGAAAGAGAGCAGCGAGAGAAGACAGAAGCAGAAAAAGACGCCATCATTTCTGACCTCCAGAGCAAACTGGACAGTATGGAGAGAGAGTGCGAGAAGATCCTGCATGTAAGTCAGAGACACAGCTCTGTGAGTGATTAAGTGAAATATCAGCGCTCTGTCAAAATATATATTAGATGCTTGAATGGATGACATATTTTATCAGCATTACACAAGGCTTAGCTTAAATTGCTTGGTGACATTTCAAAGCGTGACAGACTAATCTACCTCGACGAAATGAGGTATAATTAATGCTATAGTAAAACAAATTGAACTGACTGTTAATTAAAGTGTTAACAAATCTAATTGCCATCCACAAGGTTATCCATTTCAGCTTTTAGTATTTTAGCATATTAGAGAACATCTGCACCTCTAAATGCTCGTGCCAGATGGCGAGACATGCCCCATTTAATAAGCTACTTTTCATCTTAAATTGAGTACCTTTTTAATAATTGGTGTCTATTGGACTGATGCAGGGCTGTCTGGACAGTTTGCTCTCTCGCCTGGCTGAGACGCGGCTGCAGTGGGAACAACAGAGCACAGTCATTCATCAGGAAGTCAAGGATACTCTCAGAGAATTCGGGATAAACCCGCTTCACATATGAGGACACCTTCAGTTGAGTGCTGTGAACAGAACAGGAGCAGGACCAAGATATCTGACCTTTGACATCCAAGCAACTGCACATATATTACATAAACCAGAAACTTTATTGAGTAAGTACTTATAATAGTACAGTACTTATAATTTATAATAAATAAATAGTTTTAGTTATCAAATTGATTAAAAGTGACAGTAAATAGATTTATAATGTTTCAAAAGAGTTGCGTTTTAAATAATTGCTGTTCTTTTGAATTTTCTATTCATCAATGAATCCGGAAAAAATAAAATAAAATAAGCAGAACAACTGTTTTCAAAACCAATGATTTATATATATATATATATATATATATGTGTATTTTTTATCTATATTTTATAACATCACTGTTTTACTGCATTTTGATTAAATAAACACATCCTTGGGGAGAATAAGAGACTTCTTTCAAAAACATTACAAAAATCTTTCTGACTAACTGAATATGTATATTCATATATTCATTTATAAATGTTTGGCAACGGTACTAGCTTGTGCCAATATCAACTTCAACTGAGATCTAAATGTTGATCTGAAAGTTGATCTGAAAACAAACTTCACCATAAAAAGGGCAAGCTGACTTTAAATGAAATTAGTGACTTTTAAAAGTAGTTTCACATGGGGTTGCAGTTGAAGGTTATGAATTCATTTTGAAAATGAAGACTCAGGACGTCTAATTTTACAGTTCATTTATCCTAAAGTGAATACTTTTTACATTTTAAATGACCTGATATTAGCATCATTTGATGAAGCAGTTTATAGGCCAACTTGTGTTTTAGCCTAATATATGAAACAAGCAGGCTGAATTTCCGTTTAAACAACTAATTCATACGCAATTGTCCTTTAAGTGTTTGACGAATGAAGTCCAAACCGTTTACAACACAGTGCAGTTCATTCTGCATCCAGCAGATGTCTCTGTTGGTTTAATTTTCTGTCGCTATTCCAATTTGCACAGCTTTTTCACTTTTGAATTACAATTAAATGTAAAAATGATTTTTATAAACAACGTAACCTTTTATAATTTATTTTTTCGCTAAAGAATGTGTAGGATGTTTACCTGTTGTTCTTAGTATCGTTATGAGTCCAAGAGTAATGCTCTAACGCCCCTGACAGACGCCAGCTGTTGATTTAAGGATGTGAGATTCCCGAGAGAATTTGTCTGGAATAAGCTTTACAAACATCATCTCAATACACAAATCTTAATGACACAGATCATTGTGTTGAAGCAGTAATATGATAAATAACTGACCTTGTTATGTCACAAACGTCACATTCATGGAAGTCTACGTGCAGCAGTATAAGTCTACGTGCAGGCAGATAATCAAGGTCTCACTATCCGAGATCGAACAATAAACAGAAGAAAGCAAACAAAGATTTTTATTTGATTTAAAACTAATGTGAGACGGTTAGTCTACTCATTTGGGGACTGTTGAACAACAAAAGGCGGCAAAACGAATAGGACATGACACATAGGGATGTTAACACTTCCATTCTCAAAAAGAAAATGAGAATACATTCTGCTGTATAAGTGACAAACCAGTGATCTGAAAATGATTAGTAGCAGCATTGTATAATTTTAAAAGAATTACAATTTTATCATTTTAGAAGATTGGTCTGTGTGAAAATACTGCCTTTGAAAAATAATTTGTGACTGTGTAAATCACTAAGATGTGGCAAGTCATAAACGTAACATTCAAATACCTGCACATAAAATTGCATGTGTTGTTATTCTATTATTGACTTAACTTGTTTTTTTAAAACACAAAATGCAAAAAAGACACACAAGCAACATTCATCTACCACAAAAGGCAATTTTAGGTTACATGCCATACTAAATTTAGTGTGAATGAGTTGTGAGTCTTAGTGGCCGTATGTACTGTTTTAAAGAAGTCTTGTTTTTCTCTGAAAGACATTTCATCAGCTGAACAATTGGTAGACCATGTTAAACAATAGTTTCCTTCCTTTTGAATATTATGGCCCTATACCCTTATTAAGGTTAATAGTGCCCCTCCCCCATATGGCACCACTGAAAATGCAAAACGTGCCCAAATTGCAGTCTGATACATTTAAGACCACAACAACACATGACATCTAGTTTAGTGGTGTCATTAGGACCAATCAGCAAAAAAGTCCTTTCCTTCTGTTGGACAGAAACCAGTTGCGACACTAGAAGGAATTAAAGCTAGAGATGCAATTTCATTCTGTGGAAACAGGTTAGAGCTGAATTAAGAAATAAATAGGTTGGAGAAGGGCAGTATGCTGAGAGAGATAGAGGCCCTGCCCTTGGGAATGCACCCGGACTGATTGGGCTGTGAGCTTTGCGTGTGTCGCTAATAAGTCCTGTCTTCAGCCATGACATTTCAGTCTCTGAGCAATTCACACTCATTACTATCAAACCATCATAGCGCTGGACATCTTAGCGTTTGAACCCTGGAATGGATTTTCATCACTTAGACATCTGCAGATGTTAAATATTTTCTTCAGTTTGAAAGTACTCAGGAAAACAGAAGCTCCAACACAATCTCATTTTGGTGAATTGGTGGCTAATTCTTATGAATTAGCTCAATTTCATTTGAATGTTTTCATATAATATGCTTTCAGTTTTGTATAAAGTACATTGCAACCTCATTAAACAAATGTTTTTTTCCATGTGACTGGGTGGAATATTTCAATGAATAATGAAGAGAAATGAATAATGTTATCACAAAAGTAAGCCATTTTGCGGTTACATGACAAGTCAGATACTACTCTCTTTATCCTGTTAACCCTCCTATTATTGGTCACTTTGGATAATAAATTAGTCATGTCTGAGTGCAAATTGAGCAATTCAGTGACACTAAAAGCTTAAATCTTTTACGTGATGCTACAATTCTTGTGACAGAGGTGAATAATTGCTGCATGTACATTTTTGGCAATATTTTGTTGCTTTTACCCAAATTGTAAACGCTAATTGTACACTACTTGTTTTAACCTTCCTGTGTAAGCAGTCAGTTGTCACTCCAAGCAGTAATTGTCTCCCAAATGTGTTTGCTTGTTTGTTGACACTCTTTAAACCAGCTTGTGCCTCTGTGAGTCTAAAGCAGATGTGCAGCTGATGCCCTGCCCTACATAATAAATGTGTCGCATCTTGAAGTTGCCCCGATAGAGTTGTCTGCAGGTCTGTGTAGCCAGCGAAAACCCACCTGCACATTGCCATTGTTCATCAGAAGCCTGAAACGCACACACTCGCCCGGCCGTTCCAGTCTGCAATAGGAAATGAATATCGTATTTGCGCAGCTAGAAAAATAAATGTTTACAGAGAGGGCTGACAGATACAAGAGACAAAACCTTCAAGAACAAAGCCAACCTTTCACAGAACTGAACACAATGCCATTTATTTTCGTCAGGCACTAACACTGTATTGAAATATCATGTAGAAATGGATTCAGTTCAATAGAAATGCACAGAAAAAATCAACATGACTAGTAAGTAACCTCTAATGGCTCTCCAAAACGTGAAGGCAATTTATTACAATTTGGCACTGCAAGTTGAGGATAACATCATGCCTAATAAAATAATTTCATTTTGGTATCCAAATTCTGCTTCAGCTGTGGTACGTTCAACAGAAGCATGAAGACATTACATGAACCTCACATGAACAAATGAACATTTCTGGTTTCAAACAAGAAAATAAACTTTAAACGTTGTGAGATGTTATGTAATATGTACGATCTCTAATGTCTCATCACACATATGTCTAGATGGAGTGACCCTGTCTGTAGATGATTTCATCATGTATTGAGTGGTATGTTCCTCAGCAGGAACAAAATCACCTCAGATTTCACTTTCCTGAAGTTTTTTTTGAAACTGAACACCTCCAAGCATCCTGTTGGAATGGCAAAAATAAGGGTAAATGGAAATTGGCATGAATCCTAGTTAGTTTCCCCAATGCAAATTTCCTAAATGGGAGCATAATCTTCCACTTTCCCACAACTATGTGCAATTTTCATATCCAAGGAGTGCAACAAAATGAATCAAAACTCAAAATAATGAAAAGCAAAAAATATAGAAAGTATATCTTTAACCAGAAAAAATATAATTCCCATTTTCTTCTCCATTCAGTAGCATCTAAAACCCTCGTACATGCACATCAAACATTCAAAAACATCCCAAAAACCCTTTTAATAGAATATGACTATTAATAAAAACGGATCGTAGTTGTTTTTGTGTTCAGTTCTCTTAATAGTTACTCCTTCAGGTGCCCGGAATGAGACGGCAACAGCACAGAATTAATACAAAGTATTTTGGCCCACTAAAAAAGGTTGCTTGTGGTTGACGCAGTCTGCAGCCGTCTGCGTGTGAAAAACCAAACTAAACAGGTGTCGTGAGAAGGAGATAATAGCAATATAGTGGTATCACAACATAAGAGGAATAATTTAAAAAGAAATCAACAGCACAGTAAGACAAATATACTGCATAGTACAAAGCCCCTCTGCTGTGTCCCCCACGAAAGCAGAGGGCTGTAAGGACAGTGTACAGAAACCAGATGCAGCTCCTGGGCCGAATCGAGCATCACGGGCAGCTGCTCTCTTAGCTCCTTCCCCTGGAGCCCATACGTTCCCATAATCCCTGGGTCCAGCAAAGCCACCGTATAACGTCTATCCGCCACAGATCCGAGAGATTATTCATGTTCACTGTTGTTGGTGCCCTTCTCCCACTCTATACTCTCCTCGCTGTGGCTGGGCGATGCTCCTGGAGGGCCGGCCGGGCGCACTCGAATGCCCTGGAAGCGCCGGCACTCCGGGCAGATGCGAATGTGACTGCACCCTCGCGCCACAAGGGCGGCCTCCTGCGCCAGTCTGTGGGAGAGGGGTTCGGGCATGCCGGTGCCTGTGCACAGCTTGCCATTGCTGAGGCTCACCGCCGCCGCCCGCGCCCGTCGCTCATCCAGGGGTAGAGGCTGCGCTCGCAGCACGCTGGCCCCGCGCCTGCGCCGTAACTGCAGGCTGTCCTGACACAGCACGATGCCCTGCAGCTCTCGTAGCATCTCCTCGCACACGGACAGCTGTGAGGCACAGACACGGAGACAGAGGGAGAGAAAGAGAGAGAAAGAGAGGCCAGGGGGTCTCACTGACACACTGCTCGCTGGGGGTGGCAGGCAGCACAGCCAGAGCATTGATCAGAAATAACACTGGGGCTGTTTATCTGACTGATGCACCGCAGAGAAATCAGAGAAAATCTCCTGAAGCGCCTGGTGATCTCGGTGTGTGCTCATTAAATTCTCAACAAGTTTGCTTCTTTAAATGTATTCTGTTAGATTTGCATTACAAATAAAAACGTGATAAGTGCTGCGTTTGGGTCAGTCTTTGTATGCAGTGCCTTTCGCTTTGAAAAATTGGGCTCAAATGGCTCCCAAGAGGATGATTGTTTACATGAAACAATCCGATTATTTGAACGCATGTATATTTTTAATCACTTTATGAACAGAACGTGTCCTCCGGTGCAATTTATCATCTTAATGGAATTGTGTCATAAATGGAATATTATCGCACTGTATTACAAAAATAATGTTTCGATTAAGGGCTGTTAAATAAATCATCTTTGCTTTGCATCGTTCATTTCTCTTAATGGTTGTTTAACAGTTGTATTTTTCTTTTGTACTCTGTAGTGTTTTCACAATCTTAATTTTCTGTGGTGACAACAAATTTCAAGGGAAATACTAAAATACCAAAATTTCGTCAGTCCTCAGCACAATATCATTTTATCTTTTAATTTATACCTTGTTAAGCTACAGCCTGTTAAGATGAGGTCACAAAAAGCACTTTTGTCAATTGAGTAGTGTTGTGTGGAGCCTTCCAAAGCAAGCAGCTTTCTTTTGGTTTATGAAGTGAATCCATGTGACCAACTTGAACCTGTTACAAATCCTGTGTGGTGAAATCTGTCACCCTCATCCAAATTTCCGATTGTGTGGATTCTTACCCAGATAGCACACATATGTCTGCAAGATGTCTGTTAAAGATGTCTTGATCTGGAAAGTTTGGCAGACGTCTTTCAGATGCCAGTTTACATTTTAAATCATAAACATCTGACATCTAAAAGGAGACATCCAATAGATGTATTGCAGATGAGCAAACAACTTAAATAATACGTCTTGCAGATGTAAATGCAGACGTCAGTTAGATGTCTCCTAGATGCACGTGTGCTATCAGGGTATTTGAAATTACGAAATTTTTGACCAACCAGGTCAAGTGTCTGTGTGACAAGTAAAGTATCTAAGCTACAACTGAAAAAACACAGCTGATTTTGATGTATTTTTAAAGAATGTTTAACATATTTACATATATTTGCTGATAAAATCCAGAACTCAGCTGCTCAACCAGTTCTGAATATTTGACCTTAGTTATGTTAACTTTCATTCAACGAAAGTAACCCTGCTGAAAAAACAGCTGGTTAGGTATGTTTTGATACTGGGATGCTGGTTTAAGACGGTCCTTGGCTGGTTTATGCTGGTCTTTTTGCTGGTCATGTGCTGGCAAAGGACCAGCATAAACCAGCAAAATGACCAGCTTAAACCAGCATCAAAACATACCTAACCAGCATATACTGTTTATTTAAGCAGGGAAGGCCGTGAGGTATTGACTTGCAGTCTTTACAATGGCACGGACTGTAAAAAAAGGTCCAAGTTTATATACATTTCACAACTAACAACTTTAAAACTCTTTTATGGAGTTATCAGAAAGTCAGCTGAACAGTCGGTATGTTGTTAAACAACAGTACAGTTCCTCGGTTCCTCACAGCCTTGTTTTCATCCTTGTCTAAACTAAATATGGTGCTATCTTGCCTAAGGTCTCTATCAGATATACATCACATACATTCATACATATGATGCAAAGTTAAAAACAAAAATAGGATCAAATCAATTTTCTGTCATCATGTTGTGAAGTTGAAAAGGCACTGCATACAATGCCGTGATTAATGTGTAGTAGACGTTTAATTGGTAGGGCCATCTTGGTGTTGGACCAGTGTAGTACGCATAAAGATATGTACACTAGTTACAGGTCATGACGAGCCATGCCAGTGCGGTTTAAGGCGCTGAATATACACATACATGCAGAAATGCACCTCACACACACATAAACAAACGCAGACAAACTATTAGCATTTAATGCTAACACGCAAAGCTATATTTCCCTCAGGGATAGTGCAAAATTCACTCTACTTATCAAAAATGGGCTTAACTGCACTGCACTAGTCATTTAGACGTGATGTTGAGATATACAGTACAAACGCAATCACACAAACAGACATACTCCCAAGAAGTTTTCAATTAGAATTTAGTTTAGCCTCATTTCAAACACACCCACATAACATACAGACAAACACAAACATCATTCTTCTTTGAACATTTACCCACTATGCTCAAATTATGAATATGGCCAATCGCAGCTAAGTCACGAAGACATTATAAACAAACACAGCATGCATTTGCACCCTTCAAAAAAAGTCACGTCTTGGGGTTCTACTGAAACATGCTATAGTGTTTATTTAGTTAAAAAAAATCACAGTGTTTCATTTGAAACAATGCACAACCATCGACTTAATTCAGGGAGGAAAATAAAAGACAAAAAAGAAGGAACTTCATTCCATTCAAACATTAAAAAGCGTAAAATCTAAAAGCGTCTGGCACCTTTAGCATGTGATGGTCTGTGTAGATCAGTTTGAGGTATATTCTTTGGTGTGCTGGTGGTGAGGTGCAGGATGGGGTGTGGGGGGTTCAGGGAGGGAGACGCGAGGGCGGGGAGAAGGACAGAAAGCAGAGGCAGGTAAAATAGCCCTCTCTCACCTCTGTTGCTGGGGTATGACGCAGCATCCACACAAACTCCAGCACCGCCATGAAGATGGCCACCAGAAGACCACACACAAGCACCACGAAGATCCCACCAATGTTCTCCATGCCCAGACCTTCACAAAAACACACAACTTAATAAATGGTTCTTAAAAGATTTCGTTTTTGACTTGCAGTTGAGTGAGTTCACCTTTCGCTCGATGATCCTCCTCTTTTGGACACTTGCCACCATCCCACCATTTCCTCTTCAGGATCTCTAAGCGGTTTTCCTCCTGCAGTTTGAGTATGGCCAGGTCAAACTCATCTCTGTAGACCGAACCTGAAACAAAATATCCATCTTAGAGAGCCAGAGCTGGATGTATACTTTCTGCTGCGCTGACTCCTGCTGCTCTAATGGTGATCATTTAGCTTATTGTAAACTAAACCCTGCCATCAATCATGTTGATTAAAACATCTGCTGGACATAGCTTGGTTTAATTCAGTTCAGTGCCATTTATATTCAGTCAATGGATTCATTAACTTCAGTAAAGCCTGGTGTGCACTGTGCTATTTTGGCTATGATTTTGCCATCTGAGAATTTTTTGGTGAAAATAAAAGATTCCTATCATTATAAAAAAGGATTGGCACCCTTGGATAGCTTACTGTCACATGCTCGCCATTTATTCAACGTATCAGGCAAGTTCTGACAGTTACTGAAATTTTAGGTTGCAATTGTGAAGTGGGACTGTTGCTACAATGCCTGTTTAATAAACAACCCATAAGCAACTGATGATGTTTGGATTGTATACAATGGTAAATAACGATACAAGTAAATGAATAAAAAAATACTGTCATTTAAAATGACACATTTTTACACTACTGTTCAAATGTTCAGGATTTTAAATATATCGGTACATTTGTTCAGCAAAGATAAATTTATTTGATCTAATTTTACAGTAAATGCATTTATTTAAAAAAAATATTTTACCATTTAACTTTCTTTTCATCAAACAATTATGAAAAATGTTAAAGAAAAACGTAATAGTATTTTACAGTATTACTGTTTTTACTGTATTTTGATCAAAAAGATTCAACCTTAAAGACTTTAAAAATATAAAAAAATCTTACTGACCTCAAAGTTTTGAATGCTAGTGTATACATAACAATAAAATAATAAAATAAAATAAAATAAAATAAAAGGGATAGTTCACCCAAAAATGAAAATTCTCTCATTAATTACTCACCTTCATGTTGTTTCTGGAAGCTTTCTGACCCTGCATAGGCAGCAATTGAACTACCATGTTCAAGGCCCAGAAAGGTAGTAAGTACATTGTTAAAATAGTATGTCACATCCAGTGGCGGACTGGCCATCGGGAGCACCGGGACATTTCCCGGTGGCCTGACGGTCGTTCTGGCCTGCCGGCTGCCG
>JAUCMS010000025.1:9205343-9217515 GCA_032357445.1 Enteromius radiatus | reverse complement strand
AGGTTTGGGGTCAATCAACCCAGAGGTTATGTTTTACCAAATGGTAAGTTAACCAAGCTTTCTGGAATACACCCCTGGTCTCCTCTGTGATTTGCTGTTCAGACTGAAGCGTCTGCAGTGATATACTGTCAGCGCATGTTTACCAGCCACTGTCACATTGACTTGAGCTGAAAAGATTTGAAAACTTAATGTTCCATTGAATTCCACTGATAGACAGTAACATTTGCAATATTTCTTCCCGTCACTAAAAAGATCCAGATTAAAAAAAATTGTCCTTCTGTAGGCTCATTTTAAGCGCAATTACGTGACTGTGACAGATCGTAAACATACCTAGAGGTGAGATGCATTATTTCAAACCCGAAGTACGTCATGAAACCAAGCGCCCTGCTGTACGACGAACGCTCAGTCATGAGGGCTCAATGCTGTCGAGGCACAGATTTGCCTTTTGCAGCTGCTCGCACCTTGAAAGTGTGTGGCCAGTGGGAACATGCTCTTGTCACAGCTGGAGTACTTCAGAGGGAAAAACTGCCCTGACTTCATGTTCTGAGGGCAGCTGCTCTTTTTCTTTCTCTTTACACGCCACACAATCTCATAACGCACACAAGCTCTGCTGCTGCTCTTTTGTGGCTGTGCATGATCTTTCCAATGCTGCCTGTACAATCTAATTAACTTGTTGCACTAATTATTCATCCTCATCCACACCTAATCTCTCTTCTTCTTCCCTGCGTGCGCTGCACAAGACCAAGGGAAACTCATTTTCATGCATTTCTGTTTATTCACACTCTCCAGACTATACTCATATATACATACAAAAACAAAATGGCACGTTCCAAGCGTTCAAGTTGGACCAGTGCGTCCAATTACATGCTGCGATGGAGATACCACTGTACTCGCAAACATGTAATTAAAACAGGCCCATAGGCCACATTTTATTCCATTTGCCATTGTTATTGATCAAACGAAGGATTTCATTTAAAGTTTGAAATAAGCTATGGGGGTCCTTGTAGAAATCAAAGCAGGCTGGATCAATAGTAAGTGGATTAAATCTAAACAAGTGCACGCACAAGAATCCAAATATCCAGAGCACCATGGCTGTAGGGTAGAGATGAGTGAGAAGATTATTCTGAGCGGGAGCGACTGAAATCAAGGCCAACCCCCATCTTTAGCACACTCAACCATGTTTAGCCGGCTCATGTCTTATATATCAAAATAAATAAAATGAACGTACATTTATATTGATCATATATTATTAATAGAAAAACTATAAATATTAGAAACTAAAAATGAAAAGTAATTAAATGATAAAATATTTGAATAAATCTCTAATTCTCTAATTGTAGAAAATAAAAACGTATATATTTATATACGTTTTACATTATTAACAGAAAATCTGTATATAGTAGAAAACAAATTATATTAAATTATAAATGATAAAATATTAAATTAAAAATTCAAATTTTTCTAATGATTTCTTCTTTTTGAACAATTAAACATTTTTTTTACTGTGCATTCCAACTGATCTCAATCAAACTGCAGCTAACACAATAAAAACACGATCTTTAAACATAAAAAAAAATCTGTTTTTGCAAATAAACAAATTGCATGTAAATATATATTTCAGTTTTGTGACGAGCATAAATGCAAAACTGGTCTAATCTGGAAAATCAGTGCATCAGCAACACCAGTAAAAGCTAATTAATATTCATGAGCGCAGTCTTCTTCATGTAGTGACATCACAACCTGATATTTTCAGCCACTCCAGCTTTATTCTGGGTCAGACAAGAGCAGAAAGGGCCATGGAGAAACAGACAGAGAGAAAGAGAAAGAGAAAGAGAGAGAGCTCAAGGCTTTCTAACCTGAGAACAGCTCTACACTGTACAACAGCCTTTTATCCTCTTTACCTGTGTGAACTCATTTAACACTCCTCTTATGTCTTCTGTCACTGTTCTCTCTGTCTGCCAGTCTCTGAGTCACTCGCTGTGTCTGCCTCTGTGCCTTTCTCAATCAACTTTCACTTCTTTTCTTACTTTCTCAGCCACCTCTATGGGGTAGTCGCAGCCTATGGTTAAAGGTGGAGTGTGTAATTTCAGCAGTGTTTGAAAGCTCCACAGTGTTTTCAGGGAAAATCAACCTGTAAATTATGAAAGCATTTTAACACAGACAATAATTCACACTTCACTAAGATCTGAGACTGTGGGGCACAATATAATATAAGCCAACACTCTTTGTTGGTTCTGGAACAGTTTTCCTATTGAATGTTTATTGCCTATAGGCTATAGCCAGTAATGGTTATAGTAATGGACTTTTTTGATTAATCTTGTGGAGCTTGGTACACAAGTTTAAACTGCAGTGTCTAAAAACCACCTTACCTTACTTCTGAAAATATAATTACAGTAAGTGCTGAAAAGTGCTTGTTATGAGACTATTGTGTGGGTACAAAAGTATTTTAGTACATAAGAAACTTTTATGAGAGTACAAAAAAACAAAAACAAAACATTAATTAACAATAATTGGCAAAAATGCCCACATACTAAAATGATAGCAGATACAATGATATGGCCAACAAATGGCTAAAGAAATTAGAGATAATACTTTCAAAATAAAAATGTAAAATACATTTTTTAATACGTAACATTCAAAGTCAGTGTTTGAGTTAACTCAGTGTTTGAAAACATTAAGTAAAGTGAGTTATGGTAAATGTATTTTTAAGGCCAAAAACATATCCAATATAGACCAATACTGAAAATAATAAAAAGAAAAGAGGGAAAAAAAGAAAATTATATGACTATTGCTGTGTTGCAATTCGAATACATCGAATTTGTCATACATCTGTCCTAAAATAGTCTTAGTATATCCCAAATTTCCTGGACGGTGTACTACTTCCAGTTAGAATAGGAAGTGAAGTGTTGGACAGGGATTCGATTAGAACTTCAAAAAAGCATAAAAACTGTTAAAAAACTACAAACATGGCAGATATGCGAGACCAATGGACAGGTAGCGAAAAAGGTTTGAGTGATAAATAATGAACCTGATGAAAAAATGTATTTAATGTTATCTATGTTATATATCTACAACAATTTTATAAAGATACGTTGGTCATTACCTTTTAAATGCATCATTATGCAAACATATGAGTGGAGGAAAGACCCACAACTGGAAAATCAACGTGCTTTTTTATTTCTCTCCAGTACGGTATAAATGTGGATTATGTTAATTGTAGCAAGATGATTGACAGGGCAGTTTAAACAGTGACAGAATGCATGTAACTAAGCAACAGAGTGGCCTGTTAAAGAAGTAATAATGATGATGAAGTATATCCTAAAGCTACCTTACTATTCTGCTACATACTCAAAAGTACACACTTTTAGGGTATAATATAAATAGACGAACTGGGATGCAGCATATGTATTGAACAAAATTTTTCTAATCAGCTTTCATTTCAATACTACACAATTTGTCAAAATAGTCCAATATTATACAGTCAGAGCGGCCTAAACATTGTGTAAACTTTGCTCTCTCGATCAATGGGGTGACTTTTCTAACTCCATATACTCGTATAGCGATTACGGCCTACTTGAGTTGAGTGAAAAACATGTGTTTGCATGCCGTAGTTGAAAAATCTGCAACACAAGTGCTCTTTTTTTCAGTTAACAGCACACCTGGTGTTATTGATTCCCCCAACTGTTCTCAACCAATGAAGACGCACACAGGAGCATCTCAGCAGCATGAACAGAGCAGGGGGGCTGATGATGTGTTTGTGTAAGCGAGTGAGTGTGTGAGTGTTTGTGTAAATGCCCTACCGGGACACCACATTAATGTTTGCACACGCTGCACCGAGCGGCTTCATCCGGCATTTAGCCAACAGAGAGATCAGCATGTCACCTTGGGTTTAGGAAGGGGCTTTGATTAATGGCGCACAGGCCTTTAAAAATAAAAGAGCTATTGGATTTTCAGTGTTCCTATGTGCAAGAGCTCGGGGTGTTATTGGTGTGAATTAGATACAAGTCACAATAAGGAGAATCTGAAATTGGGAAGGAAAGCACTACATTTATCAGCTTTTCACACCACAGCGCACCATCTGCTACGGCAAGGGTGACGCTCGGAGCTCTCTGCACCAAAGTGTTTCTCTATTTATTTCCTACGCACTCTCTCTTCGGCCATTAGAAGCTGCCGAATGTTGTGGATTGTTGATCTTTAATGCTACAAGGTCAGGAATGGGCTGCAGTGGATGGAGGAACTTACTATGTGCACTCGGTACATGATGCTGATCCCCAGAGTCATGAAGGGTTTGGAGAAATCAATGACCTTCTCCCTCTCGGCCGTGATGGTCAGGGCGGCCACAGCCAAGTCAGCCTTCTGAAACATATGCAAAATAACAGCAGCCATTAGTGTGGGGCTGGATTAAGAGGTGCAAAAAATGAAGCGTAAACCGTTCTTCTTGGTTCAAGAAAGGGTTAATCTGGCCCCTCAAATATTTAAGCCAAGTGAATTTGAAACTTCATTATCAAGACTGTTGTTATTGTTAATTAAAAGAAAAATGGTATCACTTTACAATAAGGTTTATTACCCTTAGTTAATTAAATTTGTTAACATGATCTAATAATGAACAATACTTCTACAGCATTTGTTGATCTTAGTTAATGCTTGTTTCAGCATTTATTAATGCATTATTAAAATCACAAGTTGTGTTTAGTTACTGCACTGTGAGCTAACATGAAAAACCAATGAACGACTGTTTTGTCATTAATATTAACATTATTGAGTTTAACAAAGATTAATAAATTGGGCAATAAATGTATTGTTCATTTTTCGTTGCTGTTAGTTAACTGATGTTAACAATTGGCACCTTATTGTAAAGTGTTATCAGTAAAACAAATAAAAAAGTTTGCCAATAAAGGTAAAGTTTAATTAAAATTAAGTGTTAAAAATTGTAAGTATAAAAATGACTAGAAATAAGACAAAAAAATGACAACACATAAAATGTATACATGTGTAAAATAATAAAATTAAAATAAATATAGTATATAAATATTTGAAAAAAATATTTTTAAATATAGAGTACTATAATAGTGTATACATTTTTAAATATATAGTTATATAAAGGATTACAATTAAATATAAATATTAAATGAAAAACTAAAACAGAAATAAAAATTATAACAAAAACACTAAACCTTAAATGTAAATGAAAACTTAAAAAAAATAAAAATGGAATAAAAACTTCCAAAATCCAAAAAACATTAAAGCACCATCTCAAAATATTAATAAATAATATTGTATAAATTACACATAAATAACACTAATTATCAAATACAATTATTATATACATTTAGGTGTACATTAAGTATAATTATAATATATAACAAAAATATTAAAACAGAAAAATGTTTTTCCTGCTGAAAACAGGAAAGTTTTCAAAATGTCAAAGCTATGTCATACACACAATATAAATATGTACACACACATGACACCCCTGTAGTCTTAGTTAAGCTGATTAGAGCATGTAAACCACCTTAAACCAGCAACAAACCAGCTTAACCACCTTAAGCTACCATGACTTTTCACACCTGGAAACGACTGTTTGCAGTCCAAACACCTGTGTTTTTTTGGTGAATTCTGAAGGGCAAAGCGGAGTTGTTGTGTGTGTGAGATGGAACATGAACACAGAAACTGTCATGACAAATCACTTGACACAGCATCCAGTGCTGCCGGGCACAATGCTGTGGCCAGACCCCACTAATCAAACAACACCGAAAAGTGCATCTGCAAGGGATTTTACGGTCCCGCGGGACACACTCTTACCCTCCACTGCTCTTTGTCCTCTCCAGGAGGAGAATGATGGGATATTGGAGCCGTGCTGTAAATGAGAGAGAATCTCTGGACAGCAGATACCGGTTACAATGTGATGTTTTAGCCTCGAGCCTAAAACCTTGAAAGCAACAGGAGAGGCTTGTTAACTCCGAGAGCCATATTAGGAACGTTATCGACACGTGTTTCAAGATCCAAGAAGTACTGTATCACTGAGGTACAATTATAGTATATTTTTAAACTACTTTGTTAAGCCAACATAGAGTTTGTCTTAACAAATCTACTCTGGTTTTAGTGACAATTTGAGATTTTTCATGTTTTTGTTCTTTTAATTGAAGCCAAAATTATATACTTTTTAAAAAAGATGAATTGTCTGTATTCTCTAACTAATTGCTTATTATCATGCATATTACTAGCATATTGGCTGTATATTAGTATTTATAAACCTCATATTAATGCATATATGCAATATTAGTATTTATAAACCTCATATTAATGCCTTATACTGCATAACCATATTTTAGGTCCCTTAATCTGACCCCATATCTAAAATGAACAACTACCTTACTAACTATTAATAAGCAGCAAATTAGTAGTTTATTGAGGGAAAAGTCATAGTTAAAGGAACAGTTCACTTAAAAATTTGTTACCAGGCTGTTTTGGGTCATTATAGAAGTCAGGGGTGACCAAAAACAGCCTGGTTACATACTTATAGTTTTTTATGAGTCTCTTGTTTGTCCTTTAGGTCCAACAAATTCTTCGTTTTTTCAAATTTTTGTATATTTGAACCCATTCCAACAATGACTGTATGATTTTGAGATACATCTTTTTATCTGATGCTTCAGAAGGAAAAACCCTGCATTAAAAGCCGGGGAGTGAAAACTTTTGAACAGAATGGAGATGTGTACCTTTTTCTTATTTTGCCTAAAAATCTTTTTTTTTTTTTTTTTAATCTAACACTGCCCTTCAGAAGCTACAGAAGATAGTTACATGTCACCCAGAAGACAAAATAAGTTAAACTCAATCTTAATGCATGATTTTTCCTTCTGGAGCATCAGTGAGTGTTTGAACCTTCTCTGTTAGTTGCATAAGAGTAACTCAGTTATACTCAGTGTGAAAAAACAGATCTCAAAATTATACAGTCATTGTTAAAAAGGGTTCAAAAACACAAAAATGCTGGAAAACCAAAGTATTTGTGGGATCTTAAGGATTTTTCTGTTCAGGACAAACAAGGACAAAACACAAAAATACACAGCTGTGGATCATTCAGGTAACAACACAGTATTAAGAATCAAGGGGATGTAAACTTTTGAATGGGGTCATTTTCATAGTATTTTGTCTTGGAGACTATATGTAAACATCTTTTATGTAAAATATCTCCTCTTATTTTGGTAAAAAATAAAATAAATAAATACAATTAAGTACATTTTGCAAGGTGCATGTACTGTAAACTTTTGACATCAACAGTCTCTGTTCCTTACCATCTATTTTGTTTAAAGAAACCATGATGTTTTATGGATTTAGTTAACAATTATAACCTTGCAACCATCTGCTCAACTGATAATAAAGCTAGTTATGTCATTATCTCACCATGTACAGTACTTCACCGTAGCAAAAGCGTCTGTGGCGCGGTAAGATGAACTCTTGCACGTTCCCTCAAGATTCCTTCCCAAATAACAGCTTGCAGATGCACTAATCTTCAAGTGCTCTCCATAGTTCAGCTGTGGCCCACAGCTCTTCTCCAACTCATGCACACTTCACTTCACACAACAAAACATCACGCTGACACACAAACAAGGAAATTACGCGGTCCCCGCTGAACAGAAATCCCTCAAACAGATGTCGTCCGTAACAGAAACAAGGGCAATAACTGCCGCTCAAATATTTGACATCTCGTTACGTATTAATATTGATGGCTGGACTGCACAGAGAGAGAAATTATGAGACGGAGACTCTAAATAATAAATAATGCAGTATGATATTCTTCCTGCGCTCCATCCTCCCCCTCAGCTTTGACTCAATCAAAAAGTGATGCCCCCAAAAAATGAGAGAAGAAGGCAATGTCAACTCTATCACAACTGAATAATACATTGACGCAAGTTCCCAGTGTGGCATTTCAAATTCCCTCTGAGGCTTATTCTTCATCTGACGTTATAGAAAACCCTGACAGCTCAGCTGCATCACTACCTTTGTGTACTATTGCGCTGCCTTTAGTTTTACAACAGTTTTCCAGAACATTATAAAGCATGACCAGGACAGTCACTGTGGGAATAGAAGGACATATTTCAGGGCAAAATGGCAATAACAGAAATGTTTTTGTGAGGTATTGTATTTGTTGCCTCATTTATCAACTCATTACTCACTAATTAAGTATAAATGTATATTTTAAGTTGACCATTAATACATTAAGGTTAATTTTTCATGCTTTAGATTGCATTTTGCATATAAACAGGTACAGATAAACAGATTCCTTTAATATAATTTAAAAATGAAAATAAAATGTCATATTACAAATGCAAATATGACAGAAACACTTAAGGGGAGAAACCCTTGCTTTTCATGCACCTGTCAAATTTGAGATTTTGGGCTTTTTGGTTTTTCATAAAATATTTTTTCTGACTAATAGAAAGAAAACATCCAAAACATACTGTTAAGTGTTTCTTTTATAGTACTTTATCTATTTGTATCAGTAGATTTAATTTACAAAACATATTTTTAATTTTCTCAGAATGAATTTTTTCTCCTATACCATATATCTCCACTTCAGGAGTGAGGAGACACACCAAACTTTATACTTTTATCCCTGTCTATATTTAAGACATTTAAGATTTTAAGGGATTTGTTCATATATAATTTACTTGATAATATACAACATTTTACCCCCCCAAAAAACTGTCAAAATGTATTGTTTTCTGTCTGTTCTAAGTATTTTCTGAATTATGGAGCGACTAAATGAGATACCCAAAATATGTCATAAAAATCTATTATGTCATAAAAATTAAATAAGTATTTTGAAACTGACTTCACCCAGTGTTTAGATTTTTGATCTAGAAATTTTCATTAAACAATGCCTCATTTGCATATTTAAACTTAAAAATATTTTAGAAAACTTGTAATATAAAAAATGTTTGCAATTATCAATGTAATCAAACAAATAGGTAAGTAAATATCAGTTAATTTTTCTTACCCTATACACCTGAAGGGTCTCGCGTTAAACTCAGACAACCAAACACTATTAATGGTTTATAAATATATTGTCAAAAAAAAAAGCTTTTCAATATTGTTTCCTGTGGTTTTCTGCCAAAATAAAATATTTATGGTTTAACATTTGCAAACACAGGAATAAATTTAGACTGTAATTTAACAATTACATAATTGTAAATAATAATAATTTTAATATGTTTTCCCAATTCATTCTGCCTTTTTTAATGCATTTATGCACATACAGTTTTGTGTCCAGTAAAAATATAGTCACCAGCCATTAGCAGGTGTGACAAAATGTTAGCTTGTACTGTATTCAATGAATTTTTCTGTTCCATTCAATCACAATCGCAAAAATATTTGTTGTCTTGTTCATATGCAAATCTAGCCCCATGTTTTTATGTAATAAATAACAGGATGATGGTCCCTCATGGGATCCTTGAGGCATAGAGAGACTGTCAGGACGAGGTACTGCTCCTCGCCTCCTTCAGTTGGCCCTCATCACCCCCTTATGTCTACAGACACTATAGCGCGGGGGATGCAATTAGACTCATTGGCCACTCTCAAGGTCAGCTGTATAGAGCATACTTTGAGGGAACAAATTGAGACAATAATAAGATTAGGCACTTCTTTCTTTATTTCACTAATGGCTTTGCCCTCCATTAGCTTGTGGAATTAAGACGGATAACTTCTCAAAGCCTCTCCATTTTTGTATGCGAGTACATAGGCTGCAGAGAAATGTTCTGGTTTATGACCCTTTCCCCTGGAAATATATGAATATCACTGTGGCCTTTTTGTTCATTTCGGAAAAATTACTTTGCTCCCTGCCGTTCCTGCCAAAAAATGACAAATAAATCAGCAGCACGCCATAATGCGGCGACTGTTTTTAAATAAATAACATTTCCGCCGAAAAGGGCAAGCGCTCGTATCTAAACAGTATTTGCAGCGTGCAAGATTTCCATCTCATCAACGGGACGTTAGTTGCTGTCAGAATGGGACTAATACTCTTCACGCTTCACCGAGTCTTTTTAAACACATCTTTGTGTGTCTGTTGTGGGATCAGATGGGCTAATTGAAATTCATTAGGACGAGGGACCTGTAACTGGCTTGGAGGTATAAACATGAATATTGTTGTTTAATCTGCATCACCTGTGTGGAAGCAACTAAAACAACTTTTAGTCTGGCTTTAAGGCTTCCTTCCTTTAATGAATTATTGAAATGAGCATTTGAGAATGAATAATTCAAAACTAATATAAGAGGACGCAGACGGTTTCATGCTATGTATTCAGAACAGCAGAAGTTTTGTGCTTTGAATGAAATTTATGCTACATGACTGTCTAGATGCCAGTATAACCAGGGGTTAAACTGGGATTTTGTAGGAGGGGAACTATAAAATCTGCCAGTGATTCTGTTTCCTCAGGTAAGATACGACGAGCTACTAAACAAACAAACTGCCAATAATGTTTTATCCCCCTTCCTCAAGAAAGCCATTCCGCTGCCTGAACTTTTTATGAGTACTGTATACAGTGCCTAATTACAAATGACAGTAAGTCACTTTATGCTTGTTTTTTTTACACTACAGTTTGTCAGTAAGATTCTTTTGTTTTAAAGAAATTGATAATTTGATGCAATATATTGATCAAAGTGGCAGTATACAGTATTTATTTCAAATAAAAACTTTTTGTTTATAAAATAATCCTGAAAAAAGTATCATGGTTTAAGCAGCACAACAATGATTTCTGAAAGCAATTCAGCTTTGCCATCACAGAAATTAGCATTTTATTTATTAATATTATATATACAATTGTATGGGTAACACTTTAATTATAGGGACAAATTCTCACATTAGCATCTAATTAGCAACTAGTTGAAAATTAGGAAGTAGTTACATATTACCATATACTGTATGTGCTCATAAACCACATATCCTTCATACTAAATCCTACTCAACACCTAAACATAACAACTACCTTAATAACTCTTAAAGTTACATATTACCATATACTGTATGTGCTCATAAACCACACATCCTTCATACTAAATCCTACTCAACACCTAAACATAACAACTACCTTAATAACTCTTAAAAAGCAATAAGTAATTAGCAGTTTATTGAGGTAAAAGTCGTAAGCTGTGTCCGAAATTGCATACTACTTGAGTAGGTACTACATTTGAATTTGAAAGTACTGCCCGACCATTAAAACAGTACGTTCTATATAGTATGAATGAGGGTAGTATGAATAGAATTCGTATACTACATCCGCTATGTTGATGTTGTCATGTGTCATGCGTCTTCACAACAGCGTGAAAATCTAAAGAAATAAAAGCTTGATGTGCTCAGCGATGATTAAACAACCTTTTACAGACGATTTTACGAAATCATCTAATTGATTTTGTATAAACTTTTAATAAGTCAGCTGTTTTGTTTTTATTATACGCTGATGAGTGCAATTTAACCACAATGGACAACGTTTTTCTCTGAGGTACTTGCACTTGAAAAGAGCCACGTCACATTTCTAATATGACGCGTCCTCTCCCGTGGCCTCATGGGATAGTAAAGTGTCCATCGTATGCATACTGCAGAATTCAGGCGGAAGCAGTATCATCCGGATACTTCTCGCCTATTGTTTTTTAAATACTATTTCACGAGTTCGGGCTTGTTGGCATGCAAATCGAGCAAAGCTTGTTTGGCGTGCTGCTGGGGATGAAACTCAGGGCTAGAAGGGCCGCCGAGCCCTAGGGTGAATAGCCCTAAGGACTCGGGAGAGGGAAGAGGCAGATAGCCGATTCCTAGCCCTGAGTGCCCCCCCCAGAATGATGGAGGCGTGGGGGAGGAGGCGGGATACTGCGATCGAGAATAAGGAAAGAAAAGAATTTGGCTATATAAAGGGTCAGTTCGGAAATTTGATAGGCAGATGAGATAATTGAGAAATTAGGGAGGCGGTGATCGTAGCGCAGCCTTCGCGCCCTTCTCCCGAAATGTGTTTGCAAACAATATAGTAGGGAAGTATTCAATGTTTTCCACCTAATAAAAGCAGTCTATGTGAGCAAAAGAGACTTTTCCCCAAACCATTTGAACAATAGAGTGTGTATTTTAAATTACATTTTTACTAGTGCTGGGCAATGATTAATCGCGATTAATCGCATCCAAAATAAAAGTTTT
>JAUCMS010000025.1:9186459-9205243 GCA_032357445.1 Enteromius radiatus | reverse complement strand
GCATATATTATGTAAAGAAAAACTTTTATTTTGGTTGCGATTAATCGCGATTAATCATTGCCCAGCACTAATTTTTACATAGCTAAAGCTAAAGCTAAAGCTTAGCCAATGATTAGCAATCTAAAATTTTAACCTAATTTAGCTTTTCAAGATAACTACTACATATTTAAAATTACACATCCCATCAAACATTTCCATTACTTGCCTTTTAAATTACATATCGATTCCAGAAGCTAAAAATGGCCACATTGAACATTTTTCTATCTTGGTATTTTCATTTTCCAGGCTAACAATTTGACTATTAGTTAATGTAATCACTAATAATCATCAGGCATCAATGAAAGGTGGAAAATTCATGATACCACAGTGCCGTTCTGTCCTAGTTTAACCCCTGATTAAACCATATTCCCTTCATCACTCACCCTGCTGATGAGCTCTCCCACCATGCCTGTCC
Organism: Enteromius radiatus; assembly: GCA_032357445.1. Taxonomy (NCBI): domain Eukaryota; kingdom Metazoa; phylum Chordata; class Actinopteri; order Cypriniformes; family Cyprinidae; genus Enteromius; species Enteromius radiatus. Next base: position 9,204,789 of record JAUCMS010000025.1, on the reverse strand, counting down.
AAGTGCCATTGGCACCCGAAACTCCGTATACACCGTCCCCAACAAGCCTAATGCGGTACTTGAACTTCAGGATATCTGCCAACTCCTTCAGCATGTCCACGCAGAAGCCTTCGTAGCGCTCGTTCCCTTCAAGGTCCTGGTGATTGGCTCTCAGCATTACGTATGGATTCTCCTGTAAAGATATCATTTGCATTACACACTTTTTAACACACTTTGGGAGCACTTCAGTATTAATCAACACTCACTTTTGTGTGACAAATGATTGTTTGAGTTGGCAAGTCACACTAGCTACATTTCAAATTTCCATCCAAACCTGTAAATTTAATGTGCGTAAATTGGAATATTGCACTATTTCCATCCCATATGTTCGAGAGAACAAAATCGAATGAAAATCGAATCAAAATGGAAGTTGATGCAACTGGGGAAGACACATTTTTTTTTTTCTACATAAGAAATTGCTTGCACCTCACGAGCGCGCAGACGAAATGCAATAACAAATGCTGTCATGTTATCTTGCGTTTGGAGGCGGTTGCTTGATGTTTGGGAACGCAATCGTGTGAGACAGTTCTGAGATGTAATTATACCAAACCCATTTTGAAGACAGACTTTGGCTCAGGCATTTCAGAAACACTAAACCAAGATTTGAGACATTGTGCAATGAAACTGGTCCAATGGTTAGTCCAACTAACCACTCAATGATCTGCTGAGGCCAGAGTTTTTTGTAGTTACATTTGCTTCAGTAAAACACATATTTTATTCATATTTTTATTTTATTTTATGAATTTACGCACCTCTTGCATTTCCGTCTATTCTAGAGGCTTTTAACACAATATTTTAACGCAGAATAAGTTTGCATAAAAATACAAGGATGTAAACATAGCAAAAGTTTGGACATGTAAGGCTCTGTGACTAATGTGAGCCCACCAAAAGACCAAGTTCCTAATTTACGGTTTGTTTTCTCATGCTGCCCAAAGACCAAACTGATTTATTAGGCAATCTGTGGTCAAAATAAAGGCTTTGTGAACATTTCATCCCGCCATCTTTCAATAAACACTGGCTGTGCCCACCGTTATACACTGGGATATTTCTAGTATGCATGGTAGTGGAGTATGTTACTGTCAATTTCAAACACTTTGCATAAATTGAACAGAACATTGCCACCTTGGACATAAACAGACACTACAGAATGAAACCAGCCATATAAAAGCTTTTCAAAATCACTTTTTGTTACAACTGAAAAAGAAAAAAAAAATCACTTTGTCTGATGTGTTGCGGTAAGACAGACACTAAATGGGTCTGTTTTACTTAAGATTTGTTTAGAGCAGACTGGTTGACTGGAAAGAGTGTTTCATTTTCACCAGTAAATCTGACTCGCTCCACTCCGATGCTTTGAGTGGCAATCTGAAGCACTGTGGAGACTTTTCAGTCTTTCGCATCGCCATGGCAACAATTTCTTCTTCTTCTTCTTCTTTTTTTTTTTTTACCTGCTTGTCTGGTCCTGCATCCCTGATTTTTGATGTGCCCAGTGGCCACGCTCCAGCTGGCCTGAGTATAGCAGCAGCTGGGTCTTGCGGCCTGTCAGACGAGGGGGAACGTCATTGGACATGTTCCGACACTTCAAATAAACCTGAACCCTATTAATACGAGCCGATCATATGCATCCAAATAACACGGTAACTTGTCCTTTCACCTCATTTGTATGTCCATAAAAGCCGCACGATGTATTTGCAGATGGATGTGTGCACCTTGGACCTGTCGGAGCAAACAGCGAAATCCCATATTGCCATAGCACAAAGAGGAGCCGCTTTGGCCCAGAGTCTGACACTCTATAAATGCAAATCCTTCCATTTTGTTCATTAACTCGTTGAATCATCCACGCATGTTACCGTCATGCCCCACACTGACACCGCTGCGGTGGTTATGCAGAAAAGCACAATATAAATGCAAATTTTCATCGCTTACAGCCTGCTGGAGGCACTCAAGTATTGCAGCCGGACACTTCTCTCAAACTAGGCTTATTAAAGAGTAGCATTTCATGGACCAGTTGCATATTAGACAGACGGTTTCAAAGAATGGAGGAAAGCTAATAAACAAACCTTCTGGATTCAATTAATAGGTCTACGCACTGGGTGAGAGAAGTCATCGACGACTTCGGGTCATTACGTGGCGCCCATAATGGCCAGCTAGCCACTGGTCTGATTGATGATTAAGCCCAAGAAAAGGGAATGATTACACATTCATACTTAATAATCCATTATAAGCAGAATCTATGAAAAGACAGAGGAAGAGGAATTGAGGAAGAGAAGGGAAGTAAACTCCAGTATGGAAATTAACCATGGTTTTACTAAAAAAAAAAGGTTACTAAGCTAAGGTAACAACAAATTAACCCAGGTTTTGATCACTTAAAACTGTTCCAAAGAAACATGGTTACTACACTTTTACTATTTTAAAATCTTAAGGGTTTTGACACACAGAACCGGGCTTTTCACCACCAATATAAGAAACTGAGATCTGGCATCAGTCGATTGCATAAATCACAGTGTTTGACCAAAGATGGTCAAATTAAACATTTTTTTTTCTTTTTCAGTCATCAGTTAGTAAGCTAACAGCAAAGACTAAACTGCTTATCACATACAGTACTACAGAAGCTATACAATTGAAATAACATCAAAAGTATGAAATGTTAGCCAAAAAATATACATTTACACCCAAACTGACCACAAAATGCAACCAACTGACACAGAATAGTACACACGGGATTGATAACAAAGGCAGTGAAGAATACATCTATGCTGCCCTTAAAATTTGATCAGAAGAAGGTAGGCTACAGTACCTCTGGAGACAGGACGTGAAGCAGAATTTGGATTCAGACGAGCCTTGCTGCCTTCTCGCCTTAAAAAGCATTTTAGATATTTCAGACTCGGCCTACACTTCAAGCTAAAAAGCTACAGAAGCTACAAAACTTTAAATAGCCTCTTTTTTGTTGTTAGCATAACAACTTATCCTTTGAAATTGCATATAACTTGTACCATATTTAACATGACGTCAGTAAAGATAAAAATATACAAATAAAACATCCCTGCTTTTATTGTTTTCAGTTAATCTTCGGTTAGCAAGAACTTCTTAACATTTGAAAGTACATATCACCTAATGTTCCAGTCCAGAATCTAAAAATTATATAATAAAACGGATAAAACAACTTCTCAGCTAGCCTCTAGTCTGATTGATGATTGAGTGACAGAAAACGGAGCGACCATATATTTACATATAATAATCCGCTATTAGCAAAGCTTTATGAAAAGAGGGAGGAATCAATTGAAGAAGAGGAGAAAGGTTAAATGTGAACACACAGGACCGGTCCTGGCGTATCGCCATCAATCTCAGCAATGGAGCTCGGGCATCAATCAACTGAGTGAGTGCTGTTATCAGGCCAAGCAATCCTCTCTTCTGAGCTTGAATGGTTCCATAAAATCTGCAGGTCACATCAGAGAAAGAAACTTTCCGTTTAATAGCACAGACAGTGAGATTAAGGGCACTTTGAGTGTCACGTCTGCCAAATGCAACATTCCTCACCAGTCTGGGATCTGCAGCAGATTTGATTCTATTTGTTTTCTTGGAAGGCTGTCAGCTGATGAAATCCATTTTACAAATATAGCATGGCGGCAGTCTGGTTTGGTGCGTTTGAAAAACAAACACATTAAAGTCAATCTTACTCCAAATCAAATCTTAAAGCTTTTTGTTCAGAAGGTGAAGAAAATTGGATTTGTGTGTTAGCATTTCTCAGATGTTCTCTAACTGACTGGTCCACTACTCCCTCTTTATTTATCCCTCCCTTGATTTTTTTTGTATGGCTTACAGGGGGGTGAATGGCATTGAAGATAGTCCAGACAGAACCAGCTCTGCCTGATAGTAGTCTGAGAAGCAGAAATTGGTCACAGAGGCAGCACATTACATGAAGATAGCGCCTCACACTTTATATTTATGAACATTTCCAATTGCTCTGCGAATAAAGGCCATATGCCTCCTTTTGAACACAATAAAAGTGGTCTGTCCAATGTAGACAGCGTGCCTAAGGTTTCATCATGAAATCGTTTTTGCAATCGTACTTCTCCATGTTTTCAAAAAGAGCACTTTTTCGCCATCATTCATTGCTGTGAGCATGAATTCAGATCTGAGAACTTTCTTTTGAGAAGATGCAGTAATCCACTCCATGTCACATTATTGTCTTCTGCTATTACACCCGTGAAGATGAATAATACTTAGCTTTTTCTTTTTTTTTTAAGATGGATCCTCAGAGTCAATTCTGGCAGGTAAAGGCTTACATGACTTTCCTCAGTGATTCGATTCATGGTGTGGCATTTTGAAAACACTGCAGATAGCATCACAGAAAGGAGATTTTATAGAGTGAACGGAAAGTGAACCCAGTTTCACAGGCAAAACAATATGTATTTGAGCTTAAAAAAGAAAAAAAGATCTTGACGACGGCTTTATCTGAGAAAGCGAGCAGTTGTTGAAGGCAAAGCATATCAAACCGAATCAAATGACAGCACAGAAAGGTTGAAAAGGTATTAAGCACAAATAAAACAACAGCGTCTGGTATTTGCACACGCTGTCTGTGTTGTTTTAGTATTTGAATCACCAAAGGAATTATGCAAATCAGGCATTAACTCTGTCAAACAGAGTAAACCCAAAAACTCTTGTAGTGCCTGGTTGAGTTGAACGGTGGGAGGTTTGTGAAGACAAGTCGAAGTGGGAACTGTAACTCAACTAAATTTCTAAGTTAGCACTAAACATGCCCTTAATAAAGTTCTCTCTGTAGTAGTGTGATGAATTAATATAGTTAAAGTATAATTACATTTTTAAAAGAGACCCTTCCATTTAAATCAAGTTTTTAAACCAGAGGGCTGAAATCAGCATAGAAAATCTATTTCTAAATTACAGCAGTTTTTAATAATCCTACAAACATTATAAGTGGACTTCAGGAAACTTTATCAAATAATTCATGACCCATTTAAGCATACATTATTCCTCACAGCTAAAATAATCATTACCATATAAAGGTTAGAAATTATTCAGCAGTATTAACGAGTATTAAAGGAGTGATATTACTCTGAGAAGTGCTCTAATGCATGTGAGGTAAAGTGAGCTACTGTAATATTATATTGTATATTAAACTGGATATTATGTCTTTACCAAGTCTGCCAGTTGCCACCAGTCTATAAATGGCACAGTTTATTTGTTCTCAATCAAAGGCTGGGTTATGAAATGCAGAGTTTAAAAAAAAAAAAAAATGTTACAAACAAATACGAGTTATTTGTGTTCTCAATCAAAGCGCTGAAGCTCTGGCTCCTTCTGCACATGATATAATGCCAAAGGCATCAAGAGCAGCTACAAAACCCTGCAGAACAGTTTGTACAGTTTAGACAGCTTTACCACTACAAGCCAAACCAGCTCTAATATACTGTCTATCCTTACAAAAATGTTAGATCTAGCCCATATCACCAGGGTAAAATTCAATCTGTGTGTTTGTGTGTGCGCTGTAACTCCGGCGATGACAAAAGCTCACAGCAGTAATGAAAACACTGGTGGAGTGGTCCACAGGTGCTGAGTTTTGCAGCATGTTTTCAACTGTGCTGCGTTTACTGAGATAAAGCAGACTTTGCAATCAGCCTGTGATGAATAAGCCGTGATAGAGCTGAAATTGCTCTTCGGTGGCTCTTTAATGTGGATAAAGTCTTCGTATATCTTTAAAGTGGAATAAACACGCGGTACAAACTTCCCCCCCGGTTCTCCCAGCTGCAACATCATCAAGCACATTAACAATAAAAGATCTGAGAGGAACTAATTGTTCCACCTGTATTCTACTTGTTCTTTAGATGCGCAACCTTCCCAATATAATCATCTCTATTTCACGTACAGTACAGTACCGCAGTTTGTTTTCATAAACCCGGTGAAAACAGCAGCATATGTTGTGTTGGAGACTGGTGTGCTGATGTTCCCACCAGGCTCTTCAACAAACTTTAACGAGGGATTGTTCTGGGTTAAATCGAAATTCAAGTTACCATGAAACGAAAGCTGCAATCTTTTCTTCGCTTTTGTGACATATATTCTTGAAGAAGAAAATGTGGGGTGAGATGTGATTTTGTCCATTAAGAACAGATTGGATTGTTGGATCGACGTTGTGGATATACCCCCTATACCCCTGTCGTCCAAGAAGTTTATGTCTTTCTTTCTTCAGCAGAAAAAAAAATGTTTTTGAGGAAAACGTTGCAGGATTTTTCTCCATATAATATCGCTATATTTATAGTTATCATTCCTGGTGTTAATGGCTCTTAAGGGTCTCAGTCATTATTCTACAAATGGTGTTGATTGATCTTAAATTGTAGTGAACCTGGACTATTCCTCGAAGCAGCATCATGCTGGTTGACCAGCGGTAAATCTTGCTGGTAAAAAGCATGCCTGTGCTTGTCTTTTTCAGCAGTTCTTCATGCTTATCGTATCATTCATCAGGTGTAAATTGAACTGAAGAAGATTTCTCTATCTGTCCTCAATGAGGCTGCTTTAAAGCAGCTATTTATTTGCTTTCGAACGCTTCATTCACCTTGCATGGCCCCTCTTCATTCGCAGTCTCTTTATTCCCCTCTCTTTTCTAGTGAGGGATGACCCAGCCAGATATGCGACATCCGGCCTAAGGCTGCAGAGAGCCTCTTTTTTTCTCATCACTATACAGTGTACGAGAAGATGAGAAAATTGCCCCTAGATAACAGCCTAGCGGATTACATCTTCAATTGGTGGTTGCTGCTGCAGGAAATGCTATCACACGCATACTTGTTAGTTTCCACTCATCTCAAAGGAGAAGAGTCTTTATTTAGATCAGTGCTGAACCCTGAGGTGATCAGAGACTAGACAGACTGTTTCTGGAAGCTAAAGAGAGACTCCTTCAAAAAGCAGCAATTATATATCCTTTCCAGAGGGTGTGTGTATATCTCTTGGCTGAATCGGTAGGGTATGTCCTCTACTGAGGAACCTGGACTAGTAGATGATAGGACTTACCAGGATGGTAGTTATGGTGAGAGTAGTGTTGAAGAGTGTGTCTGTCACGTTAAGTGATGGAAGCTTCCTCTCCATGGACAGTCCCTGCTCTGAATGCCACTGGCCAATCTGTAAGAGAAAAACATTGAAAGTTATACAAAGCCTTTAAGCAAACTATGTGCAGCAGAAGATCCAATGACATGAAAGTGTAACCATGAAGTCTTAAAGGGATAGTTCACCCAGAAGAGATTTCTGTCATTTACTTACACTCAAGTCATTCCCAAGGCAATACTGTCAAGCTCCCAAATTAACAAAATGCACCATGAAAGTATCACCAATGTATTAGATTTTATGTCTTCTGAAATAACACAGTTTGTATGAGGAACAGGCTAAAATTTAATTAGATATTCACTTGGGATAGTTCAACCAAAGATTTTATAAGGCTACGAGAATACTTTTTCCTTGCAAAGAAAACAAATGTGCAGCGGAGACTGTAAACAGTCTCATAGCTTCATAAAATTACAGTTTAACCGCTGATGTCACATGGACTTTTTAACAATGGCCTTGGTATGTGGTAGTTGGATTAATGTCTAGGGACAGAAAGCCCTCGGATTTCATCCGAAAAATCTTAATTTGTGTTCTGAAGATGTGAATGAATTTTCATTTTTGGGTGAACTATTCCTTTAAACTTTTAGCTTTATTTGCTTTTGCACATATTGAAATATGGCACTTCAAATCACATCTCCATTGGTTCTTGCATATCTCATGACTTACTTTTATGTATTGGTTAATTGATTAACATCGGAAGCATGAAAACCAAAACGGTTTTTCAAACTAAAAATAAGTTATACACAAAAAGTGAGAAAAGAATGTTCGCTCTCATGAAAAACTCTCCTCATTAATCACTGTGTTATGATTTCAGTCAGTGTTCCCCTGTCAGGACTCTTATTTTGAAATGTGTCTACCCCTTTGTGTCTGTGTTCGTTACGCCCTTGTTTGTCTCTATAGCGATTCGTCAGCTTGTTAACTTCTTGTCTCCACTTTAAAAGCTTTTTGTGTGTTTGTAGCCTAGCGCAGAGTGTCTTCACTCTTACGAAGTTATTTTTTTTTTTATCATCTCAATATTTGTAATAGATTTAATTCAACTGTATAGGCCCAGTTTTTGTCAGCATTTTTGTTTATTTTAGTGCCATTTTTGTCATTTTGAAGCAAAACATTCCCAGACCCTATGCACTTTAATATTAATAAAAGTAATCAGGACATGATTTATAAAAATCCCTTTTTGTGTTCCACAGAAGAAATAAAGTCATACAGGGGAGGCACAAAAAAAGACCCATAAGGGAGAGTAATTTGTCACCATTTTTAATTCATGCATGAAGTATTTCTTTAAGGCTCAATGTCAGGTGGAGGAGAATGCGGAAATGAGCTCACCGACGCACACACAGAACAGTCAGAACACCATAAAGGAAGTGGCGAAGGGACATGCGCTCAATCAGAGATGCAACAGAGTGCATTCATTAACTCAATTACACCCCAATTCTCTGAAGCGAGCCAATGTCCTCATTATCATTCCGGTTTTGGCTGGCACCCCTTCGCTAGACCGCCTATATGGGGCCACGCTGCCTTTAATGGGAGGCTGAGTCTCCACCCAGCACACATGGCAGTCCTAAATCACCCATCATTTTTATTTTTTATTATAATTACAAAGCGGCATGGTTCATTGGGCCTCCTGCTTGAAGTATTCTGCAGAGGTGTTGCTCTATTTATCTTCCCCTCCGTACCTGATCCCTAGCGCTTCCATAGACCCAAACGACACGGGGGAGGATGATGCAGCACTGCGCTGGATCTAAAATTACCCGCTCTCTGAGATATGAAAGTGTCGAGGGCCACAAACGGGAGAAAGTGAGCAACAGGAACTTTTTTTGTGTGTTCAAAGTGAATGTAAGAAGCAAAAAGAATCTAGTAGTGTTATTCTAAGGACTTTATGGATGCTGCAGCCACAGAAGCAGGAATATTTCTCCAAATCCTGCGTGCATGGGGAACCTTGCATGAAACACTCCTAAAAGCAAGGGCAAAACACATCTGCACTGAACTAGACTTTTATGTTGCAAAGGAGAGCTGCTGTTCAAGATTGCAATGATCCTCGTGAGATTGCAAGATGCCGAGGATAATCCATTTGAAAATTGCTCGCCATTCTTTCTGTAAACCAGTTTTTCCAAGCACACTGCAAAAATATTGTCCTAATCATTATTCTGTTCTTGTTTTCCACCAAAATAGCCCTACAACAAGATTTATTTACTTTTAGCAAAACTAGAAGCAAAACAGATGAAAAATATTAAGATGTGCTTCAGAGAATATATCTTGAATTTAGGCATTTCTTTTTTTACCATATATCTAACAAAATGTAATTACAGTTCAAATTAAATAAAATAAAACAATAAAAATATGTGCATATATGTTTTCTCAAACCAATAAATCCCTTTTTAAATATAACAAAAATGTAGGATAACAACAATAAACTTATACATATATTCTCTGAAAACCAGGCTTAATATATTAAGTAAATGTAAATGTATCTTGTGTTTAGCTGTGAACACAGTGAGAGATGAAGAAAGGGGAAAGTGAGAATGCAAGGACACCCGGAATCAGAGATTTCCTCTGAGAATATGATCAAAAGATCCTGCTTTCTATTTCTTTGCCTCCTCGCCTCTGTGGCAGAGATACCACCTTACTCTCACAAATAAAATCCAGCAGCAGCCAAACAGCCTTGATGGCTCTGTGGAATCAGAAGCACATGGCTGTGATGAGCTGAAAAAAAACCCTATACAGCCAGACCCTGATCTCCAAACCATTTCAATAGAGAGAGGTTGTGATACCAAGAACAATTAGTATTTATTAGGAGAGACGTAAAGAAAAGAGAAGAGGAGGTGTAGGCAGAGAGTGCAGTCAGGGACAGTGAGGGACCGTGCAGTAAAGCTGTGGGCAGGAAGAAAGTCTGGATATCGTCCAATAGGGAGGAACTGCTCTGAGAGCAGCCATCTCCTCAGCATAAACAGCTCTGACAAACATGAAGAACAAAACATGCCCAGAGTGGCAACTAGAGCAGACACACACTCATGCGCACACACTTTTACTCAGCTGTTTAAATGGAGGTTAGAAATAGTTAGAAATACTGTTACCTAACCCAATTAAAGAAAATCTTAGAGCTGTCAAAATAAAATTCAAAAGTAAAACACATTGGGCGATGCCGATAATTAAAAAATGGCAAATATCGGCTAATATATTGGCCTTCACAATGTATTGCTTGACCACTAGTTGTTACAAACTATGGTAAGACATCCCCGAAGATCCCCAAAGATGCTTTTGTCAGGTTTAGCTCACTTCTCAAATTTGACCCCAGAATATAGTTTCGTATGTACACGCACATGCACTTACGAAAGGATAACTGATTCTGATCTTTACATTCATGAGCAGATTTTTTTATAATCACATTATGATCACACACTCAAATAAAATACCTTTGGCATTCTGGACTACTCTGAAGACAATCTAAGTAGTACTACCCCCATGATGCTAGGGTAACCGATAACCAATAAATGGCTGATAGTAAAAATACAAATACAAATAAAATGAAATGAAAGACCGGCATTTTAAAAGCACAAATGTAAATGTAGGTATTACAGCATTATAATATTAATGGATATTCATTTTGAGATCTGCTAAAGATTGCATTTAAAACTGCTATAAAATTATTATTTAAAAATAAAAATTTATAAAAAATTAAAAAGTAAATGCATACTTTCTGGAAATGAGCACTAAATATCCAACATAAATTTATATATATATATATCCATCCATTTGAGTCAATAATAAATTAACAGACATGATACCGATACACCGGTTAATAATTAAAGGGGAATAATTTATACCATAAAGGAATAGAAGTAGTACTTGTAAAGAGTAAAAAAAAAAAGGTAGGCCTTTCCAGAGAGAAACTAATGAGAACAGTCTAAAGTTCGCCATTGAAACCTTTGACCATGATTCCCTGTGATTTAAAGGTGAATGGGTTACACGGTTTAATACCCTTAAAGGTCTTTAGTCTGTTTCATGCCTATGGTATAAATAATCACAATAAAGGCCCAGCAAATGACTAATTTTCTACCCTGGGCCCATAAAAGGCTATAAGGGAGCAGTTGTGGTAATTAAGTGTGTAAAATGAGAGCAACAAGCCAAGGTAAATGGGAGTAACTGGCTGAGCAGGACCCATATCCTGTTCATTTAAACGAGTCCCGATTAATCAAGAGCTATGAGTGCTAGTCATTAATTACCGCTGACAAGTACACAATATCAAAGTCAAATTTGAGCTCCACTGCTTGTACAAATGGTACTTACAGCAACCTGTATGACTGATCAAAGCCCGTAATGTACTCAGGGACAGACTTCTCAAGTTCAACATGAGTCAGTCTGCTTTAGTCGGCAGAGGTGTTGTTGTAAGTTTATATCTCAGGAGGGTTTTCCCACTGTAATGCTAAAAAGAAGTTCTGTGGAAGGTTTCCGGGGATAAAAGTAAAGAAGAGGTACAAATGTGATTTAACTTTCTGATAATGTCAGGTTAGTGGTTGTCAGCAATAATCATAGAGCTCCATACCTGCTACATATGCAATTATCACCTCAGCTGTGCCGACACGTACTCCTTCACGCTTTATCTGTCTCTCATCTTGCTATTTCTTTTGCTTTTCCCCATCCTGCTTGCTGCAAATCTACCCAATAATGAAAACCAGTGGGGTGGCTGGAACAGGCAGGTAGAGTCTGGTATAGTTTGTGAATGGAGGCATGAAGAAGTCGACACAGATCAATACAGCAGTGTGAGAAAGATGGAGAAGAGGAAGAAGACGGTGACGGATAAGCCCAAGCGTGGCCCTAGAAAGCACTGCAGCTCCAGAGAGATAACATGAACTATTGTGAGCCGCCACAACCTTTCAGGCAGTTCTCAAACTAATAGGACAAAGAGGCAACTGTATCTGTGTGCGACTTGTCAACCCGCTATCAAACTATCAGTGTATGAGTCCAGGTTCTCAAGTGTGTGTTTGAACGTGAAGTGGGTGTATGCAGTGGTTGAATGGCACCATCTTCGTGTGGAGCAACGCTGAGCTGCTGAGTGTCATCGCACCAATCTGTGAGTGTTCTTTACAACCCAGTGACCCTGTGACCCGCAACTCAAAAACAAGTCCACATCACCTCATTTGATGGCTGGGCATTGTCGTTTATTCAGAGGCCAGAATTCCCGCCTCTCATGAGGAACGAGGAGAATGTCACACCAGCAGTCATTAGCGGGAAACATACGCCGACGGATAAAGAGTTAAATTCTGGTTGGAAAGGTCATTTGGGTATACTCCCTTTCAAGAAGTGACCTTTTACTACAATCAAAATTTCAATTTGCTGCGCATAACCGCCAACAGAAAAACATTTCTTGTTATTCCCAAATAGCAGAGCCAATTTCAACATTCATTTTTTGACATTATCCGCTTGCTGCAGGGCCGTTCTCATAATGAGGAGACACTGGAGATCAGAGCACGTCAAGCTCCACCCAAAGCGCAGCTCACATCAAAGCTTTCTACAAACGCCCCCCCACGCATGCTTAACAATGCTCTGCCGAAGCTCCTACTGTCCGGATGCGAAGACTGAAAGCAAGGAGGGGAAGATAGGCTGAGACTAAATCCTGCATACTGTCTAGTCCCCTTTTCATCATTCCTCATTTATTCTCTATCTCTGCTATAGCTTCTTCCTTCTCCAGCTCTCTGAAGGTCCTGCCTGGCTGTGCAAGGGTAATGTTGAACAGACGAATCGATTCTAGAGCAATTCTAGAGCATTTTATATGATTGTTATACGTACAATATTGACAATTAATCAATATGCAAAAACAAAAGTAGAAAGGTCGCTACAAATGCATTCGTGATACAAAATATGATCAAATATGAATAATAATAATAATAATAATTATTATTATTATACAAAACAAAACGAAAATACTTAAATAGAAAAAAAAATATTATAAAAAATAAAGAAAGGTGGCACATAATAGGAATAATAATATATTGAATTAAATTTATAAATTAGTGTATATAAAGAAATATAAATACATACAAATAATATATATAAATATATATATAACTTTATAGGACATATTTTATATTTATTTATAATAAATTATATTTATTTACTACACAAACAAATGCATTTGTATTAGACAAAAAAATTAAATAATTATTTATATAATTATACAAATTAAATTATATGAATAAAATAATATTCATAATAAAAAATAAATATAAGAAAATAATAAATATAAAAAATGTAAACAACAACAACAAAAGGAAATACAAAAACACACTAAACTCAGTGGCTCAAGACATCCTTGAAGGGGATAGGGAAAAGAGGATTTTCTTGCTCTTTTCTTTATACCACATAGATACTCTGACATTCACAAAGCAAAGCTCCCTTCTCAGACCACGTGGCCTATCTATGGGAACTTAAGCCCTTCTCAGAGGTGGGGTGATGTAATAATACCAGAGATATTTTGTGATTTTAATCCTGTTCTGAATTGGCTGTGTCAGTAATTTTCCTAATTTACAGACTTTGCATTCAATGTCTGGAAAAGCTATGATGCCTTTTACTTTAAATACTCTGGACAAATAACCACAGGTAAGAACAATCCCTTGAGATATGGCATGTTGGTAAGAAACAGTAAATATGCCTACAGTCTAACTAACTCATTGGCCCATGAACTACAGTTCAACCCAGGAAATAAAAGATGTGATTTTTGTGTGTTCATTCAGAGCACTCTTTACTGGAAACATGCTGCATGTAGGTATTATGACCTTCATCATAACATTGCGATGTCATTTTATTGAGTTCTTTAGATTTTTACACAAGAAAATACAGCTAAAAGACAGATTTATTTTATATCATTTATAAGCAATAGTAAATGGGATTTATATGGTATTTGGAAGATTTACACAGGACAGTAAAACAGAAAAGTGCATGTGGTGTCTTTTAAGATTGGAGCAGAGAGAAATGAAGTTAAAACGAGGATGTCAGGAAGAATGTTGTTCAGACACTGCTGATGTCATGAAAACCATAATACCCTGAAATCTAATCTTGTTCAATTTTAGGCTACAGATACAAAACTATGTTAGGTGTCACAATATAAATTTCACAACCATGAGTCACAATACTGTCCGATATTATCACATATTGCTGTTTATTCCTTATTTAGCACCATGGCCCTGATGAACAACAGCGCAAACACTGTTTTTTGACAGACAGAGATGGCGCAGGTGCAAGGAGCAGCCGATTGGTTTCTTTTTTTGCATCAGCAGACAATGAGTTTAATATTTTAATCTTGGCTAGTGTTGCTGTAGCAGTTGCAGTGCTCTTCAGAAACCCTCCACTTCCCCAGCTCCACCTGTATAGAGCTGCTATGGGGTAGTTTGATGTATCTTATATATGAGGGTTATTTCATATACGTAGCAGATCTATTCTGTCAAAACCAAACACATTACCAGAGAGTATGCATACTTTTTCATGATAAAACCTTAAAGTAAAGCAGCAGCAAAAACAACAACAAACACCCCAAACCAATTTAATTTAGTTTAGGCTAGTTTAATATTCAATAAAAGAACACCAAGGTTGATAACTATAACAATAAATGTTTTAAGACGGTCTAATTGTGCGAGAATACTGAATAGCTATAGTAATTTTGATAAAAAAATTCAAAACTACTTTCAGAAATATTATGTTTTCAAAGCAGGAAACGTTATAAGAGAAAATGTGTAATTGTATAATTACCTCCTACATTCTTTTTTTAATTGATCCATCCAATCTGCCAGTACACAGCCAAGCATTAGTCCAAACAGAGAAGCAAAGACACATAAAGAAATACTCCCCTGTGGTCTACAATCAAATAGTCTTTATCCACATCCACGTTCACACAACCTCTCCACTTTAATTACCACAACACTCACTGAATACAAACATATTAGCTTTAAAGTTGGGTGCTAAAAACAGATGAGTTTTGCGTGCCTCTCCGGCTTCTTTTCAAGTCGGCATAGTTACCGGCTCTCACGACCTCTGGACTTCTTCAGACTCTCATCTCTCTCGTCTCCTCAGAAGTAGAACACAGTGTCTCCAATGAAAAAAGTTGAGCCTGGGCCGGGCAATTAGCCATTAAAGACTGGGTGAGAGGATGATTGGTAGGTCAGATGATGGACCTGGAGATAGCTCTGGGGTAAAAAACACTTTTAAGAGACCTGACCATCACAGGGTGTGCTTCTCTCCCACATATATTTCTCATCTTCTTATTCGCTTACCTCCTACAGTCCTAGAGTCTTGATCATTCAGTGTTCGCAATCCCGTTCCTTCATATTTCATCACATCCACGTTATTGCTCTCCCCAGGCGGGTTCACGCACTGACACAAATTGTGTACATTACAGAGGGATGTTATGGCTGCTGTGACAGTTTTATTGCCGCCTGGATGAAGACATAAACGGGTAATTCATGATTTCTATCAGCGATAATGCTGAAGTCCTCAAAATGCTCCTCAACTTCCATTCCTCCAAATTCTGTCAGAAACATGTTTTTCTACTGGCACCATAACCGTATAGTATGTGAGAAATGGGTCCTTCGGAAATAAAAATATCACTCTGCAGAGCTCTTTAAATGCTTTGAAATGTGAGGAACTTGTGCCTTATGGTTTAAATCGAGAGGTCTCGAGTTGATTTGCAAGGCTCATGCCAAACCAACTGGTGTGGTATGATATCTTTCAAGAGAAGAAGTGAATTTGGTATTTTAACTCCCAGTGTGTGTCAGAAAGTGTTGACTCCTCTCCAATGTTCAACGTAGGAGTGTAAATTTGACAGAGCTTAGCAACTAGTGTTGTCTTCAGCCACTGTGATAAAAACACACATAAGACACAGACTAATAAATGCTAATAAATGAGGTCTCGTGCTGAGAGTACAAGCAAACAAATTCAGTTGAAAGACAGAGCAAGCCAGCAGAGCCAGGCGAACATAATCGAATTCAAATAGCTGTGCGTGTATTAAAACAACCTGCTGTGAGAATGTATCAGTGTTTGGGAGAAATTAAACTAAAATTAGCGACGCTATCAGCAACACTTTTTTTTTTTAAGGAGTGCCTGGTCGCTTAAAAATCTTGCTTGTACTGCAAATTTTCCAGCAACAGCAGTATAGCACAACAGAATTCTATATTGATATTTTCTTTTTTAATTGAAATATTAATATTAAGTCACATACTATCACATAATATTCATTTTCTTATAATATGAATTTATGTTGACCTTATTTGTTCAGAAACTTCCAAATGATTCGTTCAATGATTCATTTTACCAAACCCCTCCAGTAATTGGTCGATTTCATTTAAAGCAGTGTTTGTGAACTTTTAATGCTCCAAAAGCGGCAATTAGGGGCGAAGAATGAATTTGCATTCTCATTCAGACCACAGTGAACAGACCAACAAGTGGGCGGGCAATATGCTAATGTGTCATTTCGATGTCAACATTAAGCGGCTTGGGACTTGTTTTAAAAATGACTTGTTTCAGTGATTCAGAGTCGATTTTTTTCTTTTCAGAGACAATACATTTATAAACTGTACACTTTCAGATTTGAAACTGAAGGATGTTTTCATTCACTTAGAGCTGTTACACACTGTATAAAAGTTTTTTTTTTTTTTTTCAAAAATCCAGAATGGGGGCACTTTAAATATGTGACCATGTGGGGATTCACTGTACTGTATGAAAAAGTAGCTTACAAAGCTGCATTTTCAAATAACTTTCCCCAAAACTAATGTGTATGAAGTGAGTGTGAGATAAGACCAGGGCCTGATGCTGTCTAAACTACTCAGAGGATGAGCTCTGGCGCCGAGGGGGAGAATCAGAGCCTGGACAAATGCGAGGCGGGAGGCGCGGCCTGTACGCAGCAGGAGAAAATCCAACAGTTGAAGCCTCTCCATCAGGGAAGAGGCGCTACTCCTCCCTGCTGCCGGGCCTCCGCTGCAGGTGGTATAATCTCAGGCCTTGATTAACTACTTCTATTACCAAACTTAATTACGAAATCATCAAGAGTGGCCTGCGCTGGCGTGAGCAGGCCTACCCCCCGCAGCAAGAGAGACAAACAAATAAACAGCAGTGCGGCTCAGACAGCCGGCTTCTGACTGCTATTAGGCTCCACAGAGCTCAGGCTAATTAATAGCCTGCGATGCTATCGATGGGGGGAAATAAAGACAATTGACAATTGCCTCTCGCAAGCCCTAGGAGACAGATGCAGGGCTGAGACCTGCTGGGAAATGAGCTCGAAGCGTGTATAAACTGACTTATTTTGTTATTCTATGATATATATTACAAAAAATGAATGAATGAATGAAGCATTTATAGAGCATTTTATTGTGTAATGCTAGGGGGGTGGGGGGGAGTTCTCTCCTCAACCACCTCAATATTAAAAAATCTAGTAATTTTTACTATATCACATATTCAGAGAGAATTAATCTTTTTTTTTTTTTTTACTCTGAAATGGTTGGGCTGTATTTTTGTTTATTTGATCACTAAATTTCCACAGTTTTTAACCAATTCAGTTTTACTATAAAATAATATTAATAATTGTCATGATTGTGTGTTGATTATTGATTATAATATTGAGATTACTGTGATATTTTTTAATTAAATGATTGATATTGAATATAATTCATTATCGTAAAATAAAAAGCAAACTAAAGTAATAAGAAGTAACAAACACATATATTATATTATAAATTATTATTTAGCTTTTATTAAGATGTTTTATTAAGATTAAATAAAACCAAATAATAAATATACTGTAAATACTGTCAAACTTAAAAATGAGCAATAATTATATTGTTATTTTTTTTTAAATTACAATAATATTATATTTACTATAGTGAAATAAAATTATTACACTAAAAATATTTTGTAAAAATACTATAAAAATCACTATGTGAATATATATTGTGAAATAAAATTGTAATAATACTGTAAAACAAAAAAAGGTACAGTAAAAACGTTTTATTTTACTGTATAATGTATCTTAATTTTTTTTTTTTTTCAAACTGTAAATCATTTAGCTTTTATTTTGACAAGTTTCCAGCAAATAAAAATATGCCTTGCTGGTTTCAGAGTGAAACTTTATTCATTAATAATAGTGCTGTCAAACGATTAATCGCGATTAATCGCATCCAAAATAAAAGTTTTTCTTTACATAATATATTT
>JAUCMS010000025.1:9163005-9186359 GCA_032357445.1 Enteromius radiatus | reverse complement strand
TAAACGCATATATTATGTAAAGAAAAACTTTTATTTTGGATGCGATTAATCGCGATTAATCGTTTGACAGCTCTAATTAATAACTTTATTATTAACATATTTGTTAATAATACAGCACAACAATGAACTGAAATGACACTGAAACACTGCTTCACGAGCTACACTTGTGTCAATGCAGCACTTGAAACCAGAAAAGCATATATGATATGTTCAATCGAAGCCTGCACAATTTGACGATATCTAGATATTGATTTTATTTCCATTTATGCATATTATGCAGACCTAACCAGTGGTGCGTACGTGTGTGTGTGTTACTGCAAACATGCTTTCCCTGCATTGCTGCTCTAAGGGCACACCGGCTGGCGGGGTGCCCAAACCAACCAGCTTCCATTCTCATGGATCCTGAAGGGCATTTCCGCTCGGCTTGCCCCCTGGGACCCAGCGGCTACACTCTCTAGCGTTCTGAGCAGGGCAAAGTCAATGAGATCATGCCACATCCTCTTTGAAGCTCACAACAGAAATGTGTCCTTGGCCAGAGCCCATTTTAGACTGAAAGGGTGTCCCATCATAATTCTGTCCATCCTATTCTGCACAACATCTTCATCCCAGAACAGGCTGAATTATATCGTCCATTTAGCCAAACCATCGCAGGCCAACAGAGAACACCATCTGCCCACCATTGCAAATCACTGACTCCTTATTAGCTTGCCTGATATTGCTCATTACCCGGTCTCATATAAAGATAAATGCAGGGTGTCCTGAATTAAAGCACATTCTCTAGAAAATATTTACTAGTCTTTTCATCACTTGTTTAGTAGAGGGAAAAGTGCGTGGGTGAGAATGCCAGTCAGAGGATGCTAAGTTGAGCTCTGTACGATGTGGCCGTGTTTAATGGGGTCTCTTTATGAAGATGACTGGTGGAGCTTATGGCAGAGAACATGCCAGATCAGACAGAGAGAGCCACGGGGAACATCAGGCCTTCTGAAACTGAGGAATACGGTCGAGGCGGAGGTGACCTTCTTAATGTCGACACATCTTCATATGCTAAATGGGCTAACTACTGTACTTCTGACAGCATGAGGAAAAATGTACGAGCTTCTAGAAGCTGCTTCTCTAGCTGCTAATGAACATATATATGATAGGGACAGGTGGGATATATGCCCACTATTATATTAAATAGCTCACACTAAGAATGTGTTTTTACTATCTGAAACAGAGACAACATTTCCAGTTCTCTAGCAGGAGTTTATTTTGTTTTTGTGTGTGTTATAATGAGATGAATTTGTTATTTTGCTTTGTTGGAGCGGTTGTTGCGGTCTGTATCGGTGGCAGAAAACGACAAGCAATGTTCTCTGGAGCACATGCTCCAATCTATTCCTTTTCCAATCTGTCACACATTTTGCTATCCATTCCAGTGAAACCTGAAAGGGAGCCGCAAACACTATACATCTGCTATACGGCTGCACCACTATACTGCTATAAGTTTAGATAAAATCAATACAAATTAATAAATCAATTTCAAAATAAAATACCTCTCATATTCAAAGCCAAAATATTTCTGGACCAAAAAGTCCTGTATCCACTGTTCTTCAGAATCCCAGATGGATGAAGTTATCAAATTAAGTTCATTTGAGCACTTGAATTAGTTATCAAGTATGATCGCTCCCTTAAATTGCTGTGTAATGAGTTAATCAGATCTTGTTTTGTAGAAAACAGGCAGTCAATGTGCAGATTAAATGATTTTTGGATATTTTATATTTATATATTACAGTTTTGACATTGAAACCAACAAAAATGATAAATAACCAGATTATGACATACAGTGTCATATTGGTTTATCGATAAAAACTCAAAAAACAAGCACAGAGCTGATAAAATGCAGTGGATGCCTATGTACTAAATAATGAATTGGCTAAATAATTGAACTAGCTCAAAACTTATGTATAAAAAAACCTAACAGGCAAAATACCGGATTATAAAAGCTAAAATAAATCTGTTATGACAGATTGCAATAACTGCATCTGTATTTTTGAGGCTGCATGAGCACTCTGATTTCAACAGCAGTGCTTTTACATTTAAAATGCTGTCAGTCACACACACCGGTGTTTCATTATTGACCATTTGTTGCAAAGTCTATTTAAAAGCTTTCCCGATCATTATACAGAGAAGCCAAGCTTCCAGGTGGGACAAAAAATACATCAACTGAAAGTCCAATTTCCAATATTGTTTAAAGCCTTTTGTTCAATGAACATTGATCCATCTTTGCTCCATTAGAAACAAGTGTTCAGATATAAGCCACATATTCCCACTGATGCACAACTTAAAAAAAAAAATGCTTTATGGGCCATGCATGCACCAATATATATATATATATGTTAAAAAAGAATTGAGCTCTGCTTGACTTTTATTCACCAAAATACTGAAATAGACTGACAGAGAGAGAATCATACCACATATATAGCAGTTTAATGAAAGATAGAACTAACAAAATAAAACAGAAAGCACGGTAGATAGACATACAGAGAGACAGGTAGATGGAAGAAAGGATAGATAGATACACTGTAGACAGACAGATAGACAGATAGACAGATAAAATCCTCACATAGTCTTTGACTGATAATTAAACCAGATCTCTTGATTAAATTAATTTAGTGAGTTCTTGTCCAAGTAACTGAATAAATTGTTTTGGAATATTTTTTAAAACCCAGAAGCATATCACCTTCCGTTCATGTGCCAAAACGTCCTAAAATACGTCTTAGAGAGTGTTGGCAGTGTGTGAAATTATCAGCGATGTTTTGAAATGTTACATAAGCTCTCATTAGCCACTGGCACACTACTACAACCACGCTTGGTTTAAAGACACCTGCACAAGAAGTGCTGCGGCCATCTTGTCATCCCAGCTGGGTGTGATATACATCTTTCGAGCCCGAAACGGATGTGAAATTGCAGTGCTGGTTGAGTGTGGTACAGTTCACATATGTGAGGTGCTTGCCAGAGAAATTCAATTTAGAAGTGCCAATAGTGTGTGCTGGTCCACCTCATATGCCCACCTCCCTCTCCTCCCTCCATACCGGCTTCCAGAAGGGAAGCGTATGCACACATGTGGGCCAATCTGTCCAATGCCCGCTGGGTAGGATCAGCTCTGCCAACTGCTTCAGGACATGATGGATAAATCTAGACTTAACACTGCTCTCAGTGCTGTACTACTTTCCATCTCGCTCTCCTTGTAGCGACAATCTTTTCTCTGTTTGTCCAGAATCTCTGGAAAGATTCACAGATTCCCAGTAGGTAGTGCGTTGATGTAGCCCTGAAACTGCTATGATCCTCAAGCATCTGTCAGTATATGATGTGGAAAGAGAAAGCATGTGCATTCGTGGATGTGTGCATGTGTGCAAATGTCTTTGTATAAAGCCTGGCAGCTTCACTGAAGACTTGTTGCCAAGGCATCCGTATAGCTCTAATAGCTGCTAATCTGAGACAGAGCGTTCAGAAGCATTCTGCTTTAAATATCTCAGGATATTGACAGCTTAAATCACACACAAAAACAAGTGAAAAACTGTCTCAGGACATTAACGTTCACTTTTCATTTATGTACATTACCAGATTTCTCAACCCTTTTCAGCTTAGGTATTCCCACAGCTCCTTCAGGAAAGCTCAAGACTTTGAACTCATATTATACCATATATCATTTATTAATATTAAAATGGAGGCTGCTTGAAAAACTATAGTAGCATACCTTAAAGCAACACTTAGGTTTGAGACATTTGATGGGACTTCTTTCCTTAAAGTGATAGTAAACCCTGAAATTAACATTTTGTGAAATTACTCCGCCTCACATCATTCCAAACCTAATAGAACATAATGAAAGGTATTCTGCAGATTTCCATGCACATTCTGTCGATTTTGTCCATGCAAATAAATAAACAAAAACTGTTTGGTTACAAACATTCTTCAAATGAATCTTATTTTAAGAATGTAAGCTACACGAGTTGCCTAAAAAATGCTTAACCACGAGTAAAAATGGAGGACTTCAATATGTATGGGAAAGTAAAAGCAGTGGATTTTCTCCGCTTTGCTTCGGGCTGCCGATAAGTTTGCCGAATTTCATTTTTGGGTGAACTATCTTTTGGCACATGCACATAATATTTTACTACCATCATAGCATAATGCATAGTTTAACACACTATTGAAAAAAGCTGCATAAAATGTAAACTATGCAGAACGCCAGTATTCCATCCAAACACATTCACTATATTTTTCACACTCATGCTCATTAAATGAAAATAGCTTCTGCTTAGATTTGTGGGTGAATGTCTATCATTAAGGAAAAGAGACACTGTGAGCTCTGCCGTAATGCCCAGTCTTTCACAACAACAAGTGCACAACAAATACAGAAAATGATGTGAAGAGGGGAGCTACGTTAGGGCAGCGAGGTGACATTCACATGAACTTTACTGTCCAGCTGGACTGCACAGAAGCGTTGAGAAGGCTGGGACAGGGAAGCGACAGATGCATTACATCAAATTGAGACAGCGGATATTACTCTCTAGAAAAACAGTGACGTCTTTGTGAAACTAATAAGGTTGGGCGCGAGCACCAGCTGCCAGTCCAATCTCTGCTGTTATGACTGGAATAGTGGACAAAGTGGCCTTCGACTGTCCATCTGTCCATCACGAATCACAGAGCTCGCCGTACGGAAGCTGTTGACGGACAAAGTTGACAGTGTTTCAAAAGGTTAAAAGAGCAATAAAAAAAGTGTATGTGAGTGCCACAAGGTGACGGTCGCAAAGGCTGTAGAAATGCAGTGTCACTCAGAAACCAGGCTGCTGTTTGACAGCGCTACCCTTTTCCTCTCTCTCGCCGTCATATACAGAACCAGCCAATGCTAACAACAGTCAGCCGTCAACTTGGTTTATCCTAAATGGCTGTTTTAAGTTGGGAAACGCACATACTGTGCTGCTGGATGCAGCTCGGGGCAAAGCAAGAAAACTCACTTAACTTCAGAGGTGCCGATGCGTGAAAATGAATGGAAATTTTTATTCTGTGACAACACTACGAGTAATCTTTTATTCTAAGAGTAATTCTATTACTCAAAAAAGAACAAAAGAACAGCACACTGCCACAATGCTCTCACACTATTTCAATAGCGGACAAACAACACTTCAAACTTTTTGGTGTGTGTCAGGTGGCCCTTTAGGAATCATTTCTGGGCAAAAAAAGGGGCCTAGCTTTAATCTTTTAAGTTGATTCTTTCGTGGATGTCCTTTGTGAATTCAAAAGTGTTGTGTGTTTCCATCATTGATAAAAACAATTGTTACAAAGTGCCTTTTACAAAAAAAACAAAAAAAACGAATGTCCCAAAATAACCCCAAAATGTCACAAGAGTTTTAAACATAAAAACAACATTACTTAAATTAAGTGATATGTGGACATCCATACAACAACAAAAAACAGGCAGGTAAATCAAATGATCGAAAAACTAAATTCTACAATGCTTTCAAAAAGAACAGTACATTTTCTGTTAAATTCTTGAAACTGAAACCCTTACGTGGTCCCAAAGATTTTCACAAATTAACATGACCTGAGAGATATATGTATGGTTACACTTTACAATAACTAACTTAACTACGACATGACTCACATGAATTACTGCATGAATAACGGCACCTTAATTACATGTTAGTTTATGTATTAATTAACAATTTGTGGTAAACTAAATCAGCTTTAATGGCACAAAATTGTTTATAATTGTTTATTGTTCACAAACATCAGTGAATAACTTCATAAATTTCTTGCAATATTTACATTTAACCGAACTCAACCAACAAACAATAATGCATTCATAATTATAAACAAGTTCATCTCATCCTTGTGTTGAGTGATTCCACTGCTGCCGTCCGACAATAATGTTTCCATTATAATTAAGGGGTGACACAATTTTTTTTTAATTAAAATCATAGAGAAAATGATTATCGCTTTGGTTATGTTATAGATTGGTTTACTGTCATTATATCATAATGATGCACTGAAGTCAGATCAGTCTTTCTCTTCTTTTGAGTCACTATTGCCTCTTCAAAATATCAACTTTTCTCCTACTGTTCAGGACCTTCTCCATCCAAATGCAGCCACAGGACCTGCTCTTCCACTTCTTTACAAACCCCCGAAAAGCACCAAATATCTGATTTAGATGAGCTGAATATGTATATATAATACATTAACTAACATGCAGTAAGTAACATGTAATTAAGGTGGCATTATTCATGCAGTAATTCATGTGAGTCATGTCGTAGTTAAGTTAGTTCTTCATTAATAAACGTCTTAACTCATCATTAGTTTATAGTCAAGAAATTGTTAATTCATGTACATTGTAAAGTGTTACCATATGTATATATACTGTACAGTTGCTTGATGCAAGAGAACCAATGAGGTTCATTCCTGCCTCATTTAAAAACATATAACTGATGTGCGACGATTAACATTTATATGCAAATCACAATCGTGTCTCTTTAGAAGACTGCTCAATTCACATGATTTCCTTTACAATCTGGACTGAAGTTTTGGTGGATTGGACATTCATAGAAAGGATAGAAATCTCCCGGGATTCATTAAAAGTATCATCATTTGTGTTTAGAAGATAAACAAAGTCACACAGGTTTGGAACAACATAAGGGCAGTTTTAGTTTTTTGGGTGAACTGTCCATTTAAATTTCCGAACACTCTCTTTTTACTTGCTAATGGCAGATGGCACACCTGCAAGAGCCCCCGCTTCATGTCGCAATAACAATTCAATCTACATCCAAACCTGCCAATAAAAATCACAGGAGCATGAAAGTGCTAATTAACAATAATTCCATCACACTCGGTCTAGCCGTCTCGCTGGACTCTATGAAAATTGGCGTTTCCTTCCTACACGTTAACAATCAAGTGTTCTGATTGAGGACTGGGGAAAAAAAACAATGTGCTTTTAGAGGATTTCTCCACCTTTACATCACATCCGTGTGACCGCAGCCAGGAAATCTCATTGTGTTCCTGGCAGACAGAAGCATAAACACAGATAATGGCGAGTTTTACCTCTGGTCTGATAGGCTGATGTGGCCGAGAGTTACTTTACCTGCCTTAGGCCATCTCTGCTGTTCTGCATGATCCGGAGGGCATAGTTTGAGCGCTGGCCTTTGCTGTTGAACTCGATGTGGCCTGTTAGACCTTCCAACTCTACCTATCCGAAGAGAGAGAGAGACAACATGTTAGCGCCTGAGGGTATCATGCGATCGCAGCCACAAAAGTCTTCAGTGCTGTATCGATTTATAGAGCTACGTGGACGGCAGAGCTCCTCGCTGGAAGCATTGGTACATAGCAGGAAGCGGCTATAGATCGCTGTATGTCATGCATAGGATGATGCAGTAATGACAAGCTGATGGTCGTTAATCTTTAATGAACGAGTAAGACACAGTGTCTCAGTTTCACAGATTCTGCTGAAGGCTGCAGTTCTGATGAGGGTTTGTGGGCCGCTGTGGTACAGAGAGCAAAAACTAAATGATGAATGAGCCTGCAACGGCGGCAGGTGAGATGATTGGCAGCTTGTGGGCTCTCCCTGCGGTTCTTACCATCCTCAGGTAGTTCATCAGACTTGTGCCGTGCTCCCAGATCTTAGAGGACTTGCAGGAAAGCTGAGTGGCTCCTACGTTCTGGCTACGGTTCAGCTCCTGCACGGCTGCCACCACCGTGTGTACTGCATCAAACAGCAGCGCTGACGAAAGCTGGAACACACACACATAAGAGTAAACACACTGAGCGAGGAAAGAGAAAGCGGTACCATCCAACTATAGGCCGCTGAGCCGCCGAGATGCACACTTCATGGCCAAAAGTATGCTGACAAGTTTTGATTAGCATTTTTAGCTATTCAGGCATAGAAATAAATATGCATTTAGCAGATGCTGTTCAAAGAGATTCACTGGCAAAAATGTATCGCTTTATGCTCCCTGTAAACAAAACCCATGAGCGCACAAGAAAATATACTATATAGACCATAAAGCTGTGTGTAATTAAATAGCATTTTATAAACAACAACAACTTTCCTTACTTTATTTTTATACCAGTTTTACAAATGAGGATATCCCCAAAGGGAGGCTTTTGGATGTTTTGTTCAAATTTGCCCCAAAATATGTTAACACACAGAAAATACGGCCTCTTTAACCGCATTAATGCTCTTGTTTGAATGGGAGTAAATTCCTTCATCCATGTTTTAATATCTACTAGAAAGCATTTGAAGTGTGAAAAACTTAGCAGTGCCTGCAGTTGTAAAATGAAATCACAAAAAAAAAAAAAAAAATCACACAGGTTGTCTGCATCCATCTGGCCGTGCTGAACATCATTAAATCATTCAGACATTTCATCGTTGATCACTGTGATACAACCACCACTTCCTTTGCCCCCTCAGCCCCCTGCAACTGAATTACTGACCACTTTAATTACATCAGATGCTGTGTTAATGCACTGCAGCAAAGGCTGTGGAGTTTTCTTTCCCTCTGACATCCATTATGGTGCTAAAACCTTCTGTAATGAGGATATGTAATGCTGCATTATGGAATAGCACAGCAGCTTAGAGGAGGTGGAGATGTGCGTGTGTATGTGTCGTGAGGGAAGACTGAATATGTTTGTGACTAAAATAGCACTCTGTGTAAATTTTGTTGACTACGTTTCTCTCCTTTCTTTAGAAAAAAAACAAAACAAAACAAAACAGTGTAACTATTCTGGTCACATGCAGGGAACGTCCTGGCTGCTCTCATTAGGCGAATGCAGAATGACAATGTGTGTGTGCTGTGACTGAGACACCGCTAACCTGATTTTGCCAAGTGCAAGATGTCCCTGGGTCAACATCTTTGAGATCAGATTTGAAGAAACAGTTTGCAGTTTTTGTGAAGTTTAGGCTTACAGTCAGTGTTTGTTGATTTTACATCAGTGTCAGTCATCTGTCATTAATATGATAGTCATCTATCATAATGATTTTAGGCATTACTCATGGGTATAGGTATACTTATATATATATATATACTATACTATATACTTAAAGTAAGTTGACCTATAGGGACACATAGTACTTGACAAAAACAGGATGTGCCTGAGACACATATTCAGGTTCGCTGGTTAATCTTTGCACAGACCAGCCAGTCTAGTCTTTGGCTAATTAAAGTCTAGGGCTTAAATTTCTGTTCAGTTAGTGTCTTCCATATCCAAAACATTAGACTATTTTCAAGGCTTTGCATTTCTAGGCTAGTGTGTAACACAGAGTTGAGTCTCACTGTGGGATTTAAACCTGTTCTCTCTCTCATCTGTCTGCCAGACTACAAACCATCCTCTGATTAATTAAAGATTAGACCTAATTAAATGAAAAGTGCAACCAGGGCTAGTTTCTAAAAGCAGTAAGCATTTATTTTTCAAAAGTTATCCCCCTTTAGCTTTAATTAGAATACAAAAATGTAAAATGAATTATTTTGACTTGCTTGCATATATCAGATAAAGAAATGTTATCGATCGATCTTGAATACTTTTTTTTACTAGCTTCCCTGGATGTTTGATGGAGTACAAACTAGGACTGAGATCAGGAATAATACATTATACAGATGTTTTCGTTTCCAAAGTGACGGAAATAACCATGCTGGCGTGAACATGCAGGGTGTGTGTATTCCTCAGGGTGAATATGTGACTTTGTGTGATGAATTATACAGCCATAGCCTCGGCTTCAAGGTAAGCAAGAGGACATGGGTAGTAGGCTGCTCCAAATTAATTAACACAGCATCCTTGAGTTACAAAAAAATTACTTAATTTAGAATATTTGCTACACATTTTGTCATTATCCCCAAAATTCAAAATGGGATGTTGGGATGGAAGTCCAAGTTGCTCTTTTCCATAAAATGAAAGTGAATTTATGATGCCAAGCTCCAAAATGCACAAACAAATGATCATAAATGTAATCCACAGTTAACGTATGGCTACTTTTATGGTTTTATGCTGTTTTTGTTTTATGTGGTTCATAAGGACAAATCAACATCCACTTTCATGACATTAAAATTGGCTTGTTTGGATATCTCCTTTTCTGTTTCACAAAAGAAAGTAATTGATTTCAAGATTCGGTTAAAAAAAAGTGAAAATTCTGTCATTAATTACTCACTTTCATATCTTTTCAAATACGCCGGAGCACAAATTAGGACATTTGATTGATAATTGATAATTAAACATTGATAATCTTGAGTTTTCTGACCCTGCATAGCAGCAACGCCCTCAGTCCATGTGAAAGTCACACAGTCCATATGACATCAGCGGTTCAATCGTAATGCTATAAAGCTACAAGAATACTTTTTGCATCATAAAAGCATGACAGAGATTGACATGGCAGAGAAGAAATTGTTGAATAAAGTCAATATTTCTGTTTTCTTTGTTCACAAAAAATATTCTTGTAGCTTTATAAAATTAAGGTTGAACCACTGACTATTTTAACAATGTCCTTACAACCTTTCTTGGCCATGACCGTTTCAGTTGCCTTGCTGTCTATGCAGGGTCAGAAAACTCTCAGATTTCATCAAAAATTCCTTTTTTTGCGTTTTCCGAAGATGAATGGAGGTCTTTTGGGTTTGGAACAACATGACCATATTACAATTTTTTGGTGGTGTATTCCCTTTAACCTTGATTTAATCATGCATATTCAAAACATCTTTAACGAAAAGTTTCTCAGCCTTACTGGTGTTCCTGCAAAAGGAGCATGATCACAGTTTTCCTGCCAGGATCGATTGAGGCTGAGGACGAAGTCCTGAAAGAAAGGATGTGTCCTGTTGAAGACTGAAAACCCGACGATGTTGACTCGTTGATCGGCTAAATCATCCAATCGTAGAAGAGAGAATTCCTGCAAGGGAAGAGAAAACGTTCAAGTTAATTCACCAATAAGAGTGCTTCTTATCAAGTTGCCAAGCTCAGGTCTCTTGTCGAATCTAAACAACCTAATGATGCCCATAGGAAGTAAAACAATATTGTCAGGCTCATTAACAAGCACTGAGGTAATTCAGCCAATTCCTAGGCCAAGTAATTCAATTCAGCAAAAGTTAATGCTTAGGAGAGCAAATCCCAGCAGCTATTGTGCTTCAGATCCCATGAGGGGCACTTTTGAGATAAAAAAAAGGTCTGCAGTGTTGTCAATCTGCGTCCCGGCACGTGCAGTACTCCAGCTGAAGGTTAATAGAGATGTCCCTGCAGTTCCTGCTGACACCTTTTACAGTCTTTGCCACAGTCTATAACTATTACATCGCTGGCTCTGGGGACACTGATGATGTGAAGAGGAGGAGAAGTTATAGTGCTGGACCCATGACACAGATAATATGAGACTAGATGAGGAGAGAAGAGCGAAGAGACAAGACGAGAAGAGACCACACGGACTGAGACACTTCTCAGAGATGAGAAAATTGAATGAGAAATAGCAGGATAAAATGAGATGACACTACACAAGTCAAGATGAAAATGAAACTAAAGGAAGACTAGATGGTAAAAAATGAGATAAAATGAGACTACGCTTTATAAGAAAAGATGACACTACACAGAAAGACGGATTTCGACCAGAATACAAACAAATGAAGCCTAAATGACAAAATATGACATGAGACTAGAAGACAAGAAAATGAAAGAACAAAAAAGAAAGGAGACTAGATGGAAAGAGATTAGAGAAAATGAGAAGAGACTATGAGACGAGACATAATAAACTGAAACTAGTTGAGGACTAAATGAGAAAGGATGAGACTTGATGAGAAGAGAAAAGAGAGAGTATATGACAGAAGAAGAGATGAGAATACAAAGGAAGAGATGAGATGAGACGAAACAGAATGAACTGACACTACATGACAAAGAGAAGAAGATAAATTATATGATGAGATTGTATGAGAAGAGACAGAATGAACAGACTTAGACAGAGGAGAAGAGACTAGATAACATGAGACAGTATCAACTGAAACTGTGACAGTGATGAGAAAAGATGAGATAAGACTAAATGAAAAGAAACAGAATATACAGATTAGACGACCAGATGAGAAGAAGAAAACCGATGACACTAGATGAGAAAAGACAGCATGGGATGTAACTAGAAGACAAAGAAATGTAAACAGCACAAGATGAGACATGATGAGATAAAAGGTAAAGGCACATGTCTCACAATAGAACTTGATAAGAACGCACAGGATTTCCTGAGACTAGAAGACAATGAAGAGAATGAGATGAGGTGAAACTAAATGAGAATAAAAAATGAGCAAAGCCCAGCAAAGAATGGCGAATAGTGAAAGAACAGGAAGCATGTTGAAGCCGTGTGTGGAGGAGGGGTCAGGAAAGGTGAGCAAATGATCCAAACACACACAATAGCAAAATCCCCAGCCTTACACGTAAGGAAGCATGCAGTGAGACTGAACACCTCAGATCAAAGACAACACAATCTTGCCCTCTCATTACAAACACAAAGCCAGATGAGGACAGCAACCCGGGCCATGGCTAGCGCACACCGCATAGGATTAAAGCCTCTGCTGAGAGGACAGGAAGAAAGGGAGGGAGCGCAGTGTCATGGGAGCGCAGAGACAAAAATGCACTGCAGAGCTTCAGCAGACAGTTTGTTTCAGAAGAAACCCGAGGGAGAGGGGCCACTGAATCTTCTTGTAGATAACAGAAGCTGCTCTTTTCTTATTTTAGAGCTGGTGCGGCCTCTCTGATTCACTAAAGAATGGCCATGTCAGCTTTTGATTTGAATAAAGGTCGTCTCCTTCTCTCTGATGACAACACAATGCTGCGAAACAACGTCGAATGAGATGATCCTGATTTTATTCTATTACAACAAAATCATGCTGCAAAATATGTAAATATAGCACCTCCTGCACTGAAACCTTTTATTTAAAACTCTCACACTTGCTGCAAAACATCAAACTTTAAACTTAATTGTTACACACTTTTCATTAGCAAGCAATTTTTGAGACATTAGACGCCCGCAAGCTACAATCTGTTGCTGGCATAAAACAAAAAAACATCAGAGCAATGCTGCTGACAAATCATAATGCTGCTTATAGTATGGCTTTGCAAATGAACCTTTATTGTAAATGGACTCATATTGATTAGCATATAAGAGTGTGTAACCAGTTGACCCTTCCTCCATCTGCACTCCCTGGTGCAGTCTGACAAGCCCGTCGGGAACGGACCTGTAATTACTCTCCGAGCTCATGTTAATACTTCATTAAAACAGAGACAGTGTAAATGAGCCAGTCATTAACTGTGGCACACTTTGGGCCACTCATACACGACACGGAAGGTCACCAAATGTCCCGCAGCACGTGTGGAGTGTGTGCATGTGTGATTGAGCAGACACTTCAGCATTTACTAAAAAATGAACTACCCACTAATAGCACCACTCATTTGAGCGCTTGGTCTGTTTTAGCATCTAATTCTAAAGGAATTATGCAAATTAGATAACAGCACAAACATCTTATGAACACAATTCACACGTTGGAGTGTTGTTACAGATAATTAAAACTACTAAACAGTTTTTATTATTCGAAATATAGCTGAAATAAAGAAAAATATAAAAACATTGGCAAAAAAATATTGAAATAATATTAAAAAATATATTTTTTTATATAAATACAAATTTCAATAAATAGTTTTTTATATATGTGTATACAAACACATTAAGGTATATTTAAGATAAATGTTATGTTTATTTATTAAAAAAAAAAAATATATATATATATATATATATAATACAAATTATAAAAATATAAAGATATATATATATACACACACACATTTATAAATATATAAATGTATATATATATATATATATATGTAAATAAAAAAAAAATCATGTGTGTGCATTTATATATTTATATATATATATATATATATATATATATACAGTATATATACATAATAAACATATACAGTAAACACATATTTTATGTAAACAAAAATGTTTATTTAGGATGTGATTCATCACGATTAATCGTTCGCCAGCACTAAAAAATAAAAATAAAAGTGACACTGGCAATGCTACTTCAGCACACTTAACACCTGGCTAAACTGGATTCCAAGTTGTTAAGTGAACAAACCAGTTTTTCTTTGTGAGCCAAAATTCCGCAAATCACATAAAAACCATGCACGCAAACAGTTCTTTAACTGTTTGGCCAGCATAAGAGAAGAAGTATCTAGAAGACAGTTGGACCCTTGGGACAGCAGCTGCTCCTGATCTCTGGCAGGATGACAGAAGAGAGAGGAGAAGAGAGGACAAGAAAGAGAGAGAGGAAGGAAAGGGTCTGGATAGAGGAGAGGGATGGGAGGTGAGACGCTGACAGGCTGGCGATGAGCCCCCTGACACAGCCTGTCACCTGAAGATCAATCAGAAAAGCAGAACCTGGGCCAGCTTGCTGCTTCACTGCTGGCAGACTCTCACACACACATACAGGCTTGTACACACACATATTGTTTTTTTGTGGCATAGCCAAACAGAGTTTGGAATAATGAGCTCCTGGGAGAAATGCTAAACACCGATAGGTGGGAAAACAGTAGAGGGTCCGAACAGGTCTGGCACCCAAATCAAACTAATTCAACCTCCAAAGTCATAGTTTGTTTATATAAAAAACAATCTAAAGAGGAAAAATGAGGACACAATCTAACATGCTAATATTCATTATGACAAATAAAGGCATTCCCACAGGTTTCAGAATACAAAAATGTGTCACAAATATAATAGGAAGACAACACGGCACAACAAATGCAAACTAATGAATACATTTGGTGTCATCTCAACACAAATACTTCCCTATTTAGAAACTGAAAAATGTAATACGTAGAATAACTGTATTTTTTAAAACAGCAGATAAAAAGTACCAAATGACATTCTACTTTTGTGTTCGATTCTGGAGAGCTCAAGCAATGGGTGAAGGCATGTTACCACATCTGTTAACATTGAATCTATTATTAATTTTTACACTTTCATAAAAAAAAAAACTTTTGTAAATTATAACACGGTATTTTGTGATTACCTTGGCATTAATTTACAGAAAACTAGTTAATACTACTGCATACTGTAAGTGTTTCTAATACTAATGCTGGACACTTCATGAGGCTTTGTATCCTTTGTGAATCATTTATTTTAAGCCAGTGTTTCGGAGCGTATATATCAAATTGCCAAAGTAAGGCATTTGTTGTATTAGAACTTTTGAAATGTTTAGAAAAATGTTATGGGTAATCTCTGTGTTGTTTTGTAGGCAAATATTAATGCCTTGAATTTTATGTGAGCAGCTATTGGTAGCCAGTGCAAACTGATAAAAAGAGATGTGACGTCCGTTCTTTTCAGCTCATTGAAGATTAATCTTGCAGCAGCATTTTGGATGAATTGTAGTGGTTTAATAGAACTGGCTGGAAGACCTGCCAAGAAAGCATTGCAATAGTCCAGTACGGAGCTTGAAAAATCAGTTGTGTTGCATGTTCTGAAAGTGAGGGCCTTATCTTCCTAATCATGTATAAAGTAAAATCTGAGAAATTCAGTTGATCAACAATCACAACTCCAAGGTTCCATGCTGTTTATGGCTGATGTGTCAAACTGGATGGTGAAATTGTGATGAAGTGATGGGTTTGCTGAAACCACATGGAGTTCTGTAATTGGCAAGTTTGGGTTGAAGGTGATGATAGACATCCTGAAATGTGAGAAGCTATATTCAAATCACCAGGATAGAATGAGTTGTGTGTCAACAGCATAATAGTGATATGATAAGGCACATTTCCGAATGACAGAACCTATGGATGCAATGTAGACAAAGAAGAGAAGTGGTCCAAGAACTGAGCCCTGAGGCACCCAAGTAGCTAGATGTTGCAACTCTGACACCTAACCTCTCCAGGATACCTTGAAGGACTTGTCTGAAGTAAGAGTCAAACAACTGGAGTGCAGAGCTCTTTGCCAATAGGATTGACATTAGATTACACATCACATACAATAAAAATAAAATGTAAAAAGTTTTTTTTTAAGCATGTTTAAGGTTTAAGGCAAGTTTTACACCATTCTGAATAGTAGGCATGTTCCAAAAACTTGGTTTGGTTCAATTGAAATAAAACTTTTGAAAAGTTTCTCAATCACAACACAATGGCCGTGGAAGTAACTGTAAATTTGATCGTTCTCTTTTTTGACCAATGTAACTGAAATCAATATTTCTTCCTCTTTTGTAAAGTCACAAACACTAATACAGATATTTCATTTGATTTTGAAACAAATGGGAATGTAAAAATTAAATCGGCTTTGTAGTTCATGTTCATCACTATGAAAGAAGGACCATGAAAATGTGAAAAGCATCTAGGGACATATTACTGTTCCATGAGGCCACAGGTGAGAATTTGTAAAAGGCAGTGAATTAACACCATACCTGGATAATTTTGTACATCTAGACTTTCTGTGAACAATTCTTTAAAAAAATATTTAATAATAAGACACCTTATGTGTAATGAAAATTCTTTATAGATTGAATTACCTTTTAAACAGTCACAAAGTAATTACTTTTTCAAAAGAAGTACCAACTCATAAAATAAGTGATTTCAAATGAACTTCAGGAACCCATTTCAACTTTAACAGTACGTGATTCTGTACTGAAATTACCAGAGTGCTTAAACCAAGATTTAGGTGTTCAGTTGTATGCATTAACTGATTCCTAGCGAGGTGCAGTGTGATTATGTTGGAGAGGCTGGTATTATGATGTTCAGAGTTACTTGCTGTGAACATCCTTCATGGTGTCAGTGGAAAAGTGCCAAGAGAATAAAACAGACTTTCTCACTGACAAGAGGAGACAGATAGTGTCTTTCACTCACTGAATCACTCATTCATTCAGCTATTTACTCACTGATGCACAGTATTACTGACTTATTTTGTTCGTTCACTACCGCCCCGGCTCAATCAACTGAACTGAGCACTGAGGCATAATACAAACTATCATTTCTAATCAACAAATTCTTCGTATTTTTGACGAATACACTCCATTAGTGGCACAAACTGACTAAGTATCAAAGAAAATCTAAGAAAAGGCACTTTGGCCTGTTTTTTACACAAAGCTATATTACTTCACAAGATTTATATAGCACGCTACTTTTATTAATTTATTTTTTTTATTTCTTTTAAAAGAACAAAAAGTCGATGTTCACTGTAACTGCATGAAAAGAGTGTTCAACAGTCTTTTGTACTGCACAGACGAAAGAGTTATTCATTTTTGAAATGACATGAAAGTGAAGTAATTTTCATTTTTGGTGAACTATATGCTTTCAAACTTACAAACAGCAAAAAAAGAAACATTTTAGGCCCCAAGGAGAACTGTATTCTAGATTTAAGCTACAAACTAATGAACAGTATATCGATTTTCTCAAAGATAACATCAGTTAAGCGCCGTCCTTTTGCTCCATGAATTAAAGAGGTAATGAATGCCGATTTAAACTGCCGAAATAAAATCTCAGTGAGTGATTATCTCAACAGCTGAAATGTTCACACAGTGTTTTTGGCAGATATAAGTCATTTTACACTTGTATTAACTGGCATGTAAATTCATGGCATGAATGAGAGAGAGGGATCCCTGCTGACTGCTAATGATTATAGTTGTTGACAGTGTTGAGTACATTGTGGAGAGAGTTCTCTCTCTCTTTCTCCATCTCTCCTGCTCTCACACACTAGATGGCTGAACATGTGATTGGATTACTATGTGTGAGCCTGTATTTTGTAGTCTTCTCATTGCTTAGACTGGGAGATTGGATTTACACCCTGACATTCACAACAATCTATACAGGATAACATATATATATTTTCTAGCCCATGGAATATTGCAATGTGACTTACATCTAGCAATATTCAGAAGGAATACAAAAATGATGTTGTTGTACACCGCAATGCCACATCTTCACAGCAGGGGCCAGAGAATATACACAGGCTCATAAAGTTTGTAAAGTCACAATGAAACAGAAGTAGTGATAGATATTTTCAACCATATAATGAAGCATATCCAACTGAAACAGATAAGAAAACATGCAGAGTGAGGGGTTGATCCTATTTGATTATTTGTTAATTGGATGCAGGCAGATATGAATGTAAGAGTGCAGTCGATTGTAAGAAAGCAGAGGGTTTAAGTGGACTAAATGTTTCGAAAGTCTGCCATACTTCACCTAAGAGAAGTCTGAATTCATCAGAAGATTGAATTCCAAGGTGAAAAGAAAGAAAAAAGAAACATACGCAAAGATGATTTTGAATACAGACAGCTCTAATTTTCATTTTATGCTGACTTTAAGAACTAGAAGTTGCAAAGCAAATTAGACCAATAGACATTTTTTATGTAACTGAAAATGTTAGACAAGTCTTAAAGACTATGTTTTTTTGACAAGTATAAACAACACAGTCTCATGAAAATGTGTGCTAATTCGTACAAATGCATATGACCTCACTCGATTCGTACGATTTTGTACGAATTGTCTAAACCCCAGTGACATGTAGGTTTAGGGGCGGGGTTAGGTGTAGCTCATTCGTACAAATTCATACAAATAGGCAACTCGTAAAATACGTACGATTTAGTAAAAATTGCATGAATTCGTATGAGTGATGTCGTACAAATTTGTACGAATTAGCCACCTCGTAAAATATGTACGAATTGCTGTGAGACCGGGCTTGTATAAACTGTTCATGCAACTGGTTTGGGATATTTTAGTCTAAAAAAGCTTCTTTGCGTGTTGATATCATTTTTTCTTTTTTTAAATAAAGGCCTCTTAATTATTTGATAGATTTATTTAAACATCCATTACATTTTAAGAAATAATGTGTTTAGAAAAGTATACAATGCGTTTAGTTTATGTGTGTAATATGTAT
Source organism: Enteromius radiatus (assembly GCA_032357445.1). Lineage (NCBI taxonomy): Eukaryota > Metazoa > Chordata > Actinopteri > Cypriniformes > Cyprinidae > Enteromius > Enteromius radiatus. The sequence goes on along the minus strand of JAUCMS010000025.1, from coordinate 9,167,464 downwards.
ACATGATATGCTCTTCTCTATGTTTTTTTTTTATTTTTTTTTAAATAAACTATGTTCACTAATGACCTTCCAGGAGTAAAGCTATTAGTAATTCTTAGTAAAGTGGAAGAGATGATTGGTGCAAATGCACTCTATTCTGTCATTTGAACTACTGTAGAAAAAAAGTTTTCTAGTTTTATCAAATATAAAATTACCAAATTATATGTACAGCTTATAATTACATTTTTCTACAAACATCATTGGGTCTTACAACTCAACATGATAGAGTACCTCACACACAGCTTTCATTTTTATTTCTCACAAAATTATAGGCCTACAACACCAGTCTGCCACAAACATATTACCTTACTGACAGAATAATCTTGAGCACTTGATTAATCTAGTGTCCACAAATGCTTTCATAAATACTGCAAACACTGTTGGCACCTGCCTCAAATCCCAACCTGAACAGGAAGCAAAATTGCATTGTGTGCCTTAAATTATTCACAAATTACAAATTAATGACCTTCAATGGCCTGAACAAGCTCTGAGGTATAGTAACAGAATGCATAACCGCTTATAATGTGCCAGCACTCTGAAAAATGCATGTATACCTTTGTGGAAAGGAGAAAATGAACAAGGCCGCAGGTTTCAGGGGAAGGTGATCTGTCTAAGGTGATGGAAATGAGCTGGGTATTATCACTTTGGGTAGCCCTTGGCATGTTCTTATCAATCTCTAGAGGCCAAACAAGTCTCTTGTCACTCACCTGCTCACACCACACTCTTGATACCTCCAAAGTCAGGTGTCATCTCTGTCTCATGCCCACAACACAAAACGATTGATGAAAGAAAAAAAATAACTGACTTGTAACAAATTAATGGTTAGTTGAGTCTACACTAGCTACCTGATGTACAGCATAGCTTATATACACAGAAAAAATTTAGAAATATGTATATTTAAATATAATGACTGTATTAATCAAAATAAATATCTAGATTAATGTATTATCAAAATAATATTACAGGTAAAAAAAAAAGGCATCTGACAACTGAAAGAATACAAAACTGAAGGAGAGAAGTGGCAGAAATCCAACTCTGTCCTCCGATGTGTTGACCTCTTCCTCCTCGGATTATTATTGTTATATTTTTTGAGGCACAACAAATCAAGTTTCCGAGTGCGAACTTCATTGTCTAACTTCTATCTTTAGAGAGCCACTGGCTTCATGCCATTTCATCCTGATAGATTGAATCTTGAAGCAATAAAGTCTGGGTCTGGCATATGTCTCTTTGTCAAACAAGCCGCTAATCGACAACAGAGCTGTTCTTGGACCGCTCACGTAGCACAAGTTGGTTATTTTACACCTTCCCCACATTTGTTAAGCCAAAATGAATCTGTTGACAGATGTTCCATGTGAATAGTGAAGAGAAACTGACAGTGATATTTAGGTGTTACAAAAAAGGTAGAACACATTAAGTTATGCAAACTGGTGGAAATGACAACAGAATTGCAAATTATTCTGCTATTGGGTTTCGTGTGGAAACTGCAGTTTGTTTACCTCCCACAGTGAGGTGGATATTGCTATACCGGACATATACTGTATGAAAACAGTAGCCAACCTGCTCGGGATCCCCCAGGGATCGGTGATTGATCCCATGCAGTTATCTCCAAATCTCTTCTCAATAGAGCTGGACCAGCTCCACCACACCTTTCATCAGAAATAATGGTCTGTCTTGCATGCTGTCCAACACCTGAGATTAAATCACAACTGGACAGAACAGCTCTTTCTCTCATTGTCACTATGACAGAGACATGAAGCTCTTACTACTGTAGTGCAGACAGACCTTATTTGAGAATATTAGAAATCCTGTTTTGTTTTACAATATCCGTCTCTGAAACACTCACACTATGTTGAATGTACAATTTACAATTTGAGTACAACATCTGATTCTTTATTCGGTCATGTACAGTATGTCGAGTATGTATATATATATATATATATATATTTCAGCAATAATGTAATGCAGTATGTCCACTTCTATTTGAGTTCTTTAATTCTTTTTAATTGAGGACACCTGAGCTGCAACCATCTATCAAAAGTTTTGGTAACACTATTTCGATGGTCCACTTTAGACAATCTACTAACAGTAAGTAACTAGCAGTCATTAGAGTATCAGTAGACTGTCTGCTTAATCTCTTCTAACACTTTATTTTGGTGGACTTAGACAACACAACATACTACATACTGACTATCAGAAACTTTGCAGGTATGTGTCAACTTACTCTACTAACCCTAAACCTACCCTAACAGTGCACTCTGAGAGTTATGGCATTTGGTACCTGGTCCTTTTTTTAGTACTACCTCAGCCGAGGTTCAAAGCGAGACGAACCGTTACCAAAATGTGACGTGTAAACTCTGCTGGTCACTGATTGGCCGGAGAAAATCATCATTACTGCGTCACTGAACTTGCGACACGAGACACAACAGACCCGCTAGATTTAAATCAGCACAGTCAGCGAAGGATCGGATGCAACTTTTTTGTTTGAAGAACTTTTTGTATTAACCAAAAATGTCTGTTTTGTGGTCTATCAGCCTCTTTTGAAACAAACTCCTTCATCTTGTTGTTAAAAACATCCACATGCAGAGAATGAAGAACACCATTCCATTGATATGCTCCATTGTTGTGTGTTTGTTTGTGGCGCGTTTATGATGATGTCACGGCAATAGAGGCGGCGCAACTATAACAACACATGAATAATCCTGCCCACTCTAAAGCGGTACTAAACTGTAGTGGAAACGCAAACTGAGCCAAACTGAGCCGTGCCGTGCCATACCACGCAGTGGAAAAGCGCCATTAGTAGACATGTAGTTGAGAAGTAATGAGAATTAGTTGACATGTATTTAAAAAGTTACTTATAGTTGTCCAAATGGACTATCGAACTAAAGTGTAACCAAAGTTTTATTCAAACTTCTAAGCAGTCATGGCACCAATATACACTTTATGCCTGCATAACATAACGCTTGATCGATCAGAAGCAAGTAATTCAGAGAGCTGTGATAATGATGGCAGCCTGAGCACAACTAATTGATAATTTCAGAGTAATAGAATATAATTTCAGACCCATTTATCCTTATTACAGATCGTCCGAGGCAAGACTGGACATGCAGAGTGAATCAAGCAAACCCTCAATCATTGAAGGTAGGGAGCGGCCACTGGCATCCGCTTGCATCTAATGAACTCAATATAGCAGGTGCCAGAGATCAGTCACTCCTTCGTGTTTTTCACAGCTGAAAAATAAAAGATTGATCTTTTAGCACTTTCACTGAAATGAATCCCCCAATTGTGTAATTAGCACAGGCGTGGATAAGGAGGTCTCAAACACTTTACATAATTATAAAACAGGGGAGTTGTAAATCATCTGCTTATTGCCTGAGGGACACTTATGAACTTTTTTTTTCCTAGAAGAAACGAATGTAGCCCATGCTTATCTGCACATCAGGGTAACGGCAGGAACTTTCAGTGAGCGCTATCAGCTCAATACATTTGTCAACAGGGAGTAATCAAGGCCGCAGAGGAAGTAAGACTGCAATCAAGCTGACAGAAACTAATCAATATGCAACAAGGCTTAAGACAAGTGCCGTGAAGTTAGGGAGAGTTTGCCACCAAAACGAATGACTATTTTTAGCAAATATCTCAATATGGCTGTTGGATCTGTGCTGCAATAGCACATCCTGGAAGCAAAAGCATAATGGCCACCAAGTAGTATAGTATTGCTTCCGCTGCCTCTTAAATAGCATGGAATGAAATGTACAAGCTGCAAATATCAGGACAATTTACAGTTTTTCTGATCACATACTATTACAGCGCTTCTTTCATTACACACTCTATTGACTGCTGAGCTTTACATACATCCGAAGCAGAAAGTCCTCAATGCCTCAATAATGATTTGTGTGTATTGACAAGCACGATATGGACATTGGCTTCCATATGTCAGTGCAAACGACTTTGCTCAGACCTCATGGATCCATGTGTTGTGAAGCCGATTGCTCTTAATGTTTTCGAGGGTCGTTCCACCATGTCACTGCATTGACGGAGCGCAAGAGGGTGGAAAATGGATGCAGATGAGTTGGATACTCATGAACTAAGCTGGTGGTAAATTAGGTCAGCAAATAGGATGAATGTTTATAACTAATGCCCCAGGGCATCCAAGATGTAGGTGACTTTGTTTCTTCAGTAGAACACAAACAAAGATTTTTAACTCAAATCGTTGCAGTCTGTCAGTCATAAAATGGAAGTCAATGACAACCAAACGTTCCAAAGCTCTAAGAGTCAAACAAAACATACACAGATCCTTACATTTTGCGGCCCATAGAAAGAGTCACTATTGAGGCATCTATGTATAGATACAGTATCTCACAAAAGTGAGTACACCCCTCACTTTTGTTGCCAGCAGTTCAGACATTAATGGCTGTGTTGAGTT